>OX457024.1:29023316-29545250 GCA_949752745.1 Protula sp. h YS-2021
CATTTCGAGGTGTAGTTTTTTGGGGTTTAGAGAAAGAGAGAGAATTTCAGAAAACTTTAGAGAGTCTGGCAAGTACTCTCGAATAAATTCAATACTGAAAGATTTCGTGAGATTGAATAGTCTTTTTATCCACATAATTTTTGTGCCTTCAAAAAGGAAAAATAATCTAAATGCCTTAAGCCACCGTCTTTATAGTCTTGAATAAGGACTAGTCTTTGTATTCCGCTCCATATAAAGTTTTCTATGAGATGTTGTATTTCTTCGGTAAACCAAGGTGGTGTAAAAAGAGAGTTAGTTGCATATATAATTTTTGGTAAGGCTAAGTTTTTTATTATGGTAATTTTTCCGCTTAAAGTCACGTGAAAATATTTCCAACGTTGTAAAGTCCCTTTAAAATCGTTGATTTTGTCTTTAAGATTGATATTATATATGGTGTCCACATCGTTGAAGTATCGTATTCCCAGAGATTTCACATCACCTGTTGTCCATTTTAAACGAAAGGGTTTCCATTTATGAAAGTGTATCTTAGGCCAACCTATTTGTAATATTTCACATTTCTCATAATTAATTTTGAGTCCTGAAGTAAAATAAAATAAAGTTAAGTTATTTAAAGCGTTTCTTGATGATATTATATCAGATACTATTAATGTGGTATCATACGCAAGGAGGCTTATTTTTGTTTCAAAGTCATTATGTTTTATTTCCGTTATGTGTTTGTTTGCTCTTATTGCTATAGCCAGTATTTCTACTGCAATAATAAAAAGTAATGCCGATAAAGGATCTCCTTGGCGTACGCCATTTCTTGCTTTAAAGTATTACTGCTGTTCCCATTGTTTATTGTACAACTTTCAATGTCAGTGTAAACTATTTTAATCCACTCCCGGATATTTGCTCCGAAATTATCAGCTTCAAGACACTTATCAATGAAATTCCAATCAAGCTTATCAAATGCCTTTTCAAAGTCTATAAATGCTAGGATTCCTTCTTTGTTCTTACTATTTAAGTAGTCTATGCAATCAATTGAAGTGCGAATATTATAACCAATAAATCTGTTTTTAATCAAACCATTTTGATCAGTTGCTATTATTTTTGACAATATTATTTGAAATCTTTTTGCAAGACAGTTTGTCAATATTTTCGTATTGGTATTTAACAGAGTAATCGGTCTCCAGTTTTTAAGTTCGGTAAGGTCTTTACCTTTTTTAGGAATCAGTCTAATGATACCACGCTTTTGTTCACAGCTAAGATTTCCACAATGAAAGCTATATTTGTAAGAATGGAGAAGATAATCTGAAATCTCGTTCCAAAAGAAAAGATAAAATTCTTTTGTGAGACCGTCAGTGCCTGGAGTTTTATTTATATCCATTAATTTTACTGATTCATAAAGCTCTTCTTTGGTGAGATCCTTGTTGAGCATTACTTTATCTTCGTAGTTAATTTGTGGAATAGAATTTGCGGTTTTGGACTTTGACTATAACCGAGAAGGTCAAACTCACCGAGATACCTCTTATAACACGTCTTTGAGGCTCAAAAGATCGAAAATTTTGAGATCTCTAGCCATTTAAAAGATATGTAGTCCTATCGCTAACGGATCACGCAATACAAAGGTCATGTGACATTTGGCTTTGATCCTTAAGGTAAGGATTCAGGTTGCTAGGTTACTCTCTGCTCAAACCGTATATGTCTTCGAACAGGAATTTGAACCCCATTCAAGGTCAATGTGAAAATTGCGATTCCAGCGACATCTTATCACAATGTATATGTGTACCAAATTTCATTTTTTTACGTCAAATTGTCTAGCAGGAGTTCTCTAAAAACCATCCAAACGGAAAAAAATTAACAAGGGAAGAAAAAAAGGAACAAAAAAGGAATAAACTTTCGGGAATAACTGCAAACTTATTAGCAGTTACTCTCCCGAGAATAAGCGCTTAGCCAATGAACACAAAGCGCAGCATCTAACGGCGTGGCAGCATGATCTCTCGGGTGACATCGGTTGTTTTAAAATAAATTAACTTTATTAATAAATTAGACTGTTTAGATCGTTTGGCTCATGCGCCTTTTGTCTGGTTTCTTTTGTTTGAATTATATATCGTGAAAAATTGAAATGTAATTTTAGAAGTATGTAGTGATATTTGTTCTGGTTTTCATTTATAAATATTCCACTAGAGAGGGGCCAAGTTTCTCCAGAGTCTTCTCATGATGTTCTGATAAAGAGGGCAAAATATAGAGGGCAACATATAGGAAGCAATGCAACTACGTCAACTTTTTAATGGACGAAGTCAAAACTCTGTTTTATTCTAACAAGATTTTGGAAAGTGAAAGTGATAAAAAAATTTTTTTCAGTGCTACAAAACAAGTTCTTAACTGGAATCCTGAGCCAAGCCTCCCCTAAAATTGCACGGATATACCTAACGATTTTGCTGATTTTTTCGTGGATAAAATAGTTAAAATTCGCTTTGACCTTCTTCAAAATATTTCTACAATCGATGCTGTAGAAGTACTTCGGGATGAGATATCGTCATTTTTGCTTCGGAATAGTATGGATAGTTTTATTCAAGCAACACAAGATGAGGTACGTCAAGTCATCATTAAGTCTTCAAATGCATTCTGTGATTTGGATCCTATGCCAACTTACCTGATTAAATCATGTATTGATACCCTTTTGGACCCTATTAGCAAAATTGTTAACCGTTCTCTCGTTAATACCGAAGTTCCTGAAAGCCTAAAGCGTGCAATTGTTACCCCCATTACTCAAAAAGTCCAATCTAGATCCAGATCAACTTAAGAACTATCGCCCAATCTCCAATTTGAGTTTTATTTCTCAGATAATTGAGAAAATAGTTGCTCAGCGCCTTAATAGCCATCTTGAGCTAAATAATCTGCATCAACCAATGCAATCTGCATACCGCAGATTCCACTCAACAGAAACTGCTCTCCTTAAAGTCCATGATGACATCGCGAAATCCCTCGACAAGAAAAAGCTTTGTGTTTTAGTACTCCTCGATCTCAGTGCCGCTTTTGACACTGTTATTCATCAAATTTTACTTAATCGCCTTGACAAGCGTTTTGGTGTGCGGGGCAGAGCACTTCAGTGGTTTTCATCTTACCTTGCTGAGCGATCGCAAACGGTTAAGGTCGGAAAGCAGGAATCAAAGTCAACAAGACTCGATTTCGGAGTGCCCCAGGGCAGCATTCTTGGCCCGCTTTTGTTCTCCTTTTAAACGGCCCCTATTGGGGATATTGCGAAACGACATGGTATTAGGATCCACTTCTACGCCGATGACACCCAACTGTACATCAGCTTAGATAATAAATCAGTTGAAGTCTTAGAGCGTTGTATAAGCGATGTTAAGGATTGGATGGGTATGAATATGCTAAAGTTAAATGCTGAAAAAACTGAGGTGCTCCTTATAAATTAAAGAAAACGTCTTCTATTAACATTTTAGTTGGTGAAAATTCTGTTAGATCTTCCGGTGAATGGATAGAAAGTTTCTGTTTTGCAGCAAATCGATTTCACTGTTCCATGCTCAAAATACATTAGTTTCTATCCTAAATAATGAACTTCGTGTCGATACATTAACCATTTATGAAAATTCAGATAATGTGAAATCTTGGTAATTTAAGAATCCTTTTAGTTTGAAGTTCATTTACAAAAACGTGGATCCGGCTTTATCTGAATATAAGATTTCTCGAAATAGTTTTTTTAAAAAGCTGTTTATATATAAACACCATGAGGGGAAGAAAAACACGAGTTTTCTCGCAAGTGCAGACAGACATAAAATGGAAATTTATTGACAAACCAAAAACGTGCAAGATAAGAAAACATAAAAACTAAAAATACTTTTTTTTTCACATACAGGAGGTACAATCCCGGCGGGGACTTTTGGTACTATTTGTGACACCAAACGGGTCAAAGAGAAAAAACGCTGAAAAAAATTGGGGGTGGGGGTATTTAAGTTTAAAGCCGCACTCAGCAGGAAAAAAGGAGGACCCAGAAATGGCGCCCATCGTGCTGCAGTGTCTGTCTGGATTTTGTTCTACGATTGCGGTCACATAGGTTATCATACCAGTCCATTACTTACTTAAAACGATTTAAAAGGGGGGACGTGTATTTTTCAAGCTTGCCACGACGCGATTACATGCCGTTTTAAACAGTCATGGACTGGCATAGTAATGCATTTGCAGTGAATCCCGGAGAAAACGGCTACGAAGATTAAAAATTAATGTTGAAAATTAAGATACAAACAACAGTGTTGCCAGACAAATCAGTTCATTTCTACTTGAAGATAAGTATAATTTGAACCAATATTTAAATTTTAAAGGCAAAATAAAATGGATAATTTAACATTTAACATTATTTTTGATAGATTCCTAATTGCAATTATACGATAATCCATAGTGGGGAAGGAGGGGGGAGGGAGTAAATAAGTACATTTCAAAAGATATCGTATTTAGCGACTGTACCCATTAATTCGTTATTGCACGTGAATCCACATTAATAAAAGGCAAAATAAAAATGCCTCCGGATTATCAGCAATGAAAGACCGATGTTTTTATCGCCTTAATGAGCTAATCCATTGGGCTCCCGTGAAACCCAGGAAGGCCAGGATGATCACTGGGAGAAAGTTGCAGTGGTCGGGCTTGAATTGGGACGGGGGTGGGTGGATGGAGGGAGGTTGCGAAGATGGGAGGGATGGTTAGAGGAGGGGATGGGAGGAGGGAAGATTACTGAGACAGTGACTGGTGAGAGGAAGGAAGTGGTTAGAGAGGGCCGGAAGGGCATGTGGGGAGAAATGCAGCACTGTGTTCAAATTTATTTATCACTGATGGTTAAATGAGCTGTGTTGGCAACGTTGTTACTCTTTGCTTCTTTTTAATAAGCGTTTTAAAGCACAAACTAAAAAACTCCATTGCCGTTTTGTCCAGGGTTGCACTTGTGGCCGTTTTGGCCGTCGCCGTTATGTCCGGATACCATTTGCAGTATGCTTCACCACGTGTTTAGATTTATGTGTTTTTCTCACTTTCTAAAATATAAAATGTTCTTGGACATCGTTTGTTTGTTTACTTGGTGTTTAACGTCCAGTTCACCAACTATTATGGGTATATTTGGACGCACTTGCTGAAGAAACAAGTGGGAGAAAAAGAAGGAAGAATGAAGAAACAGTAAAAGGGGCGTTCGAAAGAAAGAAATTCCGATTAGTCGCCTCTTACTCCATGCACGGAACAGAAAGCAGTAGGCATATTCTCAAGATTCCCTCCCCCTTCCCAGTCCAAGGGGGTTTGAGACATCATTTCTGCTTTTTTACGTACAGGGGAACCCCAGGATAAGACCACCTTACAAATGATATCACCTGGCAAATAAAACCACTTTTCATGTTCCTGTTACCGTTATCTTCAGTTACGATGAATCCCACAAGTGAGACCAGCCCACGAAATGAGACAACTGATGACACATATTTCCGGAGTTCCACTGTCTTTCAAAAGCTGACACACGCACAGAACCATTTAAGTAGGAATAAGAATTTCCAAGCACCCAGCAGCACATCATACGGTTTATGTGGCATCCGAAGTGAGTGAAAGTTAAACAGACAGATTTACACAATACATGTATTCCCGGAATTTCTGTCTTTTGTGGCACTCCCGTAAATTTAGACAACCCATAAACATCACTCATATTGTACTAAAGTAAGCCAAGTTTTAGTGCAACCGAAAAAACGTGAAACGAGACGCATGCCTACATAACATCCCGGATCAAATGTACAGAGCTATTGTGAAAGTGACAGAGTACACAGAAAGAGTGTCGCGCCCAAAATAGGGCTAGATTTTCCAAATAAACCGTCCCTCAACAAAAACTTCCAGTAGAAATTCATTAAATTATAGGCATGTTGCTTGGTTCAAGAGCAAAAAAAAGAGAGACCTTCTATAATATCTGTACTTTATCACTGGATACAAACAGCGGACATTTTCACAAAATATCAGCAAGAAAAATCATATCATGTGAAATTCTAATGTCGCGTCCTTAATTTAAACAGGATATGCCCACCTCGGGCATTTTACTGTTGCCATTCATCTTTGTGACATACTGCGTATTTAATTAGCCTTCGAATGTTCTCTTGGGGCATGCGTATCAATTCAGTAATCAACTCGGCCCTCTTGTGTGGGCGCTTATCCATGGACGTTGTTCCGAAATTAAATTATTCCAAGCAAAACATTCTCACGTAGACTCTTTAAGCTCACATCACAAGTGCGACAATGTAATGAAGCGATCCACTTGGGGTGTGATCACTCTTTCCCTTCCTGACCGCTGCCTATCATCCACTGATCCAGCTTCACAGTGGCATTTCTGCTTCAACCTAACCGACGTGCCATTTTGCTGTAACGTTATATTTTTTATGCAAAACGCCCGCAAACGTTCACCACGCGATAATCGAGACATATTGATCAAGAATTGACTTTAATATAGCTGTTCACTAACACTATGTAACAGAACGTTTTTTGATAATTACACTTGGGGAATTGGGAAAGTCCCCTAGTGTATTGAATTTGTACGAAAATTTTAGCCGCAGTTGTGGCCTTTTTTTTTTTTTCGTTTTATTTTTTGGATTCGTCCATGGAACCAGTCAGAGGCCGTTTGGGCTAGAAATTTGCATATGATAAACTTCACTATGTCTAGTTGATCCTCCTATATTTTTTTAATTCGCTTCATTTGGGAAGCAGGCGGCAAATTTAAGGAACTTACGTCTCCTACCGTTTTGAACGAAAATAAACAAACATTAGTTTTTTCACTCACGCGTGACACCGGACAATGAACTCCGTCCTTTGTCTGGAATTTAGTATTATACATCAACATTCAGCAATGCTCGGTTGCAGAAAACGTCGCATGTTTTTCACCGCAACTACTTATCCTCTATCCAGTGTTTTGTTTCAGCAACATTGATTCTTGGAGTCTGTAACATTAACGCTGTACTATATCGCGATGAAATTCTGGACAGTCACGTGCGACCGTTAGCCGGAACCACATCGCGCTCGCGTAGTTGATTGCTACCGTGACGACAATGCAACAAGGCGCATGAATTGGCAATCCAAATTACATGATATGAATCCTATTGAAAATCTGGGGAATAATGAAAGGCGCTTTTGTTCATACAAATGCCTTGCAGCTGCCGTTGGATCGACCCGATGCTTTGAAAAGTATCATCCTATCTTTTCTTTGCCCGTAACACAGTTGAAATGCAATTCAAATAAATTTGAAATTAAATTTCACTGGAGTACAAAACTTTATGGTTGGCTCCAAGTACTTCATGGGTAACCCCATGTTTACTCGTACTGGGATCCGATAATCACTTTTCATCCTTACGCCTGTGATGAAACACAGTTTGTAGCACCAGTTAAGGTTTTGATTTGTGAGGGCCCTTCCATAAGTTCAACGGAGGAAATAATATCACAGGAAGTTGCTGGATATATTGAAGATACTTTGGGTGAAGTTTGGGAGAGTTACATCCAGAGGGAGCGGCGTAGCAACAGTTTGTTTTGCCAACTGCGGTGTCAACACTCTGTGGTGGGTAGCCTAGTTGTTTGTGTCGCTAGCGTACCGCTTTCAGGCACTTCTTCATTCGAACCTTAGGCTTGTTACGCTACAGGGTCGTTCGGACCGTTTCACGAGAAGTTTTGGCTAATTTTAGACTGTTTGAGCCGTTTTTGCTTGCGAGTAACGCGGCGGTGCCCTCAACACGTGGGCATCTCAGTTTCGTCAATTTTACGAGGAACGAGTACAATTGCCAGTTCTCTAACTTCACCATTGGTAAAGGGCTCTCCGCAGTTTCGTTAGGTACCTACAACCTTGGGTTTTGACCACGTCACACGGAGGAATAGCAGTTTTTCCTTTTGGCGGGAAGGCGCCCACGGTGCGGTTAGTTGACAGAGACACCGCGGGGCTGCTAACAACGTTACTTTCCTAACTCCTGGTCAAGAGAGTGTAGGAAACTGCTGACCACCTAGGAGGAAATTCTTGGCAGCGTGCGAGACGTCTCAGCCAAGTTTTCGCAAGTGGTAGCTTTCCCGCGCCTGTGGCGTCACAACGCAGCAGGGTGTGCCGCACTCCGAGTTACTCGCGAGTTACGAACGCGTTACTCGGAGGGAGCACACAGGCTACCAGGAGTGGCACTGTCAAATCGCACACTGAAGCCTGCATTTGCAAAGCTGCGTAATACATACTGCGGTGTGATGCTACAGGTCAGATCGATACTATGCATGGAACAAAAATGCGCCTCGATGGTTCAGTAAAACCACTACCGTTAATTAACTTTCTGCTTTTGCTTGCAGTCATGAACAACCATGGTAAAGAAGCCGCGATGTGGGCACGCAGGCCTTAAGGACGATCCACACGACTACTGCAGGGACTGTGCTACTCGCTACGGGCAACAAGAGTGTAACGGTGATATAACGTGTGCAGTCTGTCAACATATACCAGATCAAGTGTGGAGAAGTCTAAACAGGCAGCTTCGGCGCCAAATACGCAATAGACAGATAAAAGAACTGTGGTCGCGAACAATGTCCTCGGCGGACACCCCAACTTACGAGGCCCCAGGCAAAGATCCCGGCACGCCGCTGCGGGACGAGACGGTGCTGTCAGGGGGGAACTCGAGCACCGAGAGGTCTCCCAAGAAACGCCGCAAGCACAAGTCCAGGAAGGATAAGAAACGTTCGAGGAGCCCTACATCGGAAACGAGCGTCCGTGTGTCGTTGCAAGAATTAGAGCAGGAGGCGGCAACTATAACACCACTCCCCCCGACTCACAGTAAAACCACGGAATCGTTTGAGGAATCCGTTGTGAAGGCTGCGAACAGGGCGTACACCTCGGGCACGTGGGATCCCTCGACCACGAACGCTGATGACACACCCAGCACGAGGGGATACCAACCACCAACGGAGAAGCCGATTCTACCATTGCAGATAAACGTTGAAGAAATTCTCCGCAAGGCACTACAGCAGCAGGCAGCCATGATCTCACAACAACTCGTGGGACTGCAGACACGTGCACCGAGCGCAACAATTACAAGTCAGGAGCAGGCGAGGGAGCTCACACCCGCACCTGAACCACAGCGGGCCCCCTCTCGCGCCGTGTCACCCAAGCCGGCAAGCACGGAAGGGGAGCCATCACCCCTAGCCACACTCATGACCCAGATGGAGGATGAGCGGCATAGCAGCCCGAAGCGCGAATTAACGCCCTCCCGCGACACACGGGTTAGAAGTAGAAGCCGCCGCCGCCTACTATCTTCCTCATCCTCTGACGACTCCGAGTCCTCAGGCTCCTCACCGCCCCACCGACGAAGGAGGCGAAGTCGGGTGCCCAGCCGGCGCCGCATGCCCACACTCTCCGGCAGTGAAACAGAACATAGGGCACGATCGAGAGCACCGCGAGGCCTGCACGCCTCACCTTTCAAGCACCCGGAATGCGGCGACTGGCTAAGATCACCGCGGAAACGCGACGTATCCCCCTGGAGAGGTACACGGAAGAGGAGGCGCCTCTCAGACGAAGAGTCCCCAAGCAGGGCAAGCGAGGAAGCAGGCTCAGCTACAACGGTCGACCCGCTGGATATCCCATTTCGCGACGTTGTAGAGGTAATACAGAGATTCTCGAATGCCCAAGTAGGCAAACCCCTGAAGGAGACGCACGCCAGTTTCAGATTGGCCTCCGAGGGGCCGCGGGAGCAGGGCCCAGAATTTATGGCACTCGATACAGCAGCGGGTATTGTGGATGCCATTAAGTTGAAGGAAGCCGAGTTTCAGGCAAAGGACTCGAATTTTGGAAAGGCCATGGACTTCGGAAAGATTCACACCTCATCTAAAATGCGCGTCGCGAGAACGGCATACAGGCCATCGGACAACGCAGTGAATTTTGAGCCACTCACGTACCCTAAGCACGCCCCAACCTGGTTACCGGTGGTCCGCCCCGACGACAAAGTGACATTAAAAGACAGGGATCTCAGCTACATTGAGGGCATCGCGAGAACGGGGCTGCGGGTGTTATCATTTATCGAGTACGTAAATCAGACCCTGGTGGGTGGATCCCTGGAGTCCGATGCCTCCATAGTGCCCAAGCTCATTGGGTGTCTTGTGCGTGGGACGAAAGACCTGATTAAGTTGAACACGGCACTGCTGTCGTCTAGCATTCAGTTGCGCAGAGACAATGTCCTCCAGCGTTGCAAACTCCCGCAGGACAAGCTATTCCAGTTGCGGCACGCAGAATACGTGGGGCAAGCACAACTGTTCCCAGATGACCTGCTGGCAGAACTCAACGGCCGGCACATCCAGGACCTCCAGAATCGCGCGCTACACGAGCGGTACACGCAGGTCACGCCACGTCACCGGTCCTACAGCAGCAGTCACCAACGGGGAGCACACCGCGGGCGCACGGCGTCGGCGCCACCCAGGATCAAGGGCCCGCAAAGCCAAGAGAGACGGGGTAGTGTTTTTCGCAAGGCCGGTCACACTCCATCAAACAGGTGACAATTACAGTCAGCAGCAAGTCAGTCCCTGTCACGGGAACTGGCTCGCTGCAAGAGAACATCTAAATTTTGGCGTAACATTGTCAGATATCAGGGACAGAGTGCTGCGCGCAAACTCCTTGCCCGTAGGAGGCAGGCTCACACACTTTTGGTTAAAATGGAAAGAATTGGGGGCGCCGACCAAGGTAGTGCGGTGGCTAAGATACGGCTACCCCCTCCCATTTCGCAAAGTAAACGGTCAAGTGCCCCCTATTCGGCTGACTCAAAATGCGAACCCGAGCCTTGTGACCTCATACGGCCAGGGAACGGAAAAGCAAGCAGCACTCACGGATATGCTGGACAAGTTGCTAGAAAAAGGGGCCATAGGGGAAATGCCTGTGGGGCAGTCAGGCATGTTCCACAGGGTTTTCTTAAGGCCAAAAAGAACGGGGGGCTGGCGTCTCATAATAGACTTAAAGCCATTAAACGCGCTTCTGTCGACCCCAACATTCAAAATGGACACTTGCCAGCACATCCGCAAGGCGGTCAGTCGGGGCATGTGGGCCACCTCGATCGACCTAACGGACGCGTACTTGCACGTACCGATGTGGCCCGCACATTACAAATACCTGTGCTTTCAGGTTGGGGAGCACAGGTATTGGTACCGCGCGCTCCCCTTTGGGCTGGCACCGGCGCCCTGGGTTTTCAGCAAGACAATGCGCTCAGTAAAGTTGTGGGGGCGACAGCAGCTAATGCTGCTATTTCAATACCTAGACGACTGGTTGAACGCGGGTCTGAACAGACAAAGGGTGGCCGCTCAAACGTTAACACTACTCGACAAATGTGTCGAGCTGGGATTATTGGTAAACCTAGAGAAGTCGGAAATAGAGCCCAAACAGGTAATTGTGTTCCTAGGGGACGTGTTCGATTTCACAGTCGGGCGCGTATTTCCGTCGCCAGACAGAATTCAGAAGATCCAACATATAATCGAGTCGATGTTGGAAAACAGGTGGGTTCCCGTAACTGTCGCAGAAACGTTGCTGGGACTGTTGGTAGCAACAGAAAAGACGGTGCCCATGGGGCGCCTTCATTTCCGGGGCTACCAGCATGCAGTGCGAGCGGCACTCAAGAGGGGCCGCGCTTCACGCAACAAGTTCAGACTCCCGCCACAGGCGAGAGAAGATCTCCGGTGGTGGATGAATACAGTACATCTGACGCAAGGAACCCCATTTACCATACCGCAGCCACAATTCCAGTTACAAACCGACGCATCAAAGGTAGGCTGGGGGGCACACTTTCACGGCAGGTTGTTTCAGGGGCGGTGGCCGCAGCAACTGCAAAGCATGCACATCAATGTGTTAGAGATGCGCGCAGTAGGAGAAGCACTGAGGATCCTGGGGCAAGAACTTCAGGGCAAAGCGGTACTGTGTCTGATAGACAATGCTACCACGGTAAGTTACATCAAAAAGCAAGGGGGCACAAGGTCGCCAACCCTGATGCAAGCAACCAGAGAAGTGTGGGAACTAGCAATCCGATACCAGGTAACACTACTACCACATCACATTCCGGGAAGTTTGAACGTGTTAGCGGACATGGCTTCCAGGCAGGGTCAAGTCCTGCAGGGGGAGTGGACGCTCTCCACACGCCTCTTTCGTTGGGTAGTGGAGAGTTCGGTCTTTGGGCCCCCACAGGTGGACATGTTCGCAACGCGTCTCAACACGCAACTCGGGAGGTATGTTTCACCATGCCCGGACCCGGAAGCCACAACCAGCGATGCGCTGAGTTGCACGTGGCCGCAGGAAGTACTGTATGCGTTTCCCCCAACCACGATACTCGAAAGGGTAGCAGAGCGGTTAGGGAGGGAGCAGAGATTTACGTTGTTGCTAGTGGCACCGGCAAATCCGGCGTCACCCGTGTTCCCACTGCTACAACGGTGGGCGACCGAGACGCCGAAGAGGTTGCCAATGCATGCGCGGGCACTAAGACAACCACATTGGAAACACTGGCACCCGCACCCACACACGATGAACCTTCATCTGTGGTCCCTAAAGCGAACTGGCTAAAAAGACAGGGGTTTTCGGCACAAGCGGTTGCACGCATGCAAGAGGTGCACGCCAAATCCACCCGTTCGGTTTATGGATCACAGTGGAAGGTTTTCGAGAGGTGGTGTCTGATGAAATCAGCAGACCCGGTGGCAGCAACAGCGCCATTGATCGCAGATTTCCTCATATACCTTTTTGAGGGGAAGAAGGTGGCCACCAGAACAATAGAAGGTTACCGTGCAGCGCTGGGTGCAGTGCTGAAAAACGCAACAGGGTACGACCCGGGCCAGGACGAGTCCCTGTCCAAACTAATAAGAAATTTTCGCTTGCAGAGACCACCCCCAGTCAAGCACATAGTACAGTGGGACCTAAAAGTAGTACTAGATTATTTCCAGGGCCCCACTTTCCGAGACGAACAGAATGCGCCACTGCGGGAGCTCACATTCAAGGTAACTTTCCTTCTAGCATTGGCGTCAGGCAAGAGGAGAAGTGAGATACACGCACTCGACCAGCGGTATTTCATAGACGAGAACAACAGCAGGGTTGTCCTGAAACCTCGAGCAGACTTCCTAGGCAAAACGCACATCGTGACTCACGGTAAGGGTACGTTTTCGGAAATCTCACTGCCTGTGCTACCCGGGGACGCACCGGAGGAAGAACCGAGGCGCACAGGTAAATTACTGTGCCCCGTGGACACACTACGTAAGTACACGGAGGCGTCAAAGGCAATACGCAGCCCAGAACAAAAAAGACTAATAATACCGTTTCTTCCCCACATTACTAGAGATATAGGAAAACCCACCATCTCCAACTACATCAAAAGGGCAGTAGTGGCGGCATATGACGCGGCATCGCAAAGCGAAGGGACACAAGAAAGGCCCAAGATGCACCCCCATGAAGTGCGACAGATTGCATGTTCACTGAAGGCGGTAACCGGCGCAACCATGGAAGACATATTGCGTGCGGGCTGCTGGCAATCCCCTAATTCTTTTATTCGATTTTATTTACAGGATTACACGCAGGACTCTGTGTCAAAGCTGTACCACATGCCATTCGTAGCAGCGGAGTCCATCATTAATAAGTAACACCGCGGAAAATTTTAATGTGAGGCACTTATGTTGCAGGTTCAAAGGCAAGGGCTACAAGGGTGGCAACGGAACAAAGGAGAGTCCACGAGGGGGCGAGGGAAAGGGAGCAGCGCGCAGGCCCGCCCCAACGAGTGAAGAGCTGCCACCCAAGCGAACTGGCCCGACAGGGCAAACTTTCGGTCTTGTTTAGCCTATATACTTTTATTACCGAGTGTTATGAGTGGGTAACGCAAGGAACGACTGCGCGGGGCAGCGAGCCACGCATGTGCCCCACGAGGCACAGCAGCGGGCATCTATAGTGCGGGATGGGGGACGACAGTGGGTCGCTCACCAGCACTGAGGAGCGTGCGTATCACCCCGAGGGAGACGCATGAGTAACGCGACAGCATGGCGCGGGGAGATGGGGCCCAAGAAGGGCACACCTGGGAGCACACGAGTAACACAGTGCGCCCACTGGGCGCACATGTTGTAACATAACGCAAAAACAAGGAAATTTCGGAATTTTCGGTTTCTGTTGACCTCTATGACAGTGTGGACCTAGCGTTAGTTGCCTTGACGACTGTTCAGTAAAAAAAAAAAAAAAAAAAAAAAGGGGGGGGGGAGACAAGCTTTACCGTAGGTGCGCGGATGCACACCAATAGCAAAAGAATACTGGTGTCGGGGAACTGACGGAAATAAAACTAAGAACTGTTGATAGAAGTTTTATTTATTGTCATATTAACCGAAGGCATGGCGCCCGAAGGGCGTGGTACCCAAGAAATGCCATTCCACTGGTTAAATCTATTTCAAAGCATCGGGTCGATCCAACGGCAGCTGCAAGGCATTTGTATGAACAAAATGCCCATTTTTATTCCCCATTAAAATGGGTTTTTGTTTTGTACAAATGTTGTAGCTGTTTAGTTGGATCGAACCGATGCTTACAACAACCAGTCCCACCTCCTCCCACCATTTCTGGGGCCCCACTTTTCGGGGCGCCGGATGAAAAGTGATTATCGGATCCCAGTACGAGTAAACATGGGGTTACCCATGAAGTACTTGGAGCCAACCATAAAGTTTTGTACTCCAGTGAAATTTAATTTCAAATTTATTTGAATTGCATTTCAACTGTGTTACGGGCAAAGAAAAGATAGGATGATACTTTTCAAAGCATCGGTTCGATCCAACTAAACAGCTACAACATTTGTACAAAACAAAAACCCATTTTAATGGGGAATAAAAATGGGCAATTAGTCGCAGCCTAACCAGGTGATTAATATGCGCAACCTCGAGCGAATGGTCACTAAAGAATGGAATGACACTTTCACGAACACCATACGCCGATGCATGCACGAACTGGCCATCTTATTGACGCCAGAAGCGGACACATAAAATGCTGAGAATTTTTGGAGATGTCCATGGTGCCCCAACTAACAAAGGGTTTCTGCAGTACTTGCCTTAATCGTTTCATTTACACCCTTCAAGAGACAATGTTTCTCAAACAAAACACTTCAGCTATTCTATCATTTTGTGAGATTTGCTTCTGACCCCCTTCATGTTTGGAAAGGTAACACAAGTTTGTGTCAATGTGAAATCCATTTTATGGTCTCAAACTGTAGCTAAAAAGACGAAACTTTGACGCATTTAGTGGAAAATATCGAAATTTTTTCTGTCCAAATCCCCTTCCTTCTAAATCCCCTACAATTTTTAATCTGCTCGAGTCTTTTTATATACACCTTTATTCTTCAAGGTTCGGAAATGCTCAAGGGAACACACACATTTATCAAAACTTTTGCATTGAACGGAAGCTTTCTCGAGATCAAATGCAATTTTGTGAAATTGAGTTAACAGTTGAAGAATGTTGGGAAGCTCTTAAGAATTTCAAACCAAATAAATCACCAGGCTGGGACGGACTAACTGCAGAATTTTATAAGGAATTTTGGGACTTCATTGGACCAAAACTAGTCGAGTGTTTAAATTTCTCCCGGCAAACAGGGTTACTGTCAATGTCACAGAGAAGAGGAATTTTAACACTATTAGAAAAAAGGGTAAAGATCCCACAAAAATAAAGAATTGGAGGCCTGTCAGTCTACGTAATATCGATTACAAAATTTTTACAAAAACCCTGGCTAAAAGATTAGAAAAAGTTATACCTGGAATTATTCACTCTGACCAGTCTGGGTTTATTATAGGTAGATTTATAGGTGACCGTTTAGACGAGACTGGCGTATTAGTTCAACTGGACTTTGAAAAGGCTTTCGATTCAATCGAGTGGCCCTTTATGTTCACGGTTTTAGAAAAGTTTAACTTTGGTCAAAATTTTATTGCCTCGGTGAAATGTTGCTATGCTGATTTTTACAGCTATGTCATTAATAATGACTTCTCTTCAAAGTGGTTTTCAGCTGAAAAGAGGAGTAAGGCAGGGTTGCGGTCTATCATGTTTACTGTTTATATTGTGTGCTGATGTAATGGTGGATAAAATCAGAAATAATGGAGATATAAAAGGTATTACAATTGGTTCACATACCAACAAAATCAAACAATTTGCAGATGGCTGTACATGTTTACTGAAGGGTATACCCTCTATATACACACTGATTGAGACACTTAGAGGGTTTTCGGAAATGTCAAGCTTAAATTAAATACGGATAAATCTGTTTTAATCTGCTTAGGTCCGTGGAGAGATAAAAGTATAAATGTGATGAATATGCCAATTAAGAATGGGTCATTTAATATGCTTGGAATACATATTGGGCGGGATGAAAAACAAAATTTCTCATACAACTTTGTGGAAAAATTGGAAAAAATGAATCGGCGTTTTAAAGTCTGGTCCGTAAGACATCTCAGCATTGTTGGTAAAATCACTATTTCAAAAACTTTCGGCATTGCAAATCTTATTTACCCCCTATCAATAACTTATGCAGGTATTAAAACTATTCAAAAGGACATGAATAATTTTATATAGAGCTACAAGCCACCAAAAGGTAAACATCACGTTCTTATTATGATGAAGGAGGGCTCAGAAGCTTGGATATTGAGTGTCAAGTTAAGGCTCTGAAATTACAGTGGATATGTAGAATAATTAATGGAAAAGGGTGGAACCATTACGTCAGTGAATACTTTAAACAAGTGGAGGGTTACAATTTTTACTTTATTGTAATTATAGTACTCCGAAACTGCCATACCTTCCCATATTTTACAGAGAAATGCTAGACTTTGATAAAGAAATTTTGCGGAATAAAAATACTGAGTACGTCATATGGAACAACAAAGAAATTTTAGTAGAAAGAAAAAGCATATTTCTCAAAGAATGGTTTGATAAGGGTGTAATTTATATCCAGGATCTACTTACAAATGATGACTCATGGTTATCGTACTCAGAGTTTGTTGAGACTTATCACATTAAACCAAACTTTCTAAGATACTTAGGAGTTCTATCAGCGATAAAACAAGCAATAAAAAAAGATAGATTAACGCTGGATAGGAAGCACTTATCGCGACCTATAAACAATTTTAAAAGTAACGTTCTATGCGTGAGGAGTGGAAATAAAATTGACACTTCTAAAGCTGAAAGCAAAAATTTTTACTGGGAATTTCTGTCGATTACAACTAGTACACCAACAGCAATAAGGAAATGGGTTTGTGAGGAAAACTTTTCTGGAGAGAAAATGTATGAAAATTTGGTTCTATGTCGGAAAAGCATATCGGAACCGAAACTGCTATCCTTTCAAATCAAGATTCAAGATCGAATACATTATATCATGTCTTCTTTGAACGTACAAATACTGTGACCTGGCTTGCAGAGTTGTTTAAGTTAATTGATCCTTCAGCTGAGATATTCAGTAAACTCAGCAAGGAAGAATTTCTATTTACTACAGAAAATACAGCAGTAAACATGATTACGCTCATCATTAAACAGTATGTCGGTCATGTGAGAACCTATAAGAAAAGTCCATGTTTAACGGTAATCAATCTTCATTCAACGGTAATCTTCATTCAATTAATAAACGGATTATAATTGATAAGAAAACACTATCTTGTAAAAAATTTTCAGATAAATATAATCAATTTCCAGAGTTAGTTCATCAAAGTGAGAATTATTTATTTCATAACGTTGCTCACAATTTATAACATTTTATGATTAGTAACGTATTATCAAAATGAATAATGGCATTTGTGTGTAAGGGTGCGAGTGCGTGCGTATGTTTTAGGGGGTATGGATAGCAATATTTGTTACTGGTTGTAGCCTTTGGTGACGAGGGTCTGTGATAGTGGCAGTTCGAATGAATGTGGATTGAATAAATGTCGTGACGTTATTGTGAAATGTGAAATGTATTATGCTCTTGTAAAATGTTAGTCATTTATTTGTAAGAAAAATAAGCAATAAATAAAAAACAATTGAGCACGTATTAAGTACAATCGCTCAGTAATTGACGTTATTCAAAAATTGATATTGTAAATTTAAAATTTTCAAATAAAAACCTTGTTTGATAGTTTTCGTATGTAAAATTCATAGCAGTGTGCTTTTCACATTGTAATCTTGTAGTCTTCCGATATTGGCTCTGATGGACCGTTTGTTTAAAAACAGAAAGACAATATTACAAACAAACAAAATCCCCTTCCTTCCCAACATATTCCAGATATATGACGCGCCTTGTAATTTCACTGAAGTACTTGGATTTTCTCAAAAACAAACAAAAAAAACAAAACAAATGGATCTGACCTGGACCTGGATCAGCCAGTCGATGAGAATTGCTCGCATATCGAACGTGATTTCCCCGCCGACGCTTAGGTAATCCTGACTCAAGACCTGCTTTGTCTCTTGTTCCTAAAAATGAAATTGGTCAGCAAATCATTATGCATATAAAAGAAACGGGGTAAACTCATCGCGTACGCGTTACTGTCAAAATCAACTTCCGGCAGTTCCATTCCGTCGGACGAATGGCCTCCATGGAGGAATCGGAAACCATTCGTCCTAGGATATTTGTTCCCTCTTAGGATATTTATTCCCCCGGAGGATGTGTGGTCTCCAATTTTTTCTTGTTGAGTATTTAAAAACAATAGTCTTATGTGCCTTTATGTGCTTTTCTGTATGGAAACAGTTTCTACAAATTACAAATTATAAATGCCAAGCTCACTGAAGAACAAAAACACAGACACACTTCTGAAATGTCTGTATAGCCTAAATGGAAGTGTTATGATCAATTATTATTATTATTATTATTATTATTATTACTATCATTATTACTATTATTATTTGTACGCCAAATTCCCGGCCGAATGGCGTCCACAGGGAAAGAAAACAGAAATATAGGTGTAGATCATAGACTTTTATTTTTACGTTTGATTTTGCAAGCTGAATTTTCGTCGTTTGTTTGTTCTTGTTTGTTTCCATCCATGAGTAATTGAATTATAAATCGTATAATATTTATCGCATGTTATGTAGACAGGGATCTCATTATGATTTCAAATCTCGGCCATCAAAGCGCCTTTAGAACTCACCACAAGGATTAAATTTGAATTTCTGAATCACATACGTGATTAAAGTTATTGCAAGTATAGAGCGATCTTAAATTAATACAACAGCCAGTTGATTGATCCGATGTCATCAAAGAGTATGTGATTATGTTACAGGGAATTCAGTTTATCTTATAACTCAGCTTATCTTCTGTTATACATATGCAATTGACTTCCAGTGAACAGCGCGTTCAACTTCTTTAAATTTAAAGAATAATTCGTCAGTCACCCGAGTATGCCAACTGCCCTAATGGTGGAATTGCAATCTGTGAATATTGCAATTAATATCGCAGCGTATTTTCTGTTCTTCATATGCACTTATTCATGCTTTCAACCGTTTGTTTCATTATGCATGGATAATCCAGCAATCACCAGCATAGCAGAATTGCAATTAAAATATTTCCCGATGTTCCGCAATATGTTACTCTTGGTATACGAAGTTGCCTTTATCAGTTCATACAGAAGGACACTTACAGTGTAATTCTGTTCAGATTTTATCTAGATTGTACTTGGAATAAATCTTTTGTGTCATGGAGAAAAAATAGATGTTTGAAATGTTTTATAGTTATTATTCATTGGGCAAGCAATTTCAGGGAATTCGTGTATTTCTGGCAAATTTTTCAAGGAATACCTAATCCCTGGAAATTTTAGGGAATACGCGTAATTGCAGGGAATTCACGTATTCCCTAAATAGTTCAGCATACGCGTATTCCCTGATTACACAGATTACCTGTAACAATTACGTAATATGTAATCTTAGCGGTGAGTGAACTGAGGCAGGTTAATGTGAGTAGATTAGTATGATAACGGATTAATTGCTTCAATTATTACAGCCTACAGAGGTGGAACTTTCTTCTTCGACAAGAAAGCGGTAATTGATCATAATAACGGTTTTTTAATCCTCAAGATAATTCATAATGGGGACCAAATATCCTAGGACGAATGGATATCCGGAGAACTAACTAACCTAAGGCGCAAAATGGCAACAGACAAATGGCCAGGGACATAAAAGCAACGGACATAATGACAGGCGGACATAATGACAAGTGCCAGGGTGGACAAAGTGGCAACTGAAATAAAAAAAGACGACATTCTAACTGAATTTTTATTCAACCCAATGGCATTTAATTACTTTGTAAATAAACATAATTGAATTCCTGTGTAATACATCTATTTAGATAGTCACTTAACCAATCAGTTCACAGTTCTCATTTACTACTCTGGAACATTTCCCCGAGGTTTCCACCGAATCTTGCACCCTGCTCCAAGTAGAAACTGCTAAACAGTCTTGCTACCATCTGTGCGGTCCTCGCACAGCTGACGAAGTCGGACTTGGAGCTGACTGTGCACCCGCTTTATGAGCATACGTGGTTGTTTCCGCTCGCGATTTTCGTAAGGGTGGTGGTCACTTGTGCTGCATCTCCTTCCAGCCAATAGATGAGTTTTCAAATTGATGGATGGGTTGTGCCAAGTGTCCACTCCTGTGGTTCCACGCTTTGGTAAGGTCTCTGCTCGCCCGCTAGAGTCAAGTCATGAACGTTCCACATTTCTGTCGCAAAGACAGCTGAAATGCGACGTAGGCGCACCACTTCTCTACCCACTTCGTCGCGACCATTAACCCTTTTGTAGGAACCCGATACGTAAGTCGAATCGAGTAGCCAAGCGACGGCTCCACGCTCTCATCTGGAGTGTTGTCCTTGAGATACTCCATACACATGGGTACTTCTTCGATTGGCAGCAGTGCCAAAGAGTCAACCATGTTACAGAACAACTTCACGAGTTCCGAATCGCGATAAAGATTGGTAAATCCAAGCTCCTGCACTTTCCTCCAAGTAGACTGTGTAAGGTGGTAAAAGCACCCTTGCACGGTCACGTGCTCCCCAAAACATCACGGACGGCACGCACCATGGCCAGCTCAAAGTCAAAGACGACCGTCAGTGGATCTAGTTCCTGGCATATATCCGAGCACTTCTGGACGACAGCGAGTAACATCTCTTCGTACGTTTCGTGGGATTTGCATTCAAGCAAAGCGTAAACTGTAGAAATGGCTGAGTTCCCAACAGAAAAACGAATCACATATAACTGGCAAAATCCACGTTGGGCAACTGCAAAGTTTCCATCCATAAACCAGGTTCGGGCCGTTGCCATGTGTTTGACAGGATATCCAGACAGAAGGGCATTGGACAAAAGGGTCTTGGATATAAGGGCCTTTTCCAAAACGGCCTTTCCCGAAAAGGCCTTTCCCAAAACGGCCCTAAATGAAAAGTTGGACAAAAAGGTCTTGAGAATTTTTTCTAGCATTTTGAGTTTTAATTATTTAATAAAATATATAATAAAATAACAAGTCAAAAAAGAAACTTCATTGTGTGTTTACAGATAACTGCCTTGATGCTTTGTTTCACTTACTCCCCATCACTCTGAGATTTCCGAAGCACTGTGCAACAGGATAATGCCTGTTTGTACCAATCACTGCCCTGGTGTTTTACTCATTGCAAAGACTCTTTCAATTACTTCTCATCAGTGTCTTTAAATGCCAGATTTAGGAGTCATTGTGCCGCAAAAGATAATCTCTGTCCTTTGTTTCGTTCCTCTTCACTTTGCTTGTTAAACATACGCGCCAATCCGGATAATGTTGGCGTGTCAGTGTCTTGTCGATATATAAGGAGTTTTGAAAAAAAAATCCCAAGGCCCTTTTGTCCAACTTTTCATTTAGGGTCGTTTTGGGAAAGGCCCTTTTGTGAAAGGCCGTTTTGGGAAAGGTCCTTATGTTCAAGGCCCTTTTGTCCAGGGCCCTTCTGTCCCGGATTCGTTTGACAGCCTTATTTGTGCCAAAGATTATTTCACCTCAAACCAGATCACGTGACAAGTCGATTCCCAGTGAGAGAGATGCAGATCCAGGCTTCACTTGATGCTAATCCTTCTACTGCTTCACACGGAGATTATTATCCTACAATCGCTTTCTGGCCCGTTGTCGTACATGAGAAAAGGCTGCGGGGCAGGTCCTGACGTTTCAGCTCATTCGCCTTCAATTTTGAGATCTCTTAGCGATGCTGGTTCTACAGACAATCGTACGCGCCTTGACGGAGAATGGAGCGCTTCAGTGTTTCTTTTTTCCGAGCTAGGCTCTCGCGTTCATGTCAACTTACCCAAAGCTTTAGTTATTATATGGCTTGAATTATCAAAACTGCCTGCAGCCTGTTCTTTCATTTGGTCACAACACTTCGTGACCGTAACGGCGGCAACATTTGGATCGTGGTTATGCTGTTGAATCAGCATAGGATCCTGCACATCCTTTGTTGTTTGCAAAATTCCTTTCCAATCTGTTGTGCACTCAACACATCTCCACCTACTAGTCCTGGAAGTTGCAATTTGTTTTGTGCATGCAAATCCATCCAAAATTACTTTTTGAGGACCTTTATTATTGGTAACAAGCTCCATTAATTATCGTTAATGAAAATATTTGGAAGTTATCAAGTTTGGTTGCCCTTGTGTAGCCACACTCACCCAGCCAGAGTGCAGGACATCTACAACTTCGGATTACCGTCTGTTTGCTTTAGTCTAAATTCGAGACCGTACGGCGACCGGACAGGGGTATATTACTCCGTAACCTGCCACAAATGTGCAGTCGGAGCGGGTGAACAACGTAGTTTTGACTCTCTTTGGTTGTTTTATTCCCGATAACCAGATAGTTAGACGGCAGGCAAGATTCGAGCCGCCCTCCGCCTTGGCATGAGGTTGATGCATCCTAAACTTGTTGCTTCATGGTGCGGTTAATCGAACATTTTTTATTCATTTTTATTTCTTTTTTTCTCAAGTTGCCACTTTGTCCGCTTTGCCACTTTGTTATTATGTTCGCTTGCCATTGCGTCCGCTTACCATTATGTCCGTGGCCATTATGCCTGCTGCCATTATGTCCGTTTCCATTTTGTCCGTACCCGGTCAAATATCCTAGGACGAATGACCCCCGGTGGAACAAATATCCCAGGATATTTGGCCCGGGGGCCATTTCTCCTGGGGGCCATTCCTCCTGGGACACCGGTTCGGATTTCCGAAAGTGATCTTATCTCCATAGTTTTCTCCATAGTTTTCTATAAAATAAAAAATAAACAGAATGTAAGCTAGAGTCGGCCATCCTTGGGTTGTCCTCAAGAAACACTACAGCATCCCCAAAGTCACCCAAGCTACAACTTCTTCAATGAAATACATGGCCTGGTGCACAGCAGTGCAGAGGTCATCCAGAATTTGAAAAACAAATGCAATATCAGTGTGCGATCATTTTTTTGTTTATTTTGTTTGCATTTTTAGTTTTCGGTTCAAAGGTGTTATGCCAACAAAGTGGACCTGTCTTTCCGCACAGGTAATCTTTAATTTGGAATTTAATGAACCATGCATTTTGCACGGTCACGCGTGTTTACCTGGCCCAGTAAACATTCTAAGGTCCATCCAGCATTCATATGAGCTTCCACCGTCGATCCAACCAAACCACACCATTAACTCTGATTGTACTTTGGTCGATTGGCCAAAGATGAAATCTTCCCAACATCTTTGACACGGTGTTGAACAGACGTTGGGAAAGCAACGTTGTTTAGGCGTTGCTTTTGATCTTTGGTGCGTTGAATAAACGTCAGAAAATCGGCGTTGGGTAGACGTCTAAAAATCGATGTTGTATAGACGCCGGACTCACAACCTGAAACAACCTCCTTGCGTTGTCTTTCACCGGAAATGGTAGCCATTACAGGCTGCTTTGAAAATAAATAAAAATGAGCGTGCAAGTTTTCCCCCATCCACCTTTAGGAAGCATTCGTGGAAATCCACTTGATAGCATCCTACGTAACCGGATAATGGTACTGCAGTAGTGTCACGGAATGGTGACCACACCATGACTGTGGCTGTCGAGATGTCGTTTCTGGATTTATATTTCCAGGCCGTAGTCTGTACAACATCGCTTTGCCGACCTCTATCTGACTTCGGAAGGTCAAACCCGACGTTGATCCGACGTCAGATGCGACGTCTATCCATCTTTATTGAACATCGTAATGTTTATTGGGAGCGCTCTCGTCGTTGAGACCAATCGCTAGAGGAGTGTACAGAGAAGCAACACTTCACCCAAAATTTAGTTGTTTTTTTTTGTGTGTGTGTGTGTGCCTGCCGTGTCAAAACCAAAATGTGTCACAATGTGTTCCTGTCCGTCACATCAGGGCATTTTATAGAATGCAATAATGTGAATCCGTTAGATAAATAAACAACATGCCACAGACAACAAACACACCCATATGACTGCCTTCCTGAGTAGGCGTTCCGCCTAATGCTTTGCGGTATAGATAAATACACGATACGGATTAACTAACAATTGTTTAAATGTTCAAAGGCTACCCAGTGATTGATATTTCCACTTCCACTGTCTTTTTTAATTTGCTTAAGAAAGCGTGACCCTAGTTTTTTTTTTTTTTGCTAAAATTGCTGTGCCAGGTGCCTTTTTAGACCCGTCTGGATTCAAGAAATCTAGTCCTAGACCATTTCGATCTTGTTTGCTGTCAAAAGAAGATCACATGAGTTATTTAGGACTACAAGAAATCCTGCATTTACTGCTGCTGATCAGTTTCCATGGATACTAAAATGCTGTGCAAAACACAAAACAAATCCATTTCTTTCACCGGTGCTCGTCCCCCGCCCCTATACATGTCGCTCCCCAACCACAAGTTTTGTGTGTAATTTCGTTCCGTGCCTAGGCTGGTATGGCCTGTCCCTTTTTAATTTTATTGCCGAATTTTCTAAATCTGAAATTGAATTTGAGATAGTAAAATTCAGTTTGACCTTTCTGAAGATCAATCCAACATATTTAAAGTTTTTAAGGGCGTCTAAAATACAACAAGAAAGGCCAAAATGCCACTGCATACGCTGTGACATGTATGTAATGTTTTGCTTATTTTGAAGGAACAAGAGAGCTGCACATGGAAGGGACGGTGTATCGGAGAAAGGCCGCTGGAGTTGACCCCCTGTAGGAACTGAAATAAGAGAAAAATCCTGTCAGATATGTGAGAAAATTTGTGAGAAAATACTGTCGATAACTGGCCACCTGCATGGTTTGTGGAAATTGTTCATACGATGCGGCGGCTGGCTATCGGTTTTATTCCGTTGCACAAAACTGAATCACCTACAAAAAGACAAAAATTGTCCACACTCTCCATTTACCCACCTCCCCCTCTCCGCTCCCCCCCCCCCCACACACACACACACAACCACGCTCCTCTCCATCTCCCAGATGTGATCCCTGCGGGCTATTAATCATAGATGTCAATATCAACATCGCCTGTTTGGTAAAAAGAGTGTTGAAAAGCGTCAGTTCAGTGATGTAGAAAAAGAGGAAAGATCTCATGTGGTTGTTTGATCTCTGCGCTACTCGGCATCACGTTAATGATTGTGATTGACACTTGGCGTATAATGCGGAAAGCTGAAGGTTACCGGGTAAAACAGACACGTCTGGATCTATGGGATCTGCCTCATCAACAGACTGGTGAAGTATCCACTGTAGATAAAAACAAAACAAAAAAATTACACGTGAAAGCACATGGGCTGAATAAACCAAAACATGTGTGTACTGAAGAAGTGCTGGCTGAGCAAATAAAATATGCGGGGTGATGGGGTCGTTTGTGATTCTATCGTTATCGAAACAAAACTGAAAAAAGTCACAATGTAGTAGAGTGATAAAATTGTGGTTATTTTCTCAAAGTGTAAAGGTTTGCTTCTGCTCTGAGTGTAAAGATTTTTATAGACATGAAAGCTTTTAGCAAACTGTTGCTGAGAGTTCCAGCTGGGATAATCTAATGCAGCAGAATCCCTTTAATTGTTTGAATAAACAATTTCATAAACACAATAGTTGTTTTCGCTGGAGCATATCAAAATCGGCTAATAACAGAAGGAAAACAATCATTATTACAACAGGGGAGGATTTATAATGTGTAGGGAGCTTATGTTTTTGTTGTAAAGATGTTATCAGCGGCAGCCACGTAGATATCATGTTATCTCATGTTATCTGACACATTGCCGCTTATCTCCTTGCACATGTTAGTGTCGCAGCAGATTACAACAGCCGCCATTCTTCGCTCCGTTTCATTCAAAGGAAACTGGATATACATTTACAATAATTAATTATGAGTATATATTTTTCTTGGGTACGAATAGCATGAGACTGCTGATTTATCTGTGAGTATTTAGAATCTTTCTTTAAGCATTCAAAATCTTTGTGTGAATATTTGAAATCTATATTCGAATATTCATCATCTATCTTTAAGCATCAAGTAAAACTGGTTGTGTTCAAAATTTATTTTTATTTTGAAATCTCAACAAAACTATTTCTTATATATTTGTTGGTATTGGAAGTCTGTGTAAAAATAAATTATACATTGATTATGAGACCAGCAATTGATTGTTTTTTTTTCTAAATTTGATGGCTAATATTGTAGTTTAATTGGCGAATAAATGCTGGTCATGTCAAAAGTTGATTCCTGCAACTTCTAAGGGAAAAAGTGGGCATTTCAGTTCAAAGCGTTAGCCATCAGTGTTTTCTGTCGTTATTGAAAACTAAGAAAAGCATGAAAATGAAGTGTTAAATGAATCTGGCTTTCCATAATTAACCAGTTTTAAAATGTTTGTCTGATTAAAAATGCTCGTGTAATCGTGAAGTTAAAATGTAAATCAAGAAAAATTACAGTCTCAAAACGTCGTCTTTTTTTTCTGAAACAAAACAAAATAAAACAAATAACAGCAGAAAAATGGCGTGGTTATTTGAGGCGTTGCGGCGTTCGACAATGCTGATAGACGTCGCACCCGACGTTGTATAGACGTCGGGACAATATTAATCTAGACTCGCCGTCAAGCCAGCCACAGTCATAGGTGTGATCACCCCTCAGTCGCAGCACCGCCAGACTTGAATCAACCAGTCACGCAGGATACGTATAAAGTCGATTTCCATGAATATTTTTCAAACGTAGGTGGGAAAAACTTGCACCCTCTTGATATTCTCGTATTTTGCGTCATCCGTTTGGTGTGCCTGTCCTGTCATGGCTGCCATTTTTGGTGAGCGAGAATACAAGGAGGTTGTTTTTTTCATTTGTGAGCGACGTCTGTACAACGCCGACTTTTCCAACGCCTATTCAACGTTGCACCAAAGACATTGATTAGACGTGGGAGAAAGCAACATCGAAACAAAAGCAACGTCTGATACTGAACAAAAGCAACGTCTAAACTAAGTTGCTTATCTAACGTCTATTCAACGCTGTATTCAACATTGCTAAGCCGTTGATTTGTGGTCGCGACCAGTCACAATTAAAGGACCACCAGAATTTGTGTTGCCTTTTGATTGGTTCGACGTCGCAATTTCAAATATTTGATCGACCTTCGGGCAGAGGAAAAAACAATAGGTCTTTGAGACAAAACATCAATCGTTTGTTAATTAATCAAGAGCAGAATTTGACTCTGAGGGTTATAATCTTCATAATTATAAATTTTATTTTTTGTACACCATATAAAAGGTTTAATATCTTCCAAAACTCTTTTCCCTATTTGTTTCTTTTACTTTTTGCTTCCTAAAAAGTGAAAGAGGGTTTCAGTTTGAGATGTGCATGTACTACACTATAAACTGTGATCTGCCACTGTTTATTGCCATTGTTTGCAGCTAACTTCAAAGTTTTTTTATTTATACTGGTAGGCTAACAAGGTGGCTGCACAGTCATCAGAACTGTTGCCAAACGTCGATCACTCCACTGCATTTTTTAATATAAATTTTCGAGAAGAGTCACTGAAGTGCTTTGGTAAATTTGATACTCCTGTCATCGAGTAAAAACTTCGGCAAAGTGCCAATTACTACCAGAGCCAGACATAAAACGATCCAAACGTCGGATATACTGTGATGGTTGAATGTAAAGGCAGGTGATTCCATGGTATCCATGGAAACACGAGAATGTTCCGTTGAAATAGGTTTTTTGTTTTGTTTTTTAGGACACCATTTTAAAGTGCAGCAAGCTGCCAGTGAAACTGGCTGAGTCCTCCCGCCTGGTATGTTCTATAGGAATAATGCCCTGTGATATTCAAGTGTGGAGGGGTAGGCAGGATGAACCAGCTTGATTGAAAATTTACTGAATTTGAATGTTATGACATTAGCATTGAAAAAGGCTGATACACAGAAATAGGATAAAACAATAAGCGTTTTCTTTGTTTTCTTCTTTAACAATCGATCAAGGGACATAGGCTTTAGTGTGTTAACAAACTCATTTAAGTGCCCAAGGATTGCGTAATTCTGTAATGCCCAACTGGGCAACTGTCCTTTGGCTGACCTGGCTCAGTTACAATACCAATCCTTATTAGTCCCCAAACTAACTTCATTTAAAATATTTCAGCAATCGACCAAGAAATGAAAGCGTGTTAACAAAAAAGTGTCGACAGATGGACAGACGGACAGACCCAAAGCTCCTGCGGCTGGGGGCTAATAATCCAGCGTGATTTTATGAACTCGAGTAGCGAAACAGCCCCGGCTTATCTTCCGCTTAAACTCACATAATATTTCACAAACCAGCAGTATATCTTGTGCTTTTCTTTAAAGACACCATGGTTTTTAATATTTGGCATGCATCCTCAAAGGCAAAAAAAAAAGAAAACAAAAGGAAATAAAATAAAACAAAAATTAATATAAATATAAAAAAAAAGAAAAGGAACATAGAAAAGAGATCGAGTGAACGTATTTATTTTTTTACAGCAAACAAGCACAGTAATTATGATATATCGACTTGGTAAATGACGGCGCCTCCATGCCATCAGTTTTTTTCATCTTTTTATGGTTTATCAAACTTCTACATTAGACTTTTTCAAAAAAAAAAAAAAAAAAAGATTTCACAACAACAGACTTCTTCAGAAAGATTTGCCAACAGCGATGCACCTGATAACCGTACAAGTTATTTTAATATATCCAAATAAAAAATTAGTTGCTGTAATGTAGCATATCCAATTAGTCCAGCTCATTTTTTTTTTTTTTGAAATTCATTGACATTTTATATGCAAAATTGGACGTTGAAATTTAGCCATCGAAACCCATTACAAGACAGGCAAATGCTTTCATTTGGCAGTTAAGGCACATGGTATGATGGTATGATATCAGCATACCGATATTGATCGCCCAACTGTCCACAGTGAGAGTGTTCACAGTGTGCGTGTTCTCTCTCTCTCTCTCTCTCTCTCTCTCTCTCTCTCTCTCTCTCTCTCTCTCTCTCTCTCTCTCTCTCTCTCTCTCTCTCTAATATATATATATATATATATATATATATATATATATATATATATATGCTACAGGATATCTTAAATTTCAGGGTAAGTATACTTGCCATGACTGTGTCAGGGTCAGTATACTTGCCCTGAAAATTTTCAAGGCAAATATACTTACCCTGGTTTTTGCAACCAAAAACCCTGAAATTTGTGTTTCACCACATGGATGGCTCTTTGTTCAATTCAACTTGTAATGAGACATGGAACGGCTATTCAATCAAAGGCATCAATTTTGAATTGCAATTTTATATAAATGGTATTAGACGTAACTGATCTCGGGGAATATTCTAGAGGGGATTTGTGAGTTGAACTTTTGTTAGGTTGACAATTGCAATCTTCTTCAATGATATTGTTCGCAACTAATTCTAGGGATAATTTTGGAGTAAGTTGAAGTTGTCACTTGTTTAATTATAACTAAATTTTTAATATTGAATAAAAACAAAGAAACTTTTCATGTACCATTTACAATGGTAGTACTACATTCTTTGCTTTCGGTACAGTTGCATTTCAAGTACACTTGCATACCACATTTGGATTTAAAATTCAGTCTACTCATTTTTGTTACCACATGAGAGGCTTGCATGGCAACGAGAATTACATATTACTTTTCTTCTGTAGCACTTACAACGCTTTGCTTCCAGCACAGTTACATTTAAAGTACCCTTGCCCATCGCATTTGGATTCAAAATTAACACCCTCTGGCAAAGATACTTCGACATCCAGTATGACATCATTTTCATGAAGCAAGATGTGTTTTACAAACATCGAATTGCTTTCTTGAGTTCTTTCCCTTAAGTACACCACCACGAACAGCTATGGCATACATGTCGTTTTCATCACGACTTCTTATTACTCCAAAGTTAATTTCGGGGGTCACATCCACCTCGATCAACAAGAGGTATCGGAATGGTAACATTCTCACCGGGTTGTCCAGGAGTCATGACAACGCGACTTTGCTTTATCATTCGCTCTGCCTGGTCCATTTGTGCTATTATTCGCCGAAATCATTTGCTGAGTTTTCTGCACTGGTGACATGGGCTGAGTGAGAGCGCCGGTACTGCCGCCCGGAACGCTGTCACTGCCGCTCGGAACGCTGCTACTGCTGCCCGGAACACTGTCGCTGTTGCCAGGACCGTTATCGCTGCTGCCCGGAACGCTGTCACTGATGCCCGGACCGTTGTCGCTCCTGCCCGGAACACTGTCGCTGTTGCCCGGAACGCTGTCACTGCTGCTCGGAACACTTGTCGCTGCTGCTCGGAACACTGTCGCTGCTGTTCGGAACACTGTCGCTGCTGCTCGGAACACTGTCGCTGCTGCTCGGAACACTGTCGCTGCTGCCCGGAACGCTGTCACTGCTGCTCGGAACACTGTCGCTGCTGCTCGGAACACTGTCGCTGCTGCTCGGAACACTGTCGAGGCTGCTCGGAACACTGTCGCTGCGGAAATGGGGAGCATCGAATTCCACTATGCAAACTGTAATTTTTTTTAGCTGGACAAATTTCAGTCCCAAGGTCCAGTTGGTTGAGTTGTTGTCCCCAAGACAGGCAATTTGGAGTTCAGGCCAGATAATGTGAAGTTCAGACACCACATTGTGCAATGAATTCCGTACCGTTTCCGGATTGCAATACAGCCGGAGCGCCAAAATTTATGAGAAAAAAAACATCCAGAAGATTAAAAACTACACAGGCGGCTCGTTTGCTCGGTAAAGGTCGAAGCACACAAAATTTCGTCAAATGATCTTGGTACACCATTATGAATTTCATGTCGCCATGAGGCATTGATTGCATGTCAATGAGGTCTACCTAACCCCTAGAACAACATTTCTTTGTGAGCATGAGTCGCACGACTGTCCTTTTTGTGGTAGGACGTTTAATTTTAAGCTCACATTCGGTGCAGAACGATTTGAAAAGCGTAATGACATCATCTGTGATGTTAGCATATTTCTTTCGAATTTCTTTTGACATATAATCCCGGCCACCATGGCCTGTGGCCATATGAGCTCTTTGATCGCATCGAACATTTGCTCCAACGGTACACAGTACTTAATTTCATCAGTATCCAAATTTTGCTTTTAGCTGATTTTTTGCACGTCACCACAAACAAGAAAATAATACTTTTTAAGCACTAGCCTTTGTCTATCATTTTTTTCATTTGCTATTTTGCCTCTAGAGTTTCAGTTATTAAACTTTCATAGTCGCTCTTTGTAAGAAGCTGGCTCTTTTTTTACATCTTTCTTATTTGCATAGAGCTTGAATAGCTCATCTTTGGAATGATGCTCCATGTTACCATCCATTTTCAACGCTAAATGTCTGAGGAAGAATAAATTTGGAGGGGTATTAAAAAAATAATCCATCAAAGGTCAACCAAACAATAAAAAAGCAAGCAAAACGTTCAACTCCCAAATCCTCTCTAGAATATTCTCCTAGATCAATTACGTCTAATACTATTCAGTTGTAAAATTCCAATTCAAAATCGCAAACTGAATTGCAATGCAAACCAACATGTTACACTATTGATGCCTTTGATTGAAAAGCCGTTCAATTGAACAAGGAGTCATTCATGTTTTGAAACACACATTTCAGGGTATCTTTAATTCTTTTGGTGCCAAAAACCAGGGTGAGTATTCTTGCCCTGAAAATTTACAGGGCACGTATACTTACCCTGACACAGCCAGGGCAAGTATTCTTACCCTAGGGTAACTAGGGTGAACTTATTGTCGACCCTTTGGGCCTAAAAGATGATAGGTAAGCGGTACCTTGGTGACCTTGACCCCTTCTTTATGGTCGAATCTGAATTTTAAAGAGTTCAGAATCGTATTTTTATTTTCGCTACTCGAAGCGAAAACGTTCTAGTTTCCTCTGTTTTTACTAGATTAAGTTTTTGCCTATGTAGACAAAAACACGATCACCAGTGTAAATATTGGAAGCTCGAGGATGAGTAGTTTCAGGAAAATGTTCCAGACAAACCATAGTAACCTAATTACCAAGGACGGGCGAACATACAAACTAAAATTTTAACTATTATTAGATATTATAATGATAAATACAATAATACCTGAAGGTATGCTATGTAGTCACGTGCATACTGAGGGACTTTAAAGTAGTCCTTACATACTGCATCAATATCTGTCACTCCATCTGGTGGTGAGTCAAACAAACTGGAAATTACGTGGGACAGTTCACTCAATTGCAATTCCGCTCCTGGAAATATAACAATGTGTAGTGTAGTTCACAGCCTGTTGTGGTTATCTGACGATTTGAGTTCAGACAAGTTGAGATTGGGAATTTAAAAAAAAAAATACATGCCAAGATAGCTTAGTACCCAAGAGTTCATACATAGAACAGATACTGTGAAGATACAGTCTACGCATATGAAGATATCTACAGATCTTTGAAGAGACGTGTTGGTCAGGGACTGGAAAATAGCCTCCTTTGTGCGAGACCCATGCACAAAACCTCATTATTATTATTATTATTATTATTATTATTATTATTATTATTATTATTATTATTATTATTATTATTATTATTTTCACAAGCCTAAAGTAATCATTTGAAAACAGCATTAATGACAGGAAATCGCTCGACAATAATAAAGATAAATAAATCAACAAATAAACAAAAACAACAAGTACGATCTTCTTCTGTGGCTAAAAAATATATTCAAGACAGATGCATGGAACAGTGCCTTACTGTACCTTGGAAATGTTTGGGAACAAGCTTCGGTTGTGGGATGGGAATAGGCTCGGGGCTCCTTTTCTTTTTGTGAGCTGCCTTCTTTATCTTCACTATTCTCTCTTCCTTTTCAGTTGAATCTTCACTTGATGTTATCTTTCTTACTGCAATTTGTAAGGTAAAGAATTTAGCAACCGGGAATGTAGGCATTTTTTTTCTTGGGTTGGATCCAGAATTTCACAGTATTGGCAGCAAGAAAGCAAACGATATAAGTAGGCTGTTTTAATGGATATGGATTAACAGCTTCCATATTATCGCTCACCTTTTACCATAGACTCCTTTTGTTAAACTCATACTGTATGTGAATGGAGGGAGAATAACGTAGTGGCTCAGTTGCTTGAATATGAATGATTTGTACTGATGGTATCTGCTGTATTACATGTCTCCCCCTAAGGGGAGACATATAATACAGCAGTCCGTCCGTCCGTCCGTCTGTCCGCAGTGAGTTCTTATGAAATTAACCAGTCGATTTTTCTCAAAACATACATACGTATTGGGGTACATGTCTAGATGATGCCCGTGTTATTTTTTTCGTTTCCTCAAAAATTCTATTTTTGGCAAATTTTTGAACATAGGGGGGTTTTCTTGCTTTTTTTCACTTTGGCAGGCTATATTTCCAAAACAGTGTGTTGGATTAAGCTGAAACGTGGCAAGAACAACACACATATAGTGCAAACCTTTACTGCGAAGTTTTTCTTCATTTCCGTTGAAAATGTATTTTTGGCGAATTTTTAAATTTTTGAAATTGAACATTTTTTGGCCATATTGTTGCGATATCTCCAAAACGGTTTGTTGGATTAGGCTGAAACGTGGCAAGAACAACACACATATAGTGCAAATTTTTATTGCGAAGTTTTTCTTCATTTTCGTTGAAAATGTATTTTTGGCGAATTTTTAAATTTTTTATTTTAAAATTTTTTGGCCATATTGTTGCGATATCTCCGAAATGGTTTGTTGGATTAGGCTGAAACCTGGCAAGAAGAACACACAAAAAGTGTAAATGTTTACTGCGAAGTTTTTCTTCATTTCCGCTGAAAAAGTATTTTTGGCGAATTTTTAAATTTTTGATTTTTAACTTTTTTGGCCATATTGTTGCGATATCTCCGAAACAGTTTGTTGGATTAGGCTGAAACGTGGCAAGAAGAACCCACATATAGTGCAAATGTTTACTGCGAAGTTTTTCTTCATTTATTTTCTGTCAAAATGTATTTTTGGCGATTTTTTAAATTTTTGAATTATTACTTATTTGGCCATATTGTTGCGATATCTCCGAAACAGTGTGTTCCATTAGGCTGAAACATGGCAAGAAGAACCCACATGTAGTGGAAATGTTTACTGCGAAGTTTTTCTTCATTCATTTTCTGTCAAAATGTATTTGTGGCGATTTTTTTTCAATTTTTGGGCTCGCCAATGTTGTATTTTAAGCAAGGAATTTTTTGCACGTGACTGACTGGGGGCGGGGGAGACATATCCGTTTTTGTTTTAACAAAAACACTGGCCAATCTAGTTAATGGTACACTACATGTTTTTGTTAATACATATCGTTTGCAAATGGGTATAAGTTTGTATTTTTTCTCGAAATTTCTGCCCTTTTTTCCTTTTTTTTTTCTTTTCTTTTTTCCGTCACGGAGGTTTCCAGAAAACTCCTCCTACGCTATTTGACGTAAGAAGATGAAATTTGGCACAGTGATACAGGGTGATGAGATGTCGTCAAATACGTATTTTACCTTGACCTTCAGGGTCAAAGTCAAATTGAGGTTCAAAGTATTTTTTACCTTAAAGCGGTTTCCAGAAAACTCCTCCAACAGAGTTTGTCGTAGAAAGACGGCATGTGGCAGAGACAAGGAGAGTAATGAGTTGTCGTCAAATCCGCAAATTTTTTTACCTTGAAGCTCAAAGAAAAGTAGCCATAAAGGTGCTCAAATCCCAGTTGGAATACATAAAACTTACCTTGAAGGTTAAGGTCAAAGGTCGCGTGACTTCACGCGCCGTTAACGACCGGCCGACTCAGCTCGAAAACGGTAAGAGATAGAGCGATTTTGAGCTCATTTTCGACCCTTTTGGGCCTAAACAACGTTACATAGGATTTACCTCGGTGACCTTGACCTCCTGTATCACGGTCAATGTCAAAAACGGGAAGTTGACAATTATCTCGAAAACGGTTAGAGATATAGCGATTTTGAGCTTATTTTCGACTCTTTAGACCTAAAAGACGTTATGTAAGAGGTTTCTCGGTGACCTTGACCTCCTCCGTCATGGTCAAGGTCAAAAACTGGAAGTTGACCATTATCTCATAAACCAATAGGGATAGAGCGATTTTGAGCTTATTTCCGACCCTTTGAGCCTAAAAGAGGTACCTCGGTGATCTCGACCTCCTCCATCATGGTCAAGGACAAACAAAGGAAGTTGACCAGTATCACAAAAACGGTTAGAAAACTGAATTTGATTTATTTGTGCCCAAATGAGGTTATATTGTATTTACTTTGACGGCCTCGTTCAAGATAATAATCCGGAAGCTGACAATTATGTGGAAACACTGAAAAATGTGTCTTGGACCAAATATGTTGTTTCTCTGCCCTTATAAGTGGATGCTGTTTCGCTACGTGTAGCAAAATTCGGTCTAGTTTAATTGCAGTTTCTTCCATTTCTCACACACAAATTGTGCTGGCAACGCAGTGCGGTGTAGAAAAGAGCACTTTACTGCATGCATGACACAACGAACTTTAAAATATGGGTTATGCTAAAGCCGTTTGATATCTTGTACACTAGACCCCCGAAAGTTCGACTAACCTTGGGACTGAACGAAAGTGGTCCGATTTCTTGGGTTCTAGCAATTTTGATGGTATACGAGTGCATAGTTATCTAAAATAAAGTACTGTAATGACAGTTGATATATTCTATTTTAAACAGAAATTGCTTCGTACATATATTCTGCATTATTCAGGTTTTGAAACACTTTGATTGCAAGTAGGTAGTCCTTCCTTAATTGCATTTATTACGAAAGTTAAGTAGCAAACTTTACCTTGATAAATTTTAACTTAATATCACAATAATACCACATCTTCTAAAATTAGAAAATTGCCAGATTTATTCACATTAAAAAAATCTAGCTAGAAATCATGACATTTTGGCCTTTCTGATGAAGGTATCTAGAGCTCAGTGGTTCAAATGACAATTTATATGCAGTTGCAAAGTTCTCACTAAAACTGGATATGCACTTCTTTTCTTTTAAAAGCTCACACTGCAGTTAAGTTCTCTGTGATCATTCTGTTAAAAAAAAGTCTTTTTACGTACACAACATGTTTCAATCCCCACCTCAATTGCCAAAATTTGGCCATAATGAAAGCAGAATTGTAATTCCTCTGATTTAGGAATCGCCGAGTGTTGTTTATTTGGCACACGCGTGCTCTGTTTGTTCTGTGACCGGTGTGACGGGACGAATGGCCTCCCTGGCCATTCGTCCTGGGGTATTTGGTCATGTCAGTGGATTAGTATAATAACTGATTAACTTAGCTGCTCCTATTTTATACAGCTCACAGAAGTTTAACTTTCGGCGTGAAAGCTGTGATTGATCGCAATGACTGTTTTTCATTTCTCAAGAACCCCGGGCGACTAAATATCGTAAGGGGAAGCCAAATATCCTAGGACGAAAGGCCCCGGCGGAACAAATATCCTAGAATATTTGGCCCGGGGACCATTCCTCCTGGGACACTGGTCCTATTTGTTCTGTGACCGGTTCTATTCGTTCTGTCATCGGTCCTAATTGTTATGTGATCAATCCTAATTGTTATGTGACCGATCCTATTTGCAGGGTTCAAAATGATATTTGGGATTGGCAGAAATAGTTTTTTTTCGTTCGATCTGCGGAGTAGTCCAAACTCCAGGGTTCCTTAACAGAACTGACTGGTGAAAAGTGGTTCGATTCCGGTGTTTTGAAGCATTTGAAATGGGGTTGGTAGGGGGAGAGGTTATCTGATTGGTTATTTTATAATCAGTGTTATTTGGTCACTAGGATTAACATGTGTATTAACTGGTGTTCACCCATGTATTTTGCTGGTTCATCTTTGAACCAAAGCTCTTTGTGGCCTCATAATCCAACAATTCACTCTTTAGCTCAGTAATCGCCCATGTGGTTGTTCTGGTTTGCTGAACCACACCTTACGGGTTTATCGCTCACTTGTTTCGTTTGAGAGAAGAGTTCAAATAAACAGTAAAAGGTCCCCAAACTTTGTTTCAGCATCACACTGTTATCAGACTTCGTGAATCTTATGAATTTGACACCCCCTTTCCACTGCATTTTTGATATCATCTGGGACTTGTGTTTCGTTAAGAATACGTTTAGCAAAAGAATGGTTCTTTGGTATTGTTAAATTTTTTTTCAGCACACGTTCTGCACAATATAAAAACAAGCTCATAGTTTATTGTGGCTGGCAAAATAAGTAACAACAATCCATGGAGTGGTAATTTCGCTTTTTATTTACAGAGGGGTAGAGGGAGGTAACATCGAAATACTTCATAAAATTACCAAAATGCGGCTTTCTTATACAGTGTAATCGCCTCAGCCGAATCCCCGTCATCTGCCTCCCCGGTCAACTGCCCCCCCCCTGTCATCTGCCCCCCCCCCTCCTTTTTTGCAACCCGGTCGACTGCCCCCCCCCTTCAAAGTGGTGAATAGATCAATGAAGATCAATTGTTTCAGAGACGAAGTAGACGGGGACATCACAACTGCCTAATTTTTTAAAGATTTTTTTTTCCACTAAAAAAAAAAGGAGGGCAGATGACGACCCCCGTCAAATTGCAGGGGGGGGGGCAGTCGACCGGGTTGCAAAAAAAGGGGGGGGCAGTTGACTGGGGGGGGCAGTTGACCGGGGGGGGGGCTGATGACCGTTTACCGCTTTTTATGGTATTCATTCAGAGAATGCCGGCGAAAAGCCCCCTCCCCGGCGAAAAGCCCCCCCCCCCCCAGTGAAAAGCCCTTCTGTTTTTGCACCCCCGGCGAGAACCGCCTCCGGCGAAAAGCCCCTCCTCTTCCTTATTAACCTTTTTCACAGATGTTTGTATTTTAGAAACTTAAAAATCATTTTAACCCTTTTTGATATGCAAATCATACATCACAGTTCCCACGGTTATGGATCAGATTTCACACTTTTTAGTTAGGAGATCACACCTTTCAGAGTTCACACTTTTCGTGCACATAGTTTATAGTTTAGCATAGGCGAACATTGTGCCCAAGCCCTGTCAGGGTCTCCTCATCAAACAACAGTTTATGCTTTGAGGTTTCCATATCACACATCAAGGAGTGGGGTCGGGGATTACGAGGGGTGATCGGCCTGATCCAGCTAGCAATAGCCTATTGTGTAGTTCATATCACAACAGACGGTGACGTATTTGTGGTCTCCTCATCAAACAACAGTTAATGCCTTGAGGTTTTCACATCACATAATATTTGAATTTTGACAGTTGACCTATATTTTCCTTAAATTATTCAGAATTATCATCAATTATTTTTATAATAATTATCACAACTGATACATTTTAATAATAAATAAATATCAGATAGGAGGGTTTTCGCCGGGAGGGCTTTTCGCCGGGGGTGCAAAATGGAAGGGCTTTTCGACGGGGAGCTTTAGGCCGTTTACCCCATTCAAACCGTCTCCGGTGTTGGGTGCAGGCAAAAGTCTTCGTGCAAACAAACCTCCACGTTTGTAATTTATTTTATTTAAACATTTAAATGTTCTCACACATGATTTAAAAAACACTCTTTCAAAGACCATTATTAACAACTTTTTCTATTATTTTCTGGACTTCTTTAAATTTTACGTAGCTGCTTCAATCAATCAAATAAATCATAACCCCCCCCCCCCCCCCTCAAACTTTGACCTCTTTGCCTTTCTTGTCGAATCGCTCTTGAATTTTCTAATTGTCATATTTTTTTCACTTTTAATTTGAGAGTTTGCCTTTGTCACAGGTGTTAAGTTTATCACTTAAAACAACACATACTGGATGAAATCTTTCCCCGCAACAATGACATACAGTACACGTCTCCCAGTTATGTGGCTGATCAAGATAATTTTCTCCGGTTTTTAAAATCACTTTCAGATTAATAAATTCACGTGCAGGGGGTTGTCTCCGGTTTTGGAATCGTGCAAGTTCATGACTTGATGACGGAGAAGTAAGGATTATTTAGTGGATAATCGCTTTAAATTTAAAAATGAGATTAATGGATTCAGCAGTAATATCAACCTGATAAATGTAGAGGATTGACAGAGCCATTTAACGTTGTGAATCTTTGATGTCGGAGATTAACCCAAAGGCTTATTGAGAAACTTAAAAACAAGCGGTCGGCAACAGTGAAAAATATCTGCTCGCATTGCAAGTGGTATGTCTCAATGTTATTCAGCTCTTTTGTCAATTTGCCACAACTTTCCCATTTTTGCCAATTCTTGATCTAGAATAATATCGTGCAAACAAACCTCCTTCTGGGGGAAAATATCTTTATCATAGAAATCAATGGAAATAGACTTCTGTTTGCACGCCACACCGGCCAAAATGTCTCCACCCATAATGTCTCCAAAGATTACAATATTTTGGTGTTACTCCTTAGCGTGTTAATTATTAATTACTTCTTAATACATTCTTATCGGGTGGTCTGCTTTGATCCTAATGGCCGGGCGGGTCGCCTCCCCATTCGTATTCACTTCACACACTGCACAAATCAGATATGTCTCTATGAATAGGTCATTACATAATAGGAAGGATGGGTGATAATCTGATAATATGAAAACATGTGTTCTATATCCAGGCATAGACTACCAATGTACTTTGAAATTTCCAAAAAACGAGACGTTACATGCACTCCGAATGGTGTAGATCTCAAAGTTAAATAAATGGAGAAAGAGACTACTCCCATAAAAACTCAAACATTGAGTTGAATGTAGTAAGAAAGTAATTATTTACATTGCCAGAAAAGAGCTTTTTGTTGGAAATAAAAATATTTTGCCACCTGGCAAACCAGATCGCAACTTTTTAGCCTTTGAAAAACAACATTAATAGTAAAAATAAACATATCTGTGTTTCTTAAGTATTTTAGCCGTTAGCCATACTTCCGCTCATTGACGTAGCGCAGTGGAATACACAAAGGTACAGTGAAACCCCGGATATGGACATCCCTTTATTATGGACACCCCTGCGTTATCAACTCCTATCAGCTTGTTACTCGGTAGTGTTTGTTTTTTTTTCTCTCTGTTGTTATCTGTGGGTATTGAGTACAATACATTGAACACAGCGCATGTAAAGACAAGGGGCTTATTACAAAGGATGTGTGCTTAAGCGAGAAGCTTTATACGACTAATCCCTATTGACATGTGCTCCGTCTGTTAAAATATGCGTATAAAAGCGCAAGTAATTCATTATCTTTATGCCCAGTTAATACGTAAAACAAGATGCTATTTTATAACAAGTGTTAAGTCTGAATATGTGGGTTATGAAAAGATAGCGAAGTTTCGCTATCTGATCAAGTTAACTAATCAAAGCTAGTGATGGAAAAAGTGTGAGAAAAATAGCAAAAGATTTTAGTTGTAGTTGTCAAATAGAACTCTAATTAACAGTACCTCTAAATTAGGGACACCCCGCCATTAGGGACCAAATTATTCAGTCACTTTTTGTCCCTAATAGCGGGGTTTCACTGTAAACACTCTAATAGACTCTAAACAAACGCAACGAAACAAGGATTATGGACTGCTTCTGGATTACTTCTACAATAACTAATCCCTATAAACGGCATATAGGTTTTATATTTCTAAAAGCTAAGAGCGAAGTTTATATTGCACATAAATACAGTTATATCTAATTCACGTGTTTAGATGCATTTAATGTGTGAAAAGAATTGTCTGCTGACATGAGTATGCTGCTAATGTTCGATCTTTGAATGCAAAATTCAGTGACATTTTGAAAACCAGTCACTGCGCGAAATTGACCTTTTTGCGATGTGGACTTATTTTTTAAGGTTGTTTTTTAGGTTCTGTCGAAAAGTGATCCCTTTCCTGAAAGTGTTGCCAACAGCAAGGTGTTGCCGATCCCGCGCTTCTACAATCTATAAACAAGTGCAATTACCCAGAACTGAAGTGTGTGAAATCAGTTAATACATACCTTTAACCGTGGTGATCGTTGCATGTTTTTTCTTGATTTTCTCCCAAGAGGTCGGCTGTTGAATGTTTTGAATTTCTGTCAGTCTCGCCATCTTTTCATTCTTGATTTCTCCACTAATTGCCTTTCGTTGCCTCTTCGCATCAAATGGACGGTTCTTGAATGAACTCTCGTCAAACTCACGAAAGGCTCTCTTCTAAAAAATAACAAGAAGAACAAGCGTTGTCGATTTATCTACAGATCTGGTACACGTAACAACCGTTGCTGCATTAAGTGATGTAACAAATGGTACCGGGTAATGAAAATAATATTGTATCTATAATATCAAAAACTTGGGGCTCTAGATAGATTTTAGATTGTTCGGAACTAATTATTAGTTTCGTGTGTTTTTTTATTATTTAAACATATTTTGTTGTTAAGCATAAATAGTTAAATCTCTTATCCATCCATTGCTAAAATTTTGAATTCATCAACAGCACAACTGGTCAGTATTATACACTGGAGTTCCATCTTTTCTTTTTCAATTCTAAACCTATTAATGTTACCGATTCTACTTGATTTACATTTGGAAATGGCAGCTAAAGCATTGCATTGGTTAATTCTAAAAATAAGGTTGCTTATTTCGCGATATCCTTTACTCACGGTAATTAACGCATAAATTATTAACTGTAGGCGTACAGTTTAAATAAACATTGACAGTATTGCCTTATTAGACACTCGATTTAAAAAACTGAGTGACAACACATTACCCACATTCCTTTTTCATGCAGTGAAGACGTAGTTTTGGAAAAGAGGATTTTTTCACAAAGTTTCCAGATAAGAGGTGCTGTATATGGTTTTTGCTTACTTTATGCTTACTTTTGTAGTATTTGATGTTAGGATGGAATATTTTAGGGGCTCTTTACATCCAAAGCTACTTTGTTGGCCACGAGTAAGAAATATCCGTTATTTATCCCGTAAAATGCTTCTCGAATTGTTCTCCACCGGTCAACAGATTCATCTTTATCTGGAGAACGGAGGAGCAGTGTCACTTCTACCGTTTATTGCGTGTCTGCTGTCAGATTCGGTGTTGGAAAGGCACGGTGGTAGGGTGTGGCGTTGATAAGTTCTCTCGTTTTCTCATCTATGTCGCTCCACCTAACCCCAGAGCCACTGGCTTGCCAGGGCTGTTGTATTTAAATTAACATGACGCCGAGGTTAGCTTTTACGTTTCTAGCTAGATTCAGGGGGTTATCGTTATTTCTCACCAGCTGTGGGCTTGTCTGGGAACCAAGTGGCTCTACCCACCTGGGTGGAGGCATCAGAGTGGTAGGGAAGAGCCAAGTGGCTCTACTCAATTCATAACAAAGGTTAGCAAGTATGGGTATGCCCAAGTTTGTTATCCCTTGTGGCTCTCCCAGACGGGTATTCCCATCTGGCTATTCCCCCTTGGGTTATGTCTCCCCTCTCCTGGACTAGGCGTCAATAGGAGAGAGCCGAGTTAAGAAGTCACAGATTTGGGTTAGTGTAACTGCTCAGTTATTTGTCAGGCTTTTTTATTACAGGCATCGGTTGCTAGCAACTCAGTCTCTGTGGGAAAAGTACAGGATTTGTGAGGTTCTGGTCTTGCTTGAGGAGCAGGATACCTGTATAGAGTGTGAGCACCTCTCCCATACCCCCCCCCCCCCATACACAATGGAAGGTGACAGAAACAAATGGCATCAAAAGAACCAGCGCCGGAAGAGCATAGATGCAAGAAGATGTTTTCAAAAAGCAATTGGAATAATAAAACACACCAATGACTGCCTTGTAGGCATCCTTGGCACATTAGATTGCAGCAATGAAAGCCACATCGGAGCAAACACAAGCCCAGCTGGTCTCTGTTCATGCAATTATTGTACGAAGACGCAAAGCCCCACCATCGGCAACTGTTTCATCGGCAGCGTAACTTAAAACAACCCGGCTAGTGATGAGGATTCAGTGAGTCACACCCTGTCGGGTCACGTCTCGACGCAGCTTGGGACACGGAAACACAGTCGAGAGCCAGTTCGCACCTCATAACGTCTAGGGGCACAGGAGGCCACCAAGAAACCGACCAGGAGAAGGAACCTTTGCCCCCAGCATCAGCAGAGCAAGAGTCAGACTCCGATGATAACTTCCACAAGGGGAAGTGGAGAACTTACCCACCCATCCCGTTCATGGATAAAGTGCGATGGCTGAAGAAGGGTCAATAATTTTGGAGAGACCCGGCAGCGGCAGGCAGACGTTCAATCCGTACCCATCTCTTCCCACCCTGCCGTCACAGGATACTGCACTACCTTCCCACCCTGCCTTCACAAGATACTGCACAACCTTCCCACCCTGCCTTCACAGGATACTGCACTACCTTCCCACCCTGCCTTCACAAGATACTGCACTACCTTCCCACCCTGCCTTCACAAGATACTGCACTACCTTCCCACCCGGCCTTCACAGGATACTGCACTACCTTCCCACCCTGCCTTCACAAGATACTGCACTACCTTCCCACCCTACCTTCACAGGATACTGCACTACCTTCCCACCCAGCCTTCACAAGATACTCCACTACCTTCCCACCCTACCTTCACAGGATACTGCACTACCTTCCCACCCAGCCTTCACAAGATACTCCACTACCTTCCCACCCTGCCTTCACAGGATACTGCACTTCCCTCGCCGGCGACAGAATCAACCGGGATATTGCCATACGACAATCCGTTCAGAGACGTTGACAAAGAAATCACAGTCTGGTTGTGATAGAAGTAGGCAATCCGTATGCGGATAAGGAAGAACAACCTATCCGCCTGACGTGACAAAGCGAGTCATTGGAACAAGATACGTTATAAGCTTTAGCCGCCAGTGCCTGAGTTGCCAGCGCAGTGGTGGTAAGGCGGAGAGAATTCCAACGGATTGACTTGGATGAGGGCAAGATCATGGCTGGGCTCCACCTATTCCAGCAACTTGGGGTTAGATCAGCACCGTACACGATAGCGGACAATCTTATCCCCGTCGGGCCTTTAGAGCAGCCTTGCAAGAGTATGATATGGATGCCTATATGAAACCACACTCTGATATTCCCTGGGTTGAGAGGGATGCGAAGGTGCTAGAGGGCTTTGCTCGGCAAACACCCAATGCAGAACCGTACTGTGAAGGCACTGAAGGAAGCTCCTGGATGAGAAGGAGATATCAAACCCTGTGATCCTGAAAGTGTTTGAGTGCAAATCAGCTCATCACCATAGTGCAGCTAAGGAGGGATGCGTTATTGCTACACTGCTGGTCATCGGTCAAGGGGCAGGGAAACCGAGGCATTCCAGTATCTTGAGCCAGACAGAGCTATTCGCTAAAAAAAATGAACGGGTGAACCTGGAGAACAATAGCCCTTACCCAGGATCTGGCATTGATATCTCTCCCCAGACACCCCTGGACGAGAGGCATGTCCAGCCGCGGCCGGTCTAAGAGGCAACATAGGGAAGGGAGAGAGCCATCTCGCAGTCAATCACTCCCCGTCTGCCAAAATGCAGAGACAGCGCAAGGGCAACAAGACTCGCAGCAGTATAAGTAACAAACAACCACGATATCGCGTGGAGATGAGGGTCCCAGACTTAAAGGCATGATGGTTTTCCAGTATTTGGACGACTGATTTCTATCCCACGTGGTAAAAGCTCAAGCAAGACTTCAGCTCTTCCCTTAGTGATACAAGCTTTGCTGGGAGGTCCTTTGGTCAATGTGGCCAAATCAGAACTATTGCTTTTGACCGATTTCTTTCATTGTTTTTGCATGAAGAGTTTCATCTCAGACCTTCTTCTGTAGAGGAATCTAGGTCATTCACCGAGGCAATGCTGAAGCCAATCTTGGGGTATGATCCACGGAGAAGACTCCGCCATCTCTCGGGTAATAACTCATTTCAAGTTTGTGACCCCCGCCCACGACCAGGCTAAATGTGGCACAGTAGGTCTGGGGCTGGGTCTTCGGTTTCTATCAGATAGGGACAGTTTTGGGGAAGCAATTTCTCCCAGGTGGGCTACTGTAACACTGACATTTACCTTCTCTTGGCTCCGGCGTTAGGCAATAAGAGAGGGCACCTTCATGTGCTGGAGAACGAGGGGTTTAAAGCAAATGGCTCCTGAGAGACGGTGGTTCTTGAGCCCAACACATCGTTCATGAGTAAGACCCACACACCCACTGGAGTTTTAGGGACCTTCGAAGAAATAGGGCTCCCACGCCTACTTATTCCCGAGACATAGGAGGAGCCACTATCCACACTCTGTGCTGTGCGTGCCCTCAGAAAATACATGGAGTTATCCCAAGGAGTGCAAGGCGCAAAGTCAAAAGGCTCTAATCATTTTCTTTCAGATTTGGCGCGACCAAACATTTATAAACAAACCGTTTCTGGTTATATCAAACGCGTGATCTTAGAGGCGTATGATAAAACTCAAACAGATCCGGATTTTCTGTTGGAATGTAAAATCAAAGCTCACCAAGTCAGGAAGGTAGCCAACTGTTTCTCTAGATGACATTATGCGCACAGGTTGTTGGTCTTCTCCGAATACTCACCTCCAAAGCTTTACTGCTTTAATAAAAACAAATTCACGCAAAATTATATTCAGCGAAATGTTTACCGTTGCCATGGCATTTTCCTTATTGGCACAATTCGGATTCTGTTCCTCTGGCAACCCGACGACCATAACCTTGTGCTTGGCAGGCTTCATCACCATGGCATTCTGTGGATCCACTTCCTTTTTCATTTCCTTGGCTGAAGGGCAGAAAATGTACACAAATCCAGCCTTTGAATTACCAATTTGCAGCATAATTTAAAAAAATGTTAAAGCTTAAAGGTTAGCCGGAACTGCAAAAATGTCAAGGCTTAAAACACTGGTGTATCTCCCACAAATGTAAAGGCTGAAAGATTCGTCCCACATTTGTCAAAATAATTTAAACGTTGTTATAAAACAGCTGACCTCTAAGGTTATCTCTCTGTTATGTATAAACACAGAGCGGATGGATATCTAATATTAGTTCCTATCTTTTATGAGTACTATTTTCACGGAATCCCCAGTGAGTCTGAGGAGTAAAAAGGTGTTATACAGAACAGACCAAACCGACGGAGAGGTTGGCTGTTGGGCAACAACGTAAACTCAGAGGCCTGAGCAGCCCTCTTCCCCGCCCAACCACCATCACCACCATAAAAAACAAAATAAAATAAAAACAAAAAATAATAAAGCTGATAGCCTCAAAGCTTGGTTTAACCCCCCCCCCCCCCCCCCCCACAGAAAAGAATGGCTAAAATATTTCGCCCAATCTTTAAAATGTTAAGCCTTAAACATTCGTCGAACCACAAAAACGATCACGAAAAACTTTCTGCTTCAATGTATTTTTGAGCTCCCAAAATTCAAAGGTTACCCAGTAAACGTTGAATAAACGTTCGATAGACGTCGGTCCCGATTTCGAAACAACGTCCAGTTTTGGAAACTTTATGGAAGTCGAAACCTTCCAACGTTGGATACACGTCGATGATGGGACGTCTAATCAATGTTGCGTAAAGGTTGCAAATAGAAATCGAACCACTGTCTCTCAACTGTCGTTGTGTAGTAGTTGGAAAATAATGCGACTGTTTTCATACAATTTTCATATAATTTTGCTCAAGCCGGTTTACTATATATATATATATATATATATATATATATATATATATATATATATATATATATATATATATATATATATATATATATATGTGTGTGTGTGTGTGTGTGTGTGTGTGTGTGTATGTGTGTGTCTGTGTGTTGTAGACCGGCGTGAGAAAAATTATATGAAAACAGTTGCATTATTTTCCAGCTACTATACAACATCAGGAACATCGCAGTGGGAACATTTCTGTCAAATTTCCAAATAATCGGACTTGAAATGAAAAAAGAGTAGCATTTTGAAAAATTGTTTCACACACACACATATAATGGACGAAGGACAGCTCGCAAGTGATGAGTTTAGCCCAGCGACAACAGTCGCCTGGGCTAAAAACTAAGCAGAACCTTTTCGGGTGTGTTTTCCATCGGTGTTGGCGTTCCTTGAGGATGGCAGGACACGCCTTTGTAGATCACCAATAAAGTTATGAAGTGGCATTTTCGCTTCTGGACAGCTGGAGGAAGTTCTGAAAAGCAACGCAAATATTTTATTCCAATAAATTTGAAAAAAAAAATGTCCAGGGACATTGTGATCTTCAAAAGATTGAGAACGAAAGTCACTCTACACGACCTGTCACGGAGCATTAAATTATGGCACATATTATTTACGTGCACTATTTTTAGGTACATTGATCTTTTTACAAATCAAGCAATCAGTCATCAATCAATAAGTTTATTTTCTGAAAAAATTAACAGCCAAAAGCTATGCAAGGTACAAATTATCAGGATCCTATAACGATCAGAAAAGGGAGCAAGCAAAAGCAAACGCTCGTAAAGGTGTCTCTTGCTGAAGTTAACGATTATATACACTACGAACACTTCATTTTTTTGTATACTCTAATAAACTATATGAAGCCATAATTCCTATATCGCTATACAAATTACTTACATAAGCTGAGAGAAATATCATATGAAACATTTAAAGAAATGGATAATAAAATTCTTTTAATTGTGTGACAACTGTTACCAGAAATTACAACAACATTAATACTATTTAATGCCACCAGTTCGAATTTGAGAGTTATTCGTCTTCCACATAGGAGGAAATGAGATAATTCTTAAGTTTTTTTGCATAAATGTTTCAAATGTATAAAGTCAGTATAAATAAATATAAACAAACACAATATAAACAGAGAGAAAGGCAGCACAAAAGTGCTAAAGTGAAAATTTTGTGTTGCAAATAAAAATTTATGAGTGGAATGGTCGTGTTAAGGTAATTTGTGCCGACAATTCTAACTTCAACTATATATTAAGGGCTTGTTGGGGGCGGGGGGGGGGGGGAGGCGGAGAGCTCACTTTCAAATTACTTACGGCCAGAATTTTTTTTAAACAAGCACCAAACCTCCTTTTCGATCAAACTTTCTGACAGCGGATTGTGAATTTCAAACGAAGTAAAACTGAATCGAATTGACCCTCTCCCCTTTTTTTTGTGTGAAGAAATTGACAGACTGCGTCTTGTCACAAAAATTAGCCGCTTTCTCATCTTGCTTTCTGTTGACCCCGACCGCAGTTATGATTATGGTTTGAGCATGGCTACGAGTTTCTCAGATTCTCCATTCTCGTCGTAATTACGGCAGTTACATAAATCAAGTACCGAATTTAAAGAATATTAAAACAACAGAAAAACATTAATCAAATGATAAATATTTCTTATTAAAAGTACACCTTCTTACACGAAATAAAGCTAAGAAGTGCAACTTACGTTTCGTTTTTGATTTTACGGATATGTCTATCCATGAATAATAAAGGCCACCGATATTTTGGTGAAAAAGATTTTCTCGTATTTATAGGCTTTCTAACTTCTTCACGAAAAGTGGGGCATCGCCTCAGAACTTCTTGGCAAAATTTGGCAAAATGTTTACAAAGGGATCATTTTAATCAGCTGATCAATGTTAATAACCAACGAGACATCAACCTTTTCAAATGTTAAATAGACATTTGAAAAGAATATAATCCCCTTTTGAATGCGTAGAATCTATGTGTTCATATATGGCCACTTCTTATCCAAGTATATCAATAGAATTCTCCCTGTAATTTCTTTGAATGTGGAAAAACAGGCATCGTGCTTTTGAAACAATCATCGACATATTTCATCCACAACCCGCTTCCGCAAAAAGATGGTAGGCGCCGCCCGTGACGTAGTCTACATATAACAAAGATGGTAGGCGCCGCCCGTGACGTAGCCTACATATAATTCTACGCACAGATTTACGACTTCGAACCCTTTTCCCTGAATAACAAGTTCATGAACCCATCCATTCACTATAAAACAGGCAAATCCAGTCACCACACCCCCATCCCACCCACAAATGCATTTCATGCATGAACCAGACACAAGTCCCTGAGGGTTCCAATAACAGTACTATAAGATTGTACGACGGTAAAGCCCTTCCCCCTCCCCCCTCCCCCATCCACTTTAATCCCAGTACCACTACCAGTTTCTCAACTGGAAGTCAGCGATCATTACGAACTGGTTCAGTAATACTTAGCGATCTTTATGATTTAGCGAAAAAAAGAACATCAGCAATTTTTTCATATGCGATTAAGCATTTTTGATAGTTTTTCTACGTTATTCAGCTTTGGCCACAAACCCTCTAATGAGATCAATTACTCCGTGGCAAAAAGCATGGACACATGAAGCTTTCTCCGGTTGTGAAAAAAAATATTCTCGACTTGAAATGCATTGCTCTCAGTGGGGAATTTTGCACCTTACTTCGCTTAATGCTTGACGCTTAAATCCCAATGCCCAAAAGTTATCCAGCAAGATATATGAAAGGTCCGGAAAAGGCATTTAGAGGCCCTGCAAACAGACTTACTCTGAGCGAATGCCATGGTGTGATGGTTAGTACAGTAGATCTGAAAACACTCAGTAATCATTCCGACGTTGATTTCAAGTTGCAACGACGTCCCGACCGTAGCGCAACAGTACAGCTGTCGGGTTGCTTCGAACGTATTTTGTCCGCCTATTTTCGAAAAATATTTTTGAAAACTTACTTTGATGGAAGGCACTTTATGATTGTTGCTATCTGTACAATGTTGGGAGTAAGACGTTGTTCCGACTTCCATTTGCAATCTTTCTGCAAAGTTGATTGGACGTCGGATAATCGACGTCTATCCAATGTCGACAGGAAAACTTTCATAATCAACCAAAACCTCATGTTGACGTCTATGAAACGTTAATCCAAAATCCAAAATGTTTACTTGGCACTGAAACCAGTCTAAAATACGTAATAACGTTTGATAAACGTGTAACAAGAAACGTTGTGTTTATTTTTTGCTACCATAAAACGCTTTATTTGATGTCTTTTATTTCCCAAGAGCAATCACATGATGAGGTTGTTGGTTGGTTGGGGTCATAATGCCTATACAGTGTTGCACCAAAGATGTTATGCGCCTTAGAAAGCTGGGGTTTTGGTCACGGCCAAAGGATCAAACACCAGATATACGCCGTGACCAAACGTTGTGTAAATCGCGGATTTTAGTCGTTTACTGAAGTCGAAACAACGTTATCTGTCGAACGATATTGGGGAGTAACGTTCAATAGATGCCGGAATTCTAACTCTATATTGATGTCGGAAAAGTGACTAGAATCATCATCTCAACAGTGATAATCATAAGGTCACTGAGTCTTCATCAAAGTGATCACGCCAATGGGTCATCTGATAATGTGTGCAATATATGCATAAAGACACTGTTCGTGAATATCTTTCAAAACCAGACGGACAAAATTCGAGCTAGCTAAATTCTCAAATTTTTCACTTTCGTTTTTGCTTTTTTTTTCGAAAGTACCAGTCACGGCTCGCATTTTCGGTGTGCGATAACATCATCGAAAAGGCAGATCTATATTACGTCGATTTTTTTAATTCTATACATCGGCGATTCAACGCATATCAACGCGCTTATTAGTGACCGGGGAAAGTTGGAGCTTGGTCGCAACCAAACAGCTACTGCTAAGCAATGTCTTTTCAATTTTGGGCAAAAGCCGTTTGATTGAAGTCGAGGGTAGCAGTTGTTTGGTCGGAGCGTTGCATTATTTAGTGGCCGGGCATTTCATGGACCCTCGCCGGCCTTTCACGCAGCTTGCTTGATCAATTGCTTAGGCATCAGGTTTAAGGTGAAACATCTCCAGAAACGTTACTATCCATCTACATATACGTATGGCGGCAACTGAGAAAGCAGCTTCTTATCTAGGTTCATTCCATGTTTTCACATCTCCCATCCCTTCCCACCATTTAAAAATGATCGTTAAATTATTTGTCGGCCGTTTTCCCTTTTCGATCGCAAACAACGACCATTGGTTGCTTTGGTTATGTATAAGCTCTTAATTTTTCTGACATTTAAAAACTGGAATGGATGACAGACATGCAAATTTAACTTTTAGTCAACAGAAATCCACTGCGCTCTTCACGTTTCCAAAGCATGTTCTACTCTTAGGAGCTATTTGTTTGGGGTCACGTGGCGTTCGGCAGACCACACCTACCATCAGCCTAAGAATCCTCCTCCCCCTCCCTGTATGAGATGTAGGCTGAAACCCATCATACAGTTCGGCACAGGCACAAACCTGACTGGTTTTCCGCCTTTTATCGCCTGCAAAAAAAACAGCATGTGATTATATATATGGTATATGGTATTATATTTACGTAAATATACAGTTTGTTATCGAAATCAAAATGTCGTGGATTTATTCAGTGTCACCCTCCTGACTGATTGCACGACGAGTCCACCGTAAATCACTCTTTTTTACAATTTTTTTATTTATAAGTTCGACATATGATTGCAGTTTTATTGGCACATGAGTGCTCATAACGTTTGAATTATGTTAAATTTATTTACTTTTTCTTTCCGCTTAATGACAAAAGTTGGTAACTGTTTGATAGAACAAGTTTCATTTTTAAGAACAGGCTGACAACGTCCCTATCTCCTGCCTGCAACTCAATGTCCACGGGCTTTTTTTTTTAATGATGCCCACATTTTAAAGGATCGTTTTCTTCTTCTTTACTGTTGTTATTTTATCAGTGTTTTATGCACGGCAGTCATGAATTGAACACTAACGGGCATACGGACTCTGAGAAGAGATGACATACATTCCATAATGTCTGATCATACATTTTACGTATTCACATGAAATGTCAAGGCACAGGTGTAGGAATTGCCGATCCTGCAGCAGTGCGTTATGAGTACGGGATTATCGGATAAGTAAATTGTGTGGTTTTTACAGACATTTGGATCAGATGCATTTGGGCCAGAATTAGGGTGTGCGATTTGCGCCACTTCAAAAATTGCTCAGATATTTGACAATTAATGTATAATTTTGCTTTAGATCGAGTGGATTACCTTTGCCCTGCACATATTTTCTGAACTTTGGAGAATGGCAGGTTGGCTAGTTGTATTAGCTGATGAGAACGATGAACCATTTCTGAAGGCTACACGTGTTGTTCAGCAGCAGGGATTGATGAGCAAGGCTACTACTGCACGTCCTGTAGTCACATCATGACATGAAAGGGACTTATTGCACCCTTATTTGACTGGAACCATTTAAAAAATGAATTCTTAAAGACCACTTGGCCCAAATATTACACTTTTCACTTCTGGCTCCAAAATGTTTCCCCAGAAAACATTTTGAGGTCAACCCAACGTTTGAGGTTTCGATATCGATCCAACCAAACCACAACATTAATTAACTCTGTACTTCGGTTGTGATTGGTAGCCTCCAAAACCCAACTTTCTCCGACGTCTAGTCAACGTCTCTTGTGCAACGTTGAATAGACGTCTGAAATTTGACGTTGATAGACATCAAAGACGTCCTATGCACAACAAAAACAACATTCTCATGTTTTCGATCACCGGAAATAGTAGCTATGACACGTGTCTTAGTAAACGGATCGAAACAAGGACGGAAAATATGAGAATTTTAGAAGTTTTTTCCCCACCTACCTTTGAAAAACATTAATGGAAATCGACTTGATTCATATCCTGCATTACCGGACTGAGTACTGCGATGGAGTACTGCGAGTACTGCGATGGAGGGTGACCACACTATGATTGCCACTGTCAAGATGGCGATTCCGTTGCTCAAAGGTCTATACATTGTCGGGAAACAGACATTGCTTCGACTTTCATTTGTAATTGTTGATTAGACATCGGATATCCAACCGCGGATTGACAGAAGGTTGACGTTGTTTCGACTTCCATAAACAACCAAACCCCGTCGTTGATCAGACGTCTATAAAACTTCGCAATGTTTACTGGGTCTGGCCCAAATGCCACATGCCCAAATGTCGCTGGTTCAGATGTCTCTGGCCCTAATGTCACGGATTCGCTTTATGTTATCATTTACCGATATATTTCAGCATTTTTAGAGGTCAAAGTGTAAGTTTTACTTTGATTTATTATAATTCAAAACTTTTTTATCCATTCGTAAGCGCTCAGAACTAAATCAGATCAGACGGTAATGATAGTAGTAGTAGTAGAAGCAGTAGTAGTAGTAGTAGTAGTAGTAATAATAATAATAATAATAATAATAAACTCCGGTGTCGACAACCCGGCTCTCTTAAAAATTGTGACAAATCTCACTTTAACTTGAAATACTCTTGCGTTACGATTTTGGGTAATTGCGCACCTTCACCCTGGGCTATATCCACCCCGCTTCCCTTCCCCGACACCCACAGGAGGGCTCCGCTGGTCCCCTTGTCCTCCCCGTGTATACAATAAACACGGAACACACACGAATCTGAAACAGGAAACTGGCATGGGCGGTAATTCGTAGGCGGATCCCATTGTCTTGAAAACTGAACTTGAATCAAGGAAACGTTTCGTATTTCACGCACCGTAGAGACCACTGATTTGAATTTCAGCTCTGTGAGTGTTTCAGCAAAAACGTGTCAATCGCGGATTGCTTAAGATACATTCAGGATTTTAAATATGACGGATATACAGAACGGATATCAAAATAAAATATATATTTAGACAGTGCAAAATCGGGTCGAGTGCGTTGTTGAAGCTGCAATATGAATGACTAATTATATAAGTTGTAATATTGTTCTGAGCTGAAGTGCAGAAGTTCAGACTGCGGTGAAAGATGTCATAGTACAATGATAAGAGTTTGAACACAAAAGAGGTGTGAAGCGGATGGGTAATGTTTTGAGTAATCGCAAATCGGAGACTGGGAAACCGAGAAGCGCATAAGGGCTATTCCAGGTATTGTCCTCGGGGGAACGGGAATTGTCTGGTTGCTATAGCAACATTACGCTTCCATATTGGAAGTAATCTTCTTGCTATTATTTCACATAGTTATATATTTAAACACATATACAACAACACAGATTTGCATCTGAAGTTGATTTCTGTGAACTGTGGAAGAACACATGCTGTAATCTGTGTTCAAGTGTATCGCTCAGATGAACTGAGAATTGAGAATAATTCCTGGAACAGCCCGAACTAAAGCACATGATTTTAAGTGGCTTGATTTCAAGTACATCTTATATAATAATTTTATGAATTATGATCATCGGTTATTTGCGATATACTTTATCTCACAAATACGCGTACACTCTTCGGAATGAACATACATGTTTGTAAACACGTGAGTAGAAGGCATCCGGCAACAATTAACAACAATAACACTGCCGATGGAACCATCAAAGAATGAATATTTTGAATGCGCTCCACACTTGACAATAACGTTTAAAAATAATGATTTATCGGATAAGTGATTTACGTGTGATGTGATAACTCAGCTTGGAATTTTTTATCATTATTTTTTATTTATTTCGTTTTTTTTGTGAATAAAGAAGTAGGACAAGGGATATTCATGAAGTCTGATTCGTAATACAGACAATGCGGCTCAGGTAAGCTGTACACCGCCCCCCCCCCCGCTCCACCCAACCAGAATGGCGGAAGCCATGCTTGCAGCTGCTGGCATTTACATGGGACTAGTTCAAAAGCGCCAAAAATTTAAACTGCGTCCGGACAAATGCGCCAAAATTTTCAAGACATTTGAGCCAAGCCATATTATGCAACGATCTAGATGTTACATCATTTGAGTATGGACGGCAAGTGCAGTCTTAGACGTCTTTAGCGCCTCAGCTTGGGTTCGCAAGACCCAAAGCCTTCGATTCTCTTCTACATATACAAAGATTCGCAGCTTGGACGAAGCCTCAAACGAAAAAATATAAAACTGGAGCCGCTATGTAGCACTACAACAAGCTTGCGAAGAAAGAAATAACTCGACGTCATTATATCTTTGCCATGGGACACAAGTATATCTTTGCCATGGGACACAATGGCATCGAGATAATTTCTTTTGTCGCGCAACGTATATATTTCACACATTTTAGTTACCATTTATTCACGCTCTTTTACTTCACCATAATTTTTTCGCGCAATATAATTAAGCGTAAAGTCTATCTTTTAAGAACGTCTGTTAACATGCGCTTTAGCACGATCGAGTTTGATTATTGGATATCTCTGGCGGTATATTTGTAAAAAAAATAAAACTACATGCCGTAATTTTTTTTCTCGCTACGATTAAAATGGCTTCGCGACAATTTCTGTTGTCGCACAACATACATATTTTACACATTTTGGTTACTATTTTTTCACGCTCTTTTACTTCGTCAATTTTTTTTGCGCGTTGTGATTAAAAGTAGTCTCTCTGTTAAGAAGGCCCATGATATGGCGGTATATTTGTACAAAAAATCACAACGTACATGTCGTATATTTAATTTTTTCTCGCGTTCATTTGAATGGCGTCGCGACAATATTCTCAGCCGCGCAACATTTACATTTCATATGTTATTTGACTATTTTTTTCTCACTCTTTAATTTCGCCATAATTTTATCCCGCACCATAATTAAAGACCTTGTGTTTTAAAGAAATTTTGTCTGACCATGCGTTTTATCACGTAATTTAATTTCTTAATTTTGGAACGCGAAAAGTTAATTATAGGGCGCGATAAATTGAATTCATTCTATTATATATTTTTTAATAGTAAAAACCACGTGCAGAAATTAATAGTGACTTGGATAAAACAAAAAGTGGTTCGCAAAACAATTAAATATTTTCTCATCTATTAATTGCACATAAATACCATTGCGATCAAAAATAAATGTTGGAGCGCGAACGCCATGAAATTTTTGTACAAATATACCCCCATACCATGAACACGCGTTTTATCATGAGTTTGATTGTTGGATATCACATCTTTTCGAATAGGTTTCTTAATTTTTGAGCGCGAAACAATTACTGGGTGTGTAAAATTAATGCACGTTAATGCAGATTCTAAAATTTATTTTCAGAAGAATAAAAACCAGGTTCAGAAAACATTAGTATTCTGGATAACATAACTAGTGGTTCGAGAAAGAATTAAATATATTCTGGTCTATTAATTGCATATAACTACCAGAGCGATAAAAAAACTGTTCGAGAGCGAACGCCTTTAAGTTTTTGTCGTTGAGAAGGTAGGATGATTTTTTTTTTTCATTTTTTTCGGCGGACCTTTCCTTTTTTTCAAGGGGAATTTTCATCCATATCACGATGGTAGAACTACGGTGGTGGGGGGTGGGGGGAAATCTTATCAGGTCCATGATGTGCTTGGAAGATCGCTCCCTTTCGTCATATAAAATATATATAACATTACTTGATTTTGTTCTCATGTGGTTTGAATTGGAAACCAACAAGTAATGATTTGCGTAATTTTAACTCTGTTTAAAGCAGAGAAGTGTATGTTGTAATTTTGAATAAAAGTAAATGAAAAGTGTGCTTCCATTCTGACTCAAGCACTCAACTTCACCTTCCGTACGACTATGTTTTTTTTTTATTTAGTTATTTTTTGTTGGTGATTTACTTGTCTGGTCGGGGATGAGAAAAAAGGTTAATTGTTTTTGGCCTAAAGCAACCTCATTTCCATCGTCGCAAAGCAACGCAAATAGAAGAACAGAGCTACTGTTGTATTTTCTTCGTTTCCAAATGTTGATGAGTGTCTTCTGATTCATTAAAGGCAATGTATATGGCCGTATATTCCTCCAAAAAATCAAACCTATATGCTGTAAATTTTTTTCTCGCTTATCATCAAAATGGCCTCGCGACCATTTCTATAAACATATAATTTTCACACATTTTAGTTACTATTTATTCGCGCTCTTTTACTTCGTCATAATTTTTTTCGCGCACTATGATTAAACGTAAATATGGCGGTACACTTGTCCAAAAACTCACAACGTACGTGTTACATGTTTTAATTTTTCTCGCGTTCGTTTAAATGGCTGGCGATCATTTCCTTAGCCATGCAAAATTTCAATTTGACGGATTATTTGACTGTTTATGTCGCGCTCTTTAACTTCGCCATAATTTTTTCGCGCATTTATTTTAAAACAATCATCCTACTTCTTTCAAACCGTTTTGGTAGGAACGTTTGTTTGAGCATGTGTTTTATCAAGAGTTTGTTAAACATCCTTTTTCATTCATATCAATAAAAATTCTTTAATTTATTTGGAGAGTAATAGAAACCACGTGAGGAAATTAGTAGTGACTTGGATGACAGAAAAAGTGATTCGCAAAAAAATCAAATCTTTTCTGGTATATTAATTGTACATAAATACCAAAGCGATAAAAAATACCTGTTGGAGCACGAACGTCGTGAAATTTTTGCACAATTATACCGTCCGGCGCTTTATCACGAGTTTGGCTGCTGGACATCACATCTTTTGGAATAGATTTCTTAATTTTGGAACGCGAATCAATATTAATTACGGGGTGGGGGGGGGGGGAGTGGATGTATAAAATTAATGCATGTCAATGCAAATTATGTAATTTATTTTCAGAGTAATAAAAGCCAAGCGCAGAAAATTATATTTGTACAAAAATTTCATGGCGTTTGCGCTTCAAAATTTATTTTTGATCGCAATGGTATTTATGTGCAATTAATGGATGAGAAAATATTTAATTCTTTTGCGAACCACTTTTTATGTTATCCAAGTCGCTATTAATTTCTGCACGTGGTTTTTATTATTTAAAAAATAAATGATATAATGAATTCAATTTATCGCGCCCTATAATTAACTTTTCGCGTTCCAAAATTAAGAAATTAAATTACGTGATAAAACGCATGGTCAGACAAACGTTCTTTAAAACGCGAGACGTGCGGGATAAAATTATGGCGAAATTTAAGAGCGCGAAATAAATAGCCAAATAACATATGAAATGTAAATGTTGCGAGGCTAAGAAAATTGCCGCGAGGCCATTCATATGAACGCGAGAAAAAAATAAAATATACAGCATGTACGTTTTGATGTTTTGTTCAAATATACCGCCATAGAAAATGGTAGTGATCTGGATAAAATAAAAAGTTTCTCGAGAAAGACTCACATATTTTCTAGTACAATAAAAGTCTGATTTAGTAGTCTACTCTTAGGTGCACTTTTAAATATACAGCTGAAATCTGCTGTGTATTCTGTTGTAAGAAAATTAAATAAATTTTAGTATATGTGTCTTCGTTGATAAAGGGATATTTCAGGGGAGTGGGAACTGCCCGCATCCTCCCCGAAAAAGCTGTTTTTTTTTTTTTCATTCCTTTTATTTTCCCTTTTCATTTATTTTCAGGTGGAAAGCGCGACTTGTGATGTCTGAAAAAATACGGCGCACGACTTTGGCGGTATGTGCAGGCGCATGCGTATTTATTGCCATCTTCACCATACACCAGCCCACAACACCGAAGGTATTACGTCATATGCATGCGATTGACAGCAGTGCTGACGTCACGGATCGTAACCACAGTATATCCTCAATCTTTCTGAATTCTGACGTCGTTGATGCTGGCTACACAATGGACCCCGCGTGGAATACATCACACCGCAATATCATCCTCTACACCTCTTACAGATCTGGGTCCTCATTCACTGGAGAATTATTTCGTCAAAATCCACACATACATTATTTGTTTGAACCTTTCAAGCTGATTTCCTTAGAGCCAAATAATTATACAAGAAACGAATTTCTACAGAACCATGTAATGGAATATTCCATAGAGGCTTTTAAATGTAATTATAGTAAATTATACAGTGATTCGAAACAACTGTTTCCTTCAGCGACACAGCTACGGAGAATGTGGACGCATCGGATATTTGAACAATCGATGGATCGGCACGGTAAAAACTTCGATCTCAGTTCCATACAGCGCAAATGTAAATCATATCATATTCAGGTTTTAAAAATTATACGCATTAACAATATTAATAGCGTAATTCCACTGATGCTGTCGTATGACGTCATCGTCCTTTATTTAGTTCGTGATCCAAGAGGCACTGCAGTTTCCCGGATGGAAATTGAAGCGACTCGTGCCCACCAGCCCTTAGAGAAATATCTCAATAACAAAGAGAATAAAGAGAAACTTCTTGCTCAAGCTCGATCCGAGTGCAGTCGACTCTCTCAGACACAGGCCTTTACGGACAAGACGTATAATTCTATTAATAGGAGAGCCGTGCAAAAAACCTTTGGGATATTACGCTACGAGGATATCGCCTTCAAACCGCTCGATATGTCAAAAAAGATATATCATTTTGTGAACTTAACTTATGCTACAGAAGTTTATGACTGGATTTTAATGTCAACCAGATCTGATGACAATTTAAAAGGTCCATCTCATACTTATAGTACCAAAAGGAATTCTAGATCCGCTGCCGAAAAATGGCGCTCAAAATTACCAGTCTCACTTGTGTTAAAAATACAAGAAGAGTGCAAAGAGGTCTTGCAATTTTTCGGATATAAGCTTTTTCGAACTAAATCAGAACTTACAAATCTTAACGAAACATCGGTGCTTGAACCGGATGACTCTTTGCATTTTCGTATCATTTAGGAAATATTTCATCTATATTATATGCAGGCTAAAATTAGGAAGTAATGAACTACATAAGGACTTCCCACAGTCGAGCTTTCAAGGTAATCCCTGGTTAACTGACGATGGCTGACAGTTTTAATCATATCCTGGGGGGTTTTCTAGAGATGGTACTGTGGTAAAATACTGAAAAAAAAATCGGGTCGAAATACTTAATTTAAATTCGCGCAAGTCCAATAAGTTACCATATGCGATAAATAAAACTTAAATATTCAGCTATACATGGTTTTTTTAAATCAAGAAGAATCAAAGTTTTAATAATCACAATTTTAATTTTAATTACCAATGATTTTAGCTATTTTGGTGGAGTGTTTTGCTTTGTACATGTCACATACTCTTGGTCTGGTGTCATATAATGTCATGTATTTAGCCAATGATGCAAGTGGTATCCCGACGGTTAGCTCAGCGACATTTAGCCGAGCGACAGTTGGCTGAGAGAAATTTTGTCCAAAAGGGAATCCATGACATTTGCCGAACTCAATCAAATCTCGGGTTAAACAAGTATTTGTAATCCGTTAATTAATTGGTTAATTAAGTTCTGAAATCTTGTAAGTGTTTCGTTAATCTGCACAAAAAAGATAACCCAAGATGGCATTAAGAAGATATTAAATTTCGATTAACTGTTGATCGGTTAAATATGTCGAACATGTAAGACAGGTGACTTTTTATGTACTATTATCCGTGTAAGAAATACAGTGACAGATGAACTGAAAGAGAGCGCACTGCCCATAGATACTTTGGAAAGGCAGCAAGTGAATTTCTAATCAGCATGAATGGAATCCGTTCTTTGTTCCCGTTATCACTGACAGTCGTTCCGACACAGTTTTTACTGAGATACGTCTGCCAGTTAACAAAGATATGGTAATATTTTTTTTTTTTTGCAATAAATGAACTGTGGAGAAATCCCTATAGCTGTTGCTTATCTTTGTGTTTCGTTGCCCAATGAACTGCCCAAAGTATTATTCAATACATGAATTTGAAGCCCCGACTTACGGGGGACAAGACCGGAAACCATGACTTCGCTGGATATGCATATTTTTAGATCCGTAATACCCGTGGCAGTCCCAACCACTCGCAAAAAACAGCCACCAGCTTGACAGAACCGTCATTCCAAGCATGTCCTTCTCACGTTATTTCAACAAAGAAAAAAGCTCCTTACCACCCCCACCTTCCCCAGGATTTTCCATAATCAATTCACAGTTTGAACCGGCAACTCGGGTATTATTTCGACAATTAAGTTATTCATTTCGAGTTAACCTACAACACACTGTTAATTTCTTGGATGGTAACTTCACTCAAATGAAAAACATGGCATTGTATTAATTTAGAAATTGGCCTTAATTCTGCGGAGTCACTTTATCCCTAAAGAGGTTCGATACATTCGCATGTGTCTCTCATATCAATGGGACCAACACGAAAGCGGTTTAATTCAGTTTAATTCAGTCCTATTGGTGGTTCTTTTACCAGGTTCTACTGTCCTTCATATAAGAAATTTATTGCATATCACATGACCATTTATTCATAAACAACATTACAAGAGTTAAAAGACATGAGTTAACTCACTGATGTCAAGCAGCTAAATTTGAAATCCTTAATTATAGTTGTTACACATGAAAATTATGTAATATAAAGAGAAAAAGTGAAAAGAGCATTTTAGAAAACTAACGTCATTTTCTTGTTTAAAAAAATGTATTTTGAGTGTTCGTTTTTACTGTCTCTGGGGTGTTAAGTCGACCACATATTTTTGGCGTTTATATTGCACTCTGGATAAGTCGCAATTATTTAGGGATTTGATCTCGTAATATCCAATTGATCTGAAAACCTCACAAGATCAACGTATAGAGTACTAACCAACAGTAATAACGGCTATAACACAAAGGCCCATATTACACCACTAAGCTATGAATATATGCGCGGAATCTTCACAATTACCAAAGGTGCCTATATTTGACACGCATTTAATAATTGAATGGCAGCAACACAGTAAAGGCGATAAAGCTCTATGCAAAAAAAAAAAAAAAATTAATGAAACTGTATGGCATTTAACTTATATCATTTGGGAAAGTGACAAACCAGGTTTGATTCTTTAATTGTGTTTAAGCTCTAAAAATAATTTAGTATTGTTCAGATGAATCTACAGTTTGCTTTATTAGAAAATGGCATTTAGACAACACAGTGCCATTTATGAAAATTTTAGACGTTTTTTAAACAGTCATCCTGAATGTAAATTTATTTCACTTATTTATTTTTATGCTGTCGTGACGTGACGTTACCTAGACGTATGGAATAAGATTTTGCAGGATATCGGGTGCTACAACTAAGGAACCACACAATGAGCATATTATCGCCCACCGAAGTGAGTTAGAAAAGGGACGAAAATAAAATATTGTATTTAAGGAACAATCAAATTTCCTTCCGAATATATAAATAAAACATGATTTCGTTTGTCACCATGTACACTTCGACAATATATCGCTTTTCCGACGTCTATATGATAGAACCGCGCTGAGTGGACTGATCAAAAACAAAAAACACTCCAAGAGCCTTATCGGGGTAGGCGGTGGTTGGCTTTTGATAACATGTGTTACCATGGGTGTCAGAAAACGTGGAAAAGGGGGTTAATTTGAGGCTAGACGCAGTCCGTGTCGAGTGCCAATTTCGTTGATAATTTTCATTCAATACTCCGCATTTCCCACAAAAAGGGGTGTGTTTTCGGTACAGAACACCGCGTCTAACAAAAACCGGGACCCCAAAAATTTGCACGCACCCACTTCTCAGTTTAATTTTGCCCAGTTTTCACACTATCCCAGTAAATAATACGACGTTCTATCAGTCAGCCAGACGCGAGTGTCAGTTTTATTTCATGATTGTAATCTCTTGTAAATTAGAGCTCTCAGTTCCGTTATCATGGCGACGCATACACCTTTCGGCAGTTTGCACAGTAGATTTTTAGGCGCATTTCCAGAAATCTGGTCAACGCTTTGGGAGAGATGGTTCAGCTTCCATAATCAACCAACTTGTTTTCGACATCTCTTTCACGCCAATGCAACGTTATATGTTTACTGGTTAATCATAAATGCATTGTCACACGCATAAATGATCTGATCCATTTGGTGTGGACATATTGAAATTCGGTAATAACACAATAAAACATGTCTGGATTGTTCAATGCTTTCAGCTGCCCATACACGACCGTCTTTCCTGAAGTCTGCAAAAGGTAAAGTGCTTCGTGACAAATGTATCGCAGTGTCTGTAAATAAACTGAATAACATGAGGCGATCAAGATCGAAGCTTTACATTCTGTTGCCCTTGCTTTTTGTCGCTGTCGTTGCCAGGATTTTATGGACTAAGGACAAAGGAGCGGAATCACACGACGAGAGCATTGTCCAATCTCCGGATGCAGCCGATGTGCAGTCTTTCCAGGACTTCCTCAAGTCAATGCAAACGAAGCCTATTCGAAAGGTTTTTCTGTTCATCCCGAAGCCTCCAGGTACATCCGTTTTAGGCGACCTCTTTCGGCAGAATTCGCAAGCACACTTTTTGCATGAACCTCTCCGATTTCTTACTGCTTCTAAACTCACTGATGAAGAATTATCATTGGTCAATGAGCAACAAGAAAGAATAGAGAGAAGTTATGAAGAGCTTTTGAACTGTGATTACACCAACTGGTTTCAAGTTTTCAGTTCAATCCATGACATGTCTGCAAGGGCAAGTGGGATTCGAGAAATATTTGGTAATGTCACAGCTGGACATTTAAGCTTGACATCGGGCGTTGACCAGTTCGAGGACTGGTGCAAACAGTATGCCATTCATGTTATAGAAAGCGAAGTATCGCATGAAATAACGCGACTGAAAAACGTGATGTTGAGTCAACACCTCCATGTTTTTCTTATGGTCCGCGATCCAAGAGCAATGGCGTTGTCGAAAATGACGTCAGAGTTTAAACAAAGCGGAAGTTCTCTCAAAACCCTGTTAAAGCCATCGAAAGGCGTTCCAAACTCGTTTCTTACCGCAGCTGAAAATATCTGTCAGCAGCAATTGGTCATTATCGGCACGATAAAGGAGATGTTGCCATTTATAGCTCAAATGAAAAATCGTCTCGCCGTGTTAAGAAGTGAAGATGTGGCTTCAAAAACGAAAGAAATGGTAGAGCGCGTGTACCAGTTTCTGGATATAGAAATTCCACGTGAAGTCCAGTCTTGGTTAGAGGTGTATTTAAGCCATGAGAAGAATCAGAAAGATGCGTCGGTTGAAGCTCTGCAAGAATGGCGAACGCTTGTCCCCTATGAATCAATTCACAGCATGCAGAGTATTCCAGTTTGTTTACAAGTTATGGACTTCTTCGGATATGCGTTCGTACGCTCAGAGTCTCAACTTCATAATACCCGTGATAATTTGCTAAGAAATCCAAGCCCAATGCTGCGATTTATTTTGAAATAAATGCGGCAACGGATACCCCAGCTCATGTCGCCCCCAAAATCATCGCTCAAAGCTGGGGAACCCGGGAGTGCACAACCGGCTGAGTAGCAGTAGAACTTATCTCTCCCCATTCACAGCTTCAAACCTGGGAGAAGAAAGACTCAGCCCCATTTGTAAACACCAAATGTTGCTTGAAAATATGGTGTCAAAGTTTAATTCCTAGCTGACCATTTATTGTCTATTAGGGTGTTATTTGTCTTAAGTGTTATGTAAACAAGTTATTAATCTCGTGAAGATAAGTCTCTCAAAGAATGTAGCGAAGAGATTTGCTTCGGTGTTTTAGGTTAGCTGCTCATTGTAACGACTTTTATCTTTATCTTGTTTATTTAGAAATTATCAAAATTGCAACAAGACGATAGCTTGTTCATTTCAAAGAAGCTGTTATCTGTGATGTTGTCAGCTCTAAAATATGATATAAAAGGGGAATTGAAGTGTGAACGAAAACAAATAAAAGGCTGTAGAGCTGAAGATTTGTATGGTCATAAATATACAGTAGAAATTAAGGCTATGTATTGAGTCATTTTTTTTTTCATTATGCCTCCTGAGCTTATGAAGGGTAATTAATGTTTCATGCAACATCGCTTTATTAATAGAATCATTAATAACTAGTTAGTTCAATAATACATTGACTTGAAATCCCTGAATTATTTTGTACTGATGTTAAGCAAATACCTGTCAAGAATGTTTTCGGTTTTGAGCAATTTCTTACAGCTATTTTGTTGTGGTAATTTATATGTAATTTTTGTTTTTTTTTTGTTAATCAGTTTATCGTTATGTACTTCCTTTGTTACATACGCATTACGTATAAAAGCCAATAGAAATTAAAAACAAGAACAAAACAAAGGGAATCTTTCTCTGACCGTACATCATTCCTCCTTGGTGATACTGTATTCCACATCTAGCTTGTTATATAATGAATACTTAATTGTTAATATTATATTTATTATCCAACTTTAGTTGTTGCAAACAAAGTAATTAAAATATGCCTAAGTCTCATCTGTCTTGCAATATACTTTTGCAATAAATTTTAAATCTGTATTTGCCGTGTACATGACTTTTTAAAACGCTCTAAGTTTGAAAATATCCCACCTTTTAGCCAAACATGCAGCGCCATTTCGAAAGAACACCCTTTTGTGGGAAACGAGGGGTACTGAATGAAATTTCCCCTTCCCTCCCTCTTAACGAAAAACGGTCAGTTTCGGGCCCCCAAATTACCCGCTTTATCCCCCCCTTTTTTGGACACGCATTGTGACGAAATTCTTCTTTCAATGTATGTTAAGCTCTCAGAGTAAAACTAGAGCTGTAAGGGGGACGGGGGAGAGGGGCGGGGGCGGTGCGAGAAAGACCGTGGTGCTGAATAATCTTGTCAGTCGGTAAGACCTAAGCGGTATACAGGTTCTGAAACTGTAGATTTTTATGCAACAGCATAACGGAATTTTGTTGAAGACATATGAACTTCTCTGATGCAATGGATACAGTACTATCAGATAATGATGCGACTTCACGTAGATAATAATAATAATAATAATAATAACAATAATAATAATAATAATAATAATAATAATTAAGACAATGAAGAATGTATCTTTTCCTAAAAACAAACAAGTTTTGTCATTGTGTTTTGCTCTCTTTTCGAGCCATGCCCATCCATCCATTTTGATATTTTTAACTCCGTTTTCAGTTACTAATTTGCCTATGAGCTAGGCTGAGTGCTTTTTGAATATCACCGGCAATCAGATGACGAACTAACGCATATCAAGCGTAGCTTTCTTGTATCACTTCTATTTTTGTCCATGATCAGAACTCCGGGATACACCCTTTGTATGAGCGCGTTGTGAGTTAGAGCTGGCATTCTGCACAATGCGCTCGTATCCATTTGACAATCTGGTTCAGTATGTAAAGAGGTGATGCATAATGTAGGAATCGCCGTTAAAACAATATTATATGTGGACTGCGGGTTAATCGTTTAAGACCTTAATGCTGCAGTGAGGTTTTGTCTGTTGTGTATAAAAGCCTTTTGCTCCGCAGGCCCACTGAGGATTCCGCGAAAATAACAGTGAAGAACTACTTTTTAAAACACCCATCCGCTCTGTGTTGATACACAACAGACAGATCCAGAGGTGATCTGGTCTATAACAACGATCTTACTAGTATACATCTCCTATTATGCTTGTCAGAACGCCGCCAAACTGATGCCTGAAGGCATTGATTCTCTGCTTCTGTGCGCGCATTTGTCTATCACATGCCCAGGATAACGACGTGATCGAATGATAGTTGCTTTTCCGGTATAATGTACACAAGATTATCCCAACTGACTGGGATTATTGTTATGTATTACACCCACACGATTATCGAAGAGCACATGAGAGTGACTGAGCTACGCAGAGCCGATATGCAAACGACTTTGAAGCATTAACCTTTTTTATACCTTTGCCTACAAGGGAAAAAAAACACAAATACCCAATTCGAATTCCTTGGAGGAGTAAAAGTGCGCTACCAAAGCAGTTCAGAAAAGGTTGGGCAACAAAGCGACTCTGCGGACTCATCACAGATCATTGTTTTCTTACAATGACCGTTCTCACATTTTTATGAAGGACCAATAAAATGTCCATTGAGAAAAGGCATAAATAGTTTTTAGCAATAGTATTTTCACCAAAAGATACTTCTCTCTGAATGTCTATGAAATAAATCTTCATTTTTCGGATTTTAAATATAAACAGCGTAACCCCGCGCTTAGGATCATCAGTGACCGGTGTAACACAATATCTCCCCCCCCCGTACAGCTTCTCCCGGGGGTGGGGGGGGGGCAAGCTATACTAGGCTATCTCCCCCCACCTCTGGTATATCTCCACACAACCCCCATCACATCATTCTTTTTTTTTTTTTGGCTAATATATGTGATATTAGTCGTCCCAAAGTCGATCAAAGATTATAACACTGCCTGTACGACTTTCTCAGCACAAGTTGTTGGCTTTTCTCTATATGTCCTTCTTTGCGTTTTTCGATATTCCAGGTGGAGATTTCTGATAGCTCAAATAATCAAAATTACATCTATATTCTGAAAAACCGCTTTGTTGTATGTTCCACTAGACCTTCCAGTTTGAAAGTGATACCAAGTGGTGAAACAGCTTCCTATTTATACTTACCGTGTGGAGTGAGCAATTTGAGAATACCCAACCTGGAGTAAATTTTATACCGCAATTTAAAATTAACCGAGATCTCTTATTTGAAGTGTTTTAATCACTCGATCGCTAGAATACATAAATAAAAAATTTTGATGAAGAGAGTTCAAGAGACGTGGATTCGTTTCATTTCCAAACATCGGCAACGTAATTGAAAGTGAATAAATTACCCGAGATCTGTATTTAGATGCTTTAATCCCTCATTGCAAAGAGTCACAAATAACAATTCTAACAATGGGGATGTGGATTCGTTTTCGTTGCAAATAATAAATACGACGGAGATAATGACTATAAACAGTGAGATTAAACCCGTTTAATTTTGATATAATCGGATATAATCGGCACAAAATAGACGGAGAAAGATGGGGGGGAGCTAGCCAGGGCGGGGGCAAATTATCCCAGGTGGGGGGGGGGGAAGCTATACTAGGCCACCCCCCCCCCCTGGGGAAGATATCCTAGTATAACTTATAAAGGGGGGGGGGGGGCAAGATATCCTATCACACTAAAGTGATCCGATTTCCGGAACAGTCATAATTCTCTAGTTCTTCATGACGGGAACTAAGCGGGATGCAAGCAGTGCAAATTGTTTCTATATGAGGTATTGTCCAATCCCGAATAGTTAAAATAGATTTTGTTGCCATAACAAATATAGACTCCAAAAATTCAAGTTTATTTATTACCATTTAGTAGAAGCGCATCTTGATATTTTTCAGTTAATTTCAGATTTTTTAAATTGAGCTTACGAAAAGGTTAAATGTCTAAAATGCAATAACAGACATCTGAAACTGAATTAGATATATCTGAAATTTAATGACATATTTTTAATCAAATTGAATGTATTCCCACAATTCTACACTTTCAAGATATCAATGCTGTATATTTATATAAATAAATATATATATATATATATATATATAATATATATATATATATATATATATATATATATATATATATATATCTGTGTGTGTGTATGTGTGTGTGTGTGTGTTTTCCGAAACAGATTGTGCGCATCTCCTGTGTTTAATATCAAAACAATTTGGGCACATATAAGGATACATAATACCAACAAAATTTAAGTATTAAGTACAACCTGTGTAAGATACAGGAATTCAATAGAAATAACATGAAGCATGCAATGATTACCCTGATAACCTCATACAGTATTTTAATGTATAATGTACCATAGAAAGTAGTTAAGAGCAATGAACCACCCTCTTTCTTTACAGTTTAAAATAGAACAAAATTCATTTGAACTCTATACCACTTATACAATTACATGTCAAATTTTATTCTCTAAACAAGAGCAACTACCTTTTATTGCCCTACACAATTAAACCCAAAACTAATGTCACAAATTGATGCAGGGCTTAAGCATTAGGGCAGGTGGAGGGTAGGGTCTGGGGAAAGGAGGTGGGAGGTTCCTTTTTCCAAATCGGCAAACCTCGCCCTCTCACCCCAATGGGTGTGGTGGCGTTTTTCAGTTGCTACTGATTTCCGAAACAAACTAGAAAAAAAAAAACAAAACAGAACCCCGCCCAAATGCATGGTCGGTGGGTGTTAGCGGGTGAGGGTGGGGAAGGGAGTGGAGAGGGTTAATCCACGGCTTGGGGCTCTGTGTCATCGCTGTCCAAACTATCGAGCCACTCCAGGCACTTACTCCGCGCTCTTTTTTGCTCACTTTTACTCCGCTGTAAGACTGAACCCTCACACATGACCCTTTCAGCCAGCGACGTGGGAATATCACCAATGTTCACAAAGCCAGATCGGGACATAGCTTGTTTCAGTTTCGTCTCGCCGTATTTCGAGTGGTTATTATACATTTGCCAGTCACGCGAACGCAATCGCCGTGTATGCATTGATGCCAACTCTGCCTCGTTGTTTTGAATGCTGTTTTCCTCCATCACGCCCTTCCGAATCAAATCACATCCGGGTCTGTTATCGTTATCGTCATTTTCAACGTCATCGCTCGTACTGTCGAGATCGAGATTGAGACTGGAATCGCGATAGGAATCGGTTTCGCGACAGGTGCATCGACAACTCGATGGCTGCTCGGATATGTTGCTGGTGAGCTTCTGTAAAGACACGGGCGAAAGCGCTGGCGACTGCACGCCCTGGCGCTTGTTTAATTTACGATGAATCGATGGGCAGGACGCCGATCTACACAACCCGTCATCTGCCAGCGGGGACAAGAAGTGTGAGGGGCGTGATAAGGCCAGAGATTCCATGATGTCAGAACGTGCGCATGCTCTCTCGGTTAAAACAGCTGGAGGTGCATCTAACAGATTTCCGCTCTCCTTCAACTTTAAATTTTCGAGGCTGACCATGTGGACAAGGATTTTTGTGATATTAAATCACCGTTTGGTCAATGTTCACATATTATTTAGTTGTTTACTGTATTTATTTATTCAATGATAACATTTTATAAATACAATTACGTAGTCTTCCGTATTTATTCAAAGCATCCCACACAATTCCTTGAAGTGAAAGATTCTGCCATATTATTTCCGTGAAACTCAGTAGTCTGGCCCAAATCAATTTGCATGTTATCCGGGGAGCGCTGTGTTTCTGTGTACAAGAAGTATCCACCTATTTAACATTCGTTTCACTTTTTATTCTACTCAAGGCCGTAACATCTCTTTCAAATATCACTTTTGTTCTGCTTGTTTCATTTTAACATTGAGTATTACACTTGTTGTCTTCCTATGGTATCATTTGTTTCATTCAATATACGATTGTTTCACTCGCCTTTAATTAGTATTATTTGTGAACCGATCGAAATATCGAAATCACAACAAAGTTTTCACATTAAACACAAGAAACTACAACAGTTTGTTCAAATGGTTATTTTTCATATCATTCAGCTAATATCCCAGATATTGTTCGCTGTGAACCAGCTGTTTTTCCAAAGTTATTTTCGCTGCAGAAAGCCTGAAAAAGAAAACAAGTGAAAAGTCATCCTTCTTCCTACGCAATAAACATAAAGTCCATATTTGATCAACAGTCACTGAGGCTGCGCTGCCTCCTCTTCTCACTAAGCAACCAACAGTGTGCAGAGCAATACGTCAGTTCTCTGTCTATTAAAGGTAACAATACCCCCTTATGTCGCAATATAACTCCATCCCCAGCCACGTGACTGCCGTCTGCAAATATCGTAGGTTCACGGGGGAGGGAAGGGAGAGAGCTTACTCTCAGTTAATAAAGAGTTGGTAGTTGATAAAAAGTCCTGAACTGACCCATGTACAGTGATTTACAAATGAAATTATATATTTGATTAAAAGGTGGGTCAGGATTTCAACCACTTGTTGGAATGAATTGATAAAATGAAAAAAAAAAAAGCAAAAGGAGAGCCTCATCCCGAAGGTTTTTTTCATCTTTGAGGTAAACCTTAAGCATTTTTTTTCTTAATTTACAAAGCATAGATGTTCTCACCTAGGTACGTTCTACTCGGGATTATTGTGACCTTGGAACGTTCTCACCCGTTACCTTCTGACCCTGGGTACATTTTGACCCGGGTACATTTTGACCCGGGTACTTTCTGCCCCGCCCCTTCTGTTTTTGCCTCGATGCGATCACTATCAACTACCAAATGATGGCCACCATATTTACCATGGAAACTTTCACTTTCCCGGTGTAATTAACTCCGTATTGGAAAGCGATTGTGCTGTGTTTTATTCTCTGCATATAGTTTCCATCGATCTGGTCAAAATCGCAAACAGATACAAATTCGAAATTTTACGTGAGTGTCGGGGAATATCCATTCTAGTGCTGGGTGCAGCCATAACTGCGACTATTGGTGGCAAGGCAGGAATACACATGGGAGGCTGTATTACATTTTGCTACCGAATCGAAACCACCCCTCCTCGTTTTGGCTCGGTTCGGACTGTTTATATGTGTTCATCCGCAGATTTGTCTTCAGATTGTTTTTTTTGTTTTTGTTTTTTGTTTTTTTTTTTTGAGGGGGGGGGGGTGGGAGGTGGGGGGGGGGGGGTTGCCTATATTCTATGCGGTCTCTAGCCGAACATCCCTATCGCTTTTACTTCCTCCTCTCCAGTTGAGTTTATTGCGTTATCTTGTCATTCGCATTAATTTGAGAAAAGACTGGTTTGTATATATGTTACCAATGTAGAAAGTTTCCAATTTATCACTTCGCTTAGAAGTGCCGCACTAGTTTCATAACTTGTGCTTACTACATGTAACAATGTTGCAACATAAAATAACCTGTGTGAAATCCCAGGCAGAAATTTTGAATTTATTATTTATGATAAATAATTAAGTTATAGTCGAAATTGGACAAACCTGTGAATTATGGTTTAAGCATTCTTAAAGCGACCTCGGAGCCACAACGTTTTATTTGTCAATAAAAAAAACTAGTCGCAGTGACGTCGATATAATGACGTATTTAAAGCAATATAATCATCCTTCCCATCGGATATTTTCCCAGCAGCAAAAGCCGTTGAGAAGCCATTTGGTTCAGGTCACGTCGTTACGAAATCAGAAATGTGATATCGCAAATTCGATCTAAAAGAGGTATCCACGTCAAAATGACATAAAACGACATCGCAATGACGTCGCTGCAACGTTAATATTTTATAGAAAAGACCTAAAAAAAACCCGACCAGACTGACGACTGGGTTGCATCTGTGACCCTCAGTAATTATAATGGCTTGTTTCCCTGATGCGTCACACGCCAAAAAAGCTGTCATTGAGTTGTTACAAGGAAACCCACAAGCCGTGCTGCAGCTGGTAATGAAATAGGCAAAGGGATAAGAGACTAGCGCATGAAGTAACATTGCGTTGGTACAAGACAAGAATCAATAGACCTCATTCACCACCTGCTGCGGCTAAAGTAATGCGGACTTCCCTCGAAAGACATGTTGGTAACTCGCAGGCTGAACTATCACTTAGCCAACTGGAATGACTCAACACTGACATCCGGAGGTTGGCAGAACGGAGGCATGCGCGAACGGTGACATTTTTTCTCGTTGTTTTCAAGCCGGCCGGCAATTAAGGAAAGCAGATAAACCTGCAGAAGAGTCTTGAATTTTTTTATGAGAAGGGGAGGTTGAATCGTTTCCGCATAACACTAACGAAATTCCCAGAAGCATATATTCCCAGTCTTGAAGTTTTTTTATGAGAAGGGGAGGTTGAATCGTTTCCGTATAACACTAACGAATTTCCCAGAAGCATATACGATCACTACATTTACATATGTTTTAATATATGCTAATATCTGAATATTATATACTGAGCGTCAATGAAAAGTTCCAGGTAAAAAATTTGGTATATTTTAAATTTTTCTTTATGTCATGTATAGTAAACAATGCTTAAGTATTGGGTACTAGGTTCTACACCGATGTATAATATTGCCAATCAGTGTCACGCATGGGTGACTTTCGACCAAAAACAGTTTTTGGCCATCCGATACTCGAAAGCTTGGGCAATACTCAGTATTTTGGTTTCAACGGAAAGCGGTTTGAAGGGATAACACGAATCAAGATTGAGATGCAGGTCGCCGTTTGTATGCTGTATGGTTAAAACTAGACCAAATTTCGCTACACGTAGCGAAATGGCACCCACTTGCAATGGTACAATCTATCTGGTCAAGGACACATTTTTCAGTGTTTCGACATAATTATCAGCTTCCGAATTATTATTCTGAACGAGGACATCGAAATAAATATAATGTAATCTCCTTTGGGTACAAATCAAATTCAGTTTTCTAACCGTTTTTGAGATTATGGTAAACTTCCGGTTTTTGACCTTGACCATGACGGAGGTCAAGGTCGCCGAGGTACCTGTCTTTTAGGACCAACGGGTCGAAAATAAGCTTAAAATCGCTCTATCTCTAACCGTTTTCAAGATAATGGACAATTTTTTTTGATGAGTAAGGATGTGAAAAAATATTTTGACCTCAATTTGACCTTAACCTTGAAGGTCAAAGTAAAAAAATTGCGGATTTCACGAACTCTATCTTTGTGCCAAATTTCATCGTCCTACGTCAAATAGCGTAGGAGGAGTTTTCTGGAAACTCCCGAGACGAAAAAATAAAAAGGAATAAACAGCCAGAATTCTTAGCAAAGCATACCCATTTGCAAACTATGTTTGCAAGTGGAAATCCCTTAATTCAGCCTGACAGAACATATAACGGCAGTAGGATCAAACCACATCTAAGACATATTATACCCATCGGGTTAAAATGCTTGCGGTTAACACTTTTAGATATACGGTGAACAGTTTTAAAATGTGGTAGCTATATGCCAAACATGTGTTTACCATATATCTTCAAAACAAGCCATCTCATTCATTTTTATATGTTGACCACATAGTCAACCACATAGTCACTGCATACTACATTATATGTTTAACACGGTATCCCGACAATTCATCTGGCGATGAATTCATTCACCTACAGTTCATCTAGAGACAATCCCAACAAACATTAAGACGTCAGAATGACGGGTCGACGTCATGACCCGATGTTTCCGACGTCGGACTGACGTACCGGTTTTGGTTGTATATGAAATGGAACCGACGTCGGGTTTTCAACGTCAGAATGACCTAAATCCGACGTCGGAATTAAGTCGGTTTTAGGTTGTATATGAAACTGGAACCGAGGTCGGATTCCGACCTGAAACTGACTAGAGTTATATAATTAATGAATGACGTCAGAAAACCGACGTCGCCTCGACGTCAGAATAAAGTCGGGGTTTGGGGTAATATGGTTGTGAAGTCGTCGCGACCAAAATCCAACCTTTTTTCAACCAAAAAGATGTCGGTTGTTTGCTGGGAATCCGTCTTAATCAGACGGGTACGACAATTCATCTAAGTGTGTGTGTGTGCGGGGGGGGGGGGGTTAGAGAGTGGGTTGGGGCTAGAGGATGTGTCGCTAGATGCATTGTGGCTGGATAGATTGTCGTGGGTTCGTTTAAAACACATATAAGATATGTCACCTATATACTTAACCATGAGAACTGAATGTTTGCCATATGGTAACCAAATGATCACCCTACTTTTGAAGGTGACATCATACAACAAACATGACTAACCACGTCAAAAGGACGCCGTTTCAATTTGGCAAAATTGAATCAACACGTTTGCTGTGTAAGACGACAAGTAATATTTCTCTGGTATTTGCATTTCTGATGCAAGGCAATGATTTGATGATATGATTTGATGATTTTGATAAAAGCGTTTGGATGAGATTAATTTTTTTTTTGGGTTTGTTTTACTCTTTTGTTGAAAACTGTCGCCGAACTAACAGAATAAAGTGACAAAATATAAATATGGTATGGGCAAGCCATAACACTGAACTGCATCCTTTGGCCATTTGTAATTGAATCTACAGTGGCAGTTTTGAGTTAAAGGAGAGATAAAAGAAAAGTAACTAGACCGTTTCCAAAACCGAGTAGCGAAAATGACAGTTGAGACCACAAAAATGACGACCGCGAAGACTTAACATTTTAGAATTCTTTATATTACTTGGCTTCGCAAGAAGTTACAAACTAGTCGACAAGTTGTAAACGCCTCGACATGAAAAAGTCGTTGCTTAGACGACGAAATGTTTACTGAGGGAAACAAAACGAAATAATGCACTGAAATTTGAACGTGTTCAGTATGCTGGTATCCACTGGTATGCGTGCATTGATGTGCTGGTTCTATGTTTAAACTGTGAAGGCTATTACAATTTTGACGTCTTTATTATTCTCTAAGGATCTATCAGGGTATCCTTTATTGCTATGATGCTAAAATATTGCCCTTAGCTTCTTCTATTGTTTCTTCTATTCTATTGTTCTATTCGGCTGTTTGTCCGTACTTCGTTAGAAAGTATCAGTATCTCGTTCAAATAGGTACGGCCTCAGAATGAATAAAAATACATACTACCAAATTGTAAAACAGAGCAGTTTAAGAAAATCTTTCTGCCATATTGCTTGTACAATTAACGGTAAACTAACGCGTTGATACTATCATGCAATGCTGTTTTGCAATTTATATCAATCATGTATGCAGGTCTATTGCTTTTATATTGTAAGAATTCAACATATATTTTATGTTTGTTGCAAATAAAGGAATTATTATTATTGTAAAGAAATTATTATTTATAACCCCGAAATGTTTATTGGGAGTAATAAATTACTATAACGTCACAGATAATAATGTGATGGTATAAAGTAACAATCTATCAAAAAATGGACTGTTAACTATTCGCGTATATAAAGGTTTAATTTTGTAGGGAGTTGTTTTGAAAGCACGAAAATGGTAAAATAAACAAAATTTTCAACCTCTTTGGAAAATAACAGCAAAACTTAAATAAGCTAAAATAATAAAAAGGATAAGATTAAGATTGTATGCAAACTATTTATCCTTAACTTTCAATCATTTATAGTGCAAATACAAATTAGAAGTGATCGTATTTATATTTAAACTTGACAGGAAGACATAACTGCTGAAGTTTCTTGTTCAGCCCGATGACCAGCGTACAAGTACACACACGCTATTTTTACTCATTCCGTCGAAAGTGTAATGATAAGTGTCATTGTGATTAGGCTCTACTGTAAGCCATCGTACCTTTTGCTTTTTTTGTGGGCTTCGGTGTAAAATTTCAATTTCAAATCTGTTTTTGCATACAAAATGCCAAATGAATTTTGAGACCATTAAAGGAGGACTAACTGGACATGGGACAATATATCTCTGCCTTATCCGTTTCCGGGCTAGCTAGCCCTAAAAGATGGTAGTAGAAAATAGGGATCAGACGGAAACTCCTTGTCACATCGCACGAATTCAGTAAACCATGGGGATTGAAAATCTTCAAGTGTAATTATATTAAGTATCTAAGGCAGGAATCGAGTCCTGCATGAAGGCAATGTAATTACTCAAAGTAGCACGGGAGTCCTCTCTTTACAGGAAATGTAAAAGTCTGTCTGCCCACATGAGACAAAGCAGCCGGGCCTTGCTACACATAACTGACTCGCAATATTTGCCTTTGTTTCCAGTTGTGCAATATCTTCAGCTAGGGTTCTTCCAACATTGGATTTTTTTTCTTATTTTGATTTTATAACTTACAAGGCCTTACAAAATCCTTGAGTAAAAGAATGATTTTTATTTTTGTTCCTGTTGCATGCAGCTGACTGTATGTCAGACTGTATACCATGTACTGTAAACCATTTCCACATCAAATTTAACAATATATGAGTGATTCCGGAACGGCACTCTGGTATTTTTGTGTATTTTTATCCATGGATTGTAACTCTTTTTTCAACAATGAGATTCATGTGACACTTCACACATAAATATCTTTGTGTAAGAACAAAGTCTCAATTAGAACTTTAATACTTTGTTTTCTTCATAATCTTAGAGTTTTTGCTCTTCATTTGTTTGTTTAATTTTACTGTTTTGTTTACCTTCTTAAATAAAATGAACATCTCGATACAGTGCCCTTGGTTACTTTGTTCAAATTAATCAGAAGTTTACGTTTCTTGTCTAGTAGTTTTTCACTAATCCGATAGTTTTATGAATAATACAGTCTTACCACAAACAGAGTATGTTTCCAAACGGTTTAAGATCAGGCTCTTAAATAGAATAATAAAAAAAACTTTTATGTTCTTTATTATTTCAACCCTTCACCTTTGTTTTCTGTCCTATCCAGTATGAATTAAAACTGATATTACATTACACAAAAATTGCAGATGGTTTTGGGATATCATGTACAAGCCATTGTCCTTTTCTATATTATTTCATAAACAAATTAATTTTTCTTTACTTTAAGAAATCCAATCTCAAACAAAGCAGTCTTTGAACTAAGCCCCACTATTGCCTGTTTGTGACATGATAACGACAAAAACCCCAAGAATGTGAGGACCCCCTGAGCAGTATTTTGTGAACAGTAACAGACTTCCACTGTTCCAACCTATCACATAGCTTTGAGATCATAAGTAAGTGCTCTTAAGAAATTTTAAGGCGATTGGTGTTGGTATAGTTATGATTATCTTTATTTTTACTTTCAGTCCTAAATAACTATATTATTTATTTGTACTTCAGTAACCTGAAAGAATTTTTACTGCGTGAAATACTCATGCATGGCGTCTTTGAATATAGGTCCAATACTTACAATCCTGCACATGAACTCAGTGTTAACGTGGCTAGGCAGCCAATAGAGATGCAAATATGTCTCATTAAAGCACCTAAAACCGAATTTATATCACTGCCATACCTAAATCTTAATTTTAATTTCAGTCGTGTTACTTGCAAGCTCATTAACAAGTATTTAATTTACTTTTATTAATAAAGTATGAATAAAGTAACAATATAAAATAGAAAGAAAACTTTGTCCATGTATCAGGACGCGTGCTTAAAGTTTAAAGTTACAATGATGAAAAAGTATCCAAACAAGATTTACTAGGATTAATAACCAATATAAAAAAGGAGAAGTACATAGATGCACTGTCTTATTAACAAATACTAGAGAAAATCAAGTTTCTGTAACAGTATCTGAAACCAACGGATACTTTAAATAGTTTTAGGCTGTAGAAAAAGAAGCTAATGGTGTTAATACTGTGTGGGATAAATAACACGTTGAAAAACTTGAGAACACTTAATGCAGATATATTAACAAAAGATGAGTGTGATGTAGCGCGAAATCTAGGACTGGTATTGAAATTGATTTTGCTTATTTGATGCAAAATACTACAGACGTTTACTATTTTACATGCACATATGGAAATTAAAACAAGTAAAACCTCGCTGACGTTCAAACACATTGATCTCGAGTTAAATAAAAAGTAACGTTTACTTTGTTCCTTTTTCAAAAAGCTTCAAAGCTGACAGTTTGTTGGGCCTTTATATGTTGTCTGAGTCAAACACTTTCACATCTGGTTAGACCTATTTTCTTTTACTTTTTAATTTGATTTTTATTTCGGGCCGGATTAACTGGATTTCTTATTTTTTTCCTTTTAAATGTGAACTGCGTGATGTGACAAATGATATCTATTCAAAGTATTAAAAGGTAGGAGAAAATGTACGTAACAATTGCATTTTCTTGTCTATAAATAGACCATTTACATATCTATATTCCCAGAAGGTGCCCCATATTGCTCCCCTTGGGTTTTTATGTACTGTTGCGAAATTTCAATGCATGCAATTTTTCTCCTCAATCATTAGGTTGCTTTCAGAGAAGCATCACACCAATGCTATTACATTGGTAAATGTACTAAGGCTGGCTAGATTTGCTGTTTTATTTTGAGAAACAAAACTACAACTGTCTAAGCTCTTTCGGTGCACCGGAAATAAAGAAACATAACACTAATATAGGGTTAACCACAGAACAATTTGTATATATCCCTTTTGATGCAAACAAAATTTCAATCTCTAATATCAATAACTGGAAGAAAATTATAATGAAGGATTTCAGTAGATTGTCTAACTGGTCACCATCAAATAACTTCTGTCAGATTCATGGATAACTGGTTAATAAATGCTCCACCAATCAATGCAACAGCCCTTTTGGGACGTGAGGTTACAGTGAGCCCATGCAGTGCAGTGTCCTCCATTGCATCACGATGCTATTGACCCGCTCAGGCATTCGCTATCAGAGTGAGTCACCTGTTGGAAAGTTGTCATAACTCACACGTGCTTTTACAAAGAGTTCTGTAATGCTGTGAAAAACTGTGTGTTTTTTTATATTCAGGAAAATGACTGAGGAAACGAATCTAGTTACCTTTTAAGGTAAAACCACCTCTGCCATAAATTCCTTACTGAGCCCCCAAAATCCAAACACGTTAATTTTCTTTAACGCAAATTACGGAAAAGTAAAAAGTAAACTGTAAATTTTTCTCATTTAATGTATTTGTTTATTCGAATTATTTCTAGTTACCGGTTAGTAACCGTTCAGCAATTTTTGATGACCATTTAGTAAATCATCATAACTTTAACCGGTTATTTCACTAACCGACGACATCACTAGATTTCAGCTAAAGACATTATTTAAAATAAATATGAAAAAGCTTGTTTTTTATAACCAAGAAATCATATTAATGATAAAAAACTGTCTCATGATCTTTCAAATCTAGACGTAGCACCCGCTTTTCTAGTTTCTGTTCATACTTTAGCGGTACTTTCTTAGTTGTTTTTCTTTGCAGTGTAAAAAAATGAAAATGATGTTTCATGTGTCTGTCTCTGCAGGGCAATAAATAAAATATTAAAGTTTAAAACGGAGTACAAGGGTGAGGGATCGTTGTCTGTTTTTGTTTTTCAAAGACAGGCGCACGATCAAAGATGTATAAAGGCACTGTAAGTAAATTAAGAAAATTATTTTGTCTGCTCGCAAAAAAGAGATGTTCATTGATAGATGTGCCACGTTGTGTATCCTGAGTTACTATAAAATGGTATGAAATAAAGTGCTGCTGCTTTATATGAAAAACTAGTTAACTATTGGCAAGTATTATGCTAAATATTTCTGTTTTGCAGTTATAACAGAAGACCACACTGTTGCGAGGTGTAATGAACACTGATGAATGCATACAATTTGTTAGATACACTGCAATAACTGTTTGTAGACATAGTTGTTCAGTTGCGATCACAACAATAAACAGCTGCAACGTGACGTGATACACCATTTTTAAAATCAGCAATCTAAACAGATACGACAAATATATACTATTTTTCTTCTTCTTAATGCATGTTTTGTAAGACAGGCATCATAGCGTACATATTCTACTATTTTTTTCAAATGTGGATTTCACTCAGCAGCATTGTATCTTATCAAACGCTGCCCCAAATAGTTCATCTTCCAGAAACCCTAAAGTGTCTTTTTAAGAACAGCAAGGAAATTAATTACAGTGTTATTTATCACAATATTGTCCAATTACTCACCAGTGCCCAAGTTAAGAGTAATTTTCACAGGATTGCAGCTCAAACAGATTGAGAAATCTGCTTTGTGAAAAATAGGGCAAATAAATGTATGTATTCAAGCATTACAAGTATAACAAGTATTAGCTATTTAAAATCCGCAACTGTCACTGTTTATCTGGCATTCTTAGCCAAAAATGCATAACTCATAATATATATATAGATATATATATATATATATATATATATATATATATATATATATATATATATATATATATATATATATATATATATATATATATATATATATATATTTGTCCTTAGGTGGTTCAAGAAATAAAGTCACATAGTCACAACAATATAGCAAATTGAGTAAGTTTTAGTTGCAGCCATATGTCAACAAAAGTTCTTGGGTACGACGCATTTACATGCTGGCTTGACAACACGATACCTACTTAGTGTTGTATACTGGGAGGATAGGCGCCATATTCGTTTTTAAAGAACAAAGTCAAACATTAATTGTATCATCTAATTATTTACAGTATTTGGAAATACTTGTCAGAAAAACCAGCTATACAACGTTAGTACATAAGATGCATAAAACTGTATTTTCTTGCAATTCAAACCAATTTCCCATATCATTGCATTTTAAACATGTTAAAAATGTAAGAGCTCTTAGCGAAGAGAACTGACATTAATATTGTTTTGGTTCCTGATCCACCTGTCTGACGGCTAAAAGTTACTTTAGGTTTTCATATATAGCACTAACAATGCCAAGATGATCCGTGAATGATTTATTGCAGTGAAATAAAGGATGTGTAGAGAGAGTGACATGACATGGAATATCAATCAGAATTACAATGCACATATGCAACGCGTTATTTAAAGTAAAGTGCAGTTTCAGCAGGGCCTCGTTAAGAACGCATTAGATGACAGATTTTAATGTAGCAGTCATTTTAGAAGTGAAAAGGCATTGGTAATGTAGCACGATCATTCACCTTGTTGAATGCATAAATAAAGTCGGTTTCTCAGTTGCATAAACAGTCACTTTCAGAAGAACTGGATTAGGATTTGTAGGATTAGTTTTCCGCCCTATGCATGAGAATTTCCTGGACACCGGAAAAAAGCGTGGGTAGGATTAATGCAACGCGAAAGAAAATATTTTGTCAATAAGTTACGCCGTGATTTATATCATTTTAAAAGTTGCCCTTTTGTAAATTTGTCGCTACAGTTTACCAACCTTTTCAAATTCAAATTATTATTTATGATTTCAAGCCGTCCTGTGAACACGAAAATAAACACGCAGGTGGGATTTTTATAAATTTCTTGTACCGCCAATGTTTAATTAATATATTTACAATTATTTAACATCAATACAATTACGCAGCATCAGTACAATTACGTAACATCAATCCAATTACGTGACATCAATAATTGATAGATGTACAACAATAAAGAAGAATTACATCACACATATTTATAAGAAAGAAAACATATAATTCACTGATCCAAAATTTGTCTGGGGGTCAAACAAATTGAAATCCCCCACCGTAACAAAACAATATATGGAGGCGATGGGGCGGAGGAGGGATTTAAACAAATTTATTTCTTAGCTTAATTATATAAAATGTGTTACACGCGAGGAGAGTAAAATGAATGAGGTTGCTGAATGCTTAACAGCTACCCTCATTGAGTACAGATAATTTTAGACCAATCAAATCAGAGGGACGGCTTATTCATAAATCCGTCTAGGTCAGTGGGCGGACCTAAACGGCAATTTATGATTTCAAGCCGTCCTGTGAACACGAAAATAAACACGCAGGTGGGATTTCTATAAATTTCTTGTACCGCCAATGTTTAATTAATATATTTACAATTATTTAACATCAATACAATTACGCAACATCAGTACAATTACGTAACATCAATCCAATTACGTGGCATCAATAATTGATAGATGTACAACAATAAAGAAGAATTACATCACACATATTTATAAGAAAGAAAACATATAATTCACTGATCCAAAATTTGTCTGGGGGTCAAACAAATTGAAATCCCCACAGAAGAACCCCACAGACAAACGGGCAATCACACTGTGAAAGACGGTACGCGAAAATATTTATCAATAGCATTAGAACGCCACCTGCCAATATGAGAAATGCGTGTTTTATTTAAACCTTTTTGGAGGCAATATGTCGCGGCACCTATTCGAAAGGAATGTGAAGTATAACCCTTACAAGTACCAAAGGGAGAGCATTAATGCCGATTTGAGAACGGTATTAAAAAAGGATGGAGAAATAGGCTTTCCGCTTTTTAAAACGAAGAGAGAATCAACTTTTTGTGTACGAAGTTTTAAATAATTTGACATCGCTTCAACGGGGCAAAAGGGGCCGGGGGAAGAGGGTATCTGCAAATCAAAGTGTCTACCCTTACTATGCTTAAATTGTTCAAAGTGGATAGTTAAACCGACTGGTTTTCCTTGCTTCCTTTTATTTTAATATTATTAGCTAATAACAAATTTGGATTGTTGGCGGAGGTGGAAGTGAATTCACCAACACGAAGAAAGGCATGAAATGTTAATAAAAATAAGGATTTAAATAAAGCAAGATTATAATATTCAGTAAATATTTGAGGAAGAACGTCACACATTCTGTGTAGTAAACTCACGGAAATGGGCTTTCTATGGTCAGAATGATAATGTTTATTTTTGTAACCAACCAAAGCCTTTTTAATTAAGAATTCTTGGGTGAGGTCTGGTTTCTGTTTAAAGCGATGAATAAACGCAATTGCAGACATGCGAGTTAACACTGTATTGTATGAAAAACCTTGACAAGAGCAATACGCAATATATAAGCAACGCATTGATTGATGCAGGACAAGCTGGCTGAGCGAACATTTTACATGTTTTTTGAAAATGTTCCCACGATCTTTTGTACACAGAGCGGGTTGATACTGACAGACTATTGATCACCATAGTGGTCGCAATAAACAGCATGGATCCAGCTCCTTGGGAACAATAAGAGGATCGTCGTCTAAATGAGGTACCATTTCCTTTGCGGCATTTACCTGGAAACGAGATAGCAAATCTGATATTCTATTCTGCGAGGTTGCTGAATGCTTAACAGCTACCCTCATTGAGTACAGATAATTTTAGACCAATCAAATCAGAGGGACGGCTTATTCATAAATCCGTCTAGGTCAGTGGGCGGACCTAAACGGCAATTTACGTTGCAGCAAAGTACACTAGATAATGAAAATAGTAGTTTAGATACTTAGCTCAATGTTTTCTTTTTGTTTTAATGTAACCATTTTATACATTTTTATGATTAGTTTATTTATTTTGACGATAGTGAAAATCCATTTAATGACAGTGACCTTTTAACGAATATTATAACACACATCGACTGAATAATGCAATCCGGTATAAAGAAATAATTGGAAAACGTCAGCGTACTACGTACAAAAGTCGCGAAACCAATACACAGAATAACAATAGGCATGCTGCATAGAAACTATGACGATGGCTTTGTGACTCAAAACGTTTGCCTTTGCACTGCACAAGTTGCTATCCGTCACTCAGGCTCAAGAACAATACCATGAAAAATTTTTATGAATTACATCGAACTTTTGGCATTTCTCTCCATTTAAGCAATGATTTTGCCCGTTTGTGTTATAACAGTGACGGACCATGAAGCAGGCGTGTTTTGTATTTGTATTGGCACTTGTGGAAGGCCAAAGAACTCACCACTGCTCGGTTCGTTCACAGGCCTTCCACGCGTTCTCGAATCCCATACAAAACACTCATCTCCATGATCTATCCCTATAATACTATATCCTGCGTATTTTATGTGAGAACTGACTGCAGTTTTATATTAAATAAGGGAAACCGATACTTATGACATACAAATATAATAATATGCATCTTTAGGATGCGAAAATATTGTTCTAGCGCAGCATTGAGCAACTTTACTAGGTATTGTATATTGACCATAGGTACCAAACAAGGAGTACATAGGCATCCTTGTGTAACGTGGCCAACACTGTTTATTTAGATACACACGCATACACACATATATATATATATATATAACCAGTTACTGTTATATTAAGTAGTGAAACTGCATTTTAAGGTAGTATAACCGTGCACAAACGGAGAAGAACGAAGAGCTCGGGGAGGAGAGATGGTGAAGGAGCTCTGAGTTTGCAAGGGAGTGTGAATCTATCAGAAAATCGCGATTTTTGAGCGATTTTTAAGGAGTTTAGACATAAGGTTTGGGAAGTCGCAAATGCAACATCCTACCCTGATCAGTCAAACCCAATGCTCATGTTTCTGTACCAAAAATGTGGGTCGAGCCCATATTTTGATATGAATATGGCTTATAATAAGTAATGACTGTGCAAAATCATGCCTTTCAAGCTGTAAAAATTAAGGAACGAAATGGAAATGGCTAATGCATTTATATCTGTTGTACATTTTATAACCGTCTTTACACGTAACACGGGGCCCAAGGAGTTATTCCATTACTCGAAATTCTCAAAGTTTTTCATTTTTCTTTTTATTGATTTGTTAATATTATTTTTTTGCTGTTTTACGTTTATGCATTTAATTGCTTATTTTATGTACTTGTGTTAGTAGGGGTGTCGGGGGACTTTGCGCTCCCAAGTGTAAAATTTCGCTATTCAGTAGGGAAGTCCTCGTTTCAAATGGGAAAGTGCAGCTTATATATTTGGCTATCTTTGGCGTAATATAAATTTTACCCTTAAGCGAAGAATATTTTATACGCTTTTCTTCTCCCCATCCACACTATAAATGTGCACAATATCAAAAGAATCGGTGTCTAGAAAATTATAAGCAATAAAGGGGAAATCCGAAAAACGCATTTCAGGGAGTGATGAACTGATTAAACGCTTAGACATAGATATCCAACTCTGAAACAGAAAGCAACAACAAGTAAATTGGAAGTGATGTGAACAATAAGTTGAAGGTTCCAAGGCATACCACTAAGTAACAAATATCCACTGTTAATCTTGAATGACTACTCAAGTACACCAAAATTGAACCAGATTGATTGGTTATCTATATAAATGCTTACACCCATTTTCAAAATCTATTCAAGGCTTTGGAGGAGGAAAAATGTTCAAAAAGAAACTATGACACGCGGGCCGGCAGACGAAACAGACAGAACAAGTCAAAAATACTATGCCAAGATCCTTTTCTAATCAGATCAAGGGCATAATTTACACATCACAAATTTCAAGTTTCAAGGCGAACAGAAATATCAGCATATTATTTCGAGCAAATTATTCAGTTTCGGCGAAGATATATTAATATTTTCATAAGGAAAATTTTTATCTAGCGTTGCGAGCTTCTTAGTATGTGCTTCCTCCTTCCCCTCTCATGTATGTAATTGTAGGAATCTAGTCAAACAAACCGAATAGTACATTTAATTGTGTATGTACAGCGCATGAAAACAACAAATAGCACTGCTGTGCTATAATTAACCAATACCAAACTGTAGTCTCTTTAAAAGTAATTTCTAAAGCAATGGAGGTGTCAGCCTAAAAGCGGAGTGCCAACAGTGTGTAGAGTTTGTTGAAGATTTTTTAAAAGTAGTTAGAAAACACACAAGACTGTCGAATTTATTTCTCTGTGTACTTGTACATCATTACTTTCTATTTTGATTAGAAAGTTTTGCACTCGTCATTTTTTAAAGTTCTCGTTTCTCGTTTCTCTAATAATATATATTCCTATAATATGTGTTCTAACGTTTTTAATACTGAAAGTGTGTCGCAGCACGTCTACTATGGGTACCGCACAAGCACGTCTGTATCCTTTTCACCGGTAATAACGAAACACATGTTTATGCACATTTAAGTACTAATATCAGTCATTACACTGCATTGCTGTCTTGATCAAAGTTGTTTGGTTGAGATGGTTGAGACTGTTGCTTAGTTATATATATAAAACACCCGTATGTCCTATTTTAGTTCAACTAATAGTATCTTAAGCTCAGATTGTTTCATTTCGTTTTCGTTTGTTTCTTATGCGGGTTTATTTGCTGCACTTTATGACTGGTCTGTCTCACTTGCATAAACAGATTCTCCGCCTGAGTGCTCTACCGAATTGGCTTTTTTAATTTTGCAGACAAAGTATGCAGGCGTTTGTATCAAGAACTGCAAGAACTGCAACAGTAATTGATTGTTTCATGTAAATGACTTATTAGATAATTAGAGTGAGTATTGTTTTTCATTCCTTTAAGACAGACTTTAACACTGTAATCTTTAATAGTATTATCAATTTTAAGTTTTATGTAATTTGTCTAGCTATTTCCATAACATCCACAATTAAAAAAATATTACTTAAATTGAAGCCATGCTTAAACGTGATAAAACGATATACATGACTTGCTAATATCTTTGAAATATTCATAACCGAATCAGCTGGTATGAAAACGGTATAGTTTACTTCTGATAGTACCTCAATAAGCGTAAGAACCGATACTCCAATCCAAAGACCAAGCTGTCCCCCGATGTCTGCTACCAATTTTGAAGCCTGTTTAATGAAATCACACATAAGTGACAAGCCAAAATATTAGAATGTGGTGGAAATAGCATTGGTCTATGAGTGTGGCACTATTGTACAGTAAATACACATTGCTGAAGAAATTATGGATTTATGTAAGATACAGACATGTGCTATTAACTTTCTCTCTCTCTCTCTCTCTCTCTCTCTCTCTCTCTCTCTCTCTATCTCTCTCTCTCTCTCTCTCTCCCTCTCCTTCTTTCTTTCTTTCTGTCTTTTTTTCTTTCTCTCATTCTTTCTTGCAATATGGTTTTTACATGAGGGAATGTTCATATTTGTTTATAACTTATTTATAAACAGAAGACAACCACATTCCTTTATAACGCAACAAAAACTCCACTCACACTATATGCCTCGCTTTCTACAATAAGGTTGTATTTCAGCTGTTCAAAGTAGATATCCAATTTCAGTAGGTTATTTCTGCAAATTCAATCATCGCCAGTGTTAGAAAGGGTAGTTACATGAATAGACTAACATAAACAGAAAATAACATAATAATCACTTCTTACTGGATGATGGAATTCAAGTGTTCTATTTTATAGAAATGATAGAAATTTGCGGCATCTTCTTTAATTCCACACAACATGACCATAATTGGAGAAAGCACACGGTATCCAGTTAAATGTTTCTAAATTGTGATATAAGTAGCCGGTCAAATAAATCTTCTGACACCAATTAAAGAAACATTTTCCTCAATGTATTTGTTCTACTTGATTATCCATGGCTCAGACAGACGGCGATATTTATATGTTCAGTCATTTTAGTAAGAATTTGGTTAATTTTAGGATATTTGTTAGTGTATAAAGGATGATTAGCACTGAAAGATGGGAACTGTTACAATGGGATGTTGGGCTTACCGTACTCCGGCATTGCGCCGCAATGTGTCATTGAGGATCTCATTACGCGCAGCAAACGATTCCATGACCGTGTCATGCATTGCATCGCTCGGCCAATCAGATGTCGACATGTACGTTACAAATTTTCTATCCCGACAAAGCTCAGGACAATTGCACCTAATCTTGCCATTTTCTATTTGAACTCTTGTACTTCTTTTACAATTAAGCTCTGGCGAGTAAGAAAATGCATTGTTAAAATCGCAGTACAATGTTTTGATGAGTTAATTGCCGAAGTGTTTGCTTTTACTCACATCATACTTGTCACTGGAAATTAGACGCGGTATTTGGAACCATGCTGTATTATTCACTGTGCTTAAATATTTCATGGAGTCTTAAAAATACACACCTCCATGCTAATTTTTATCATCTATAAAATGCTATCACTCGAAAATATACCCAACAACAAAAGAAACGCCGATTCTTAGAAATTCCACATCTATCTTCCTAAATTTGCAACTGGAATCTATGTTACATATATCAGAAAGGCAGTTGTTATAGCATACTTCTAGACAGTTTTAGTCACTTTACAGAAGATAGTCACGGTTCATTTAACACAACAAAAGTGCCTCACAAAATGACGAGTTAAAGTGCCTAATAGCGAGTGTGGCCTCCGTTCGCGTTAATCACCGCCGTACACCGGCGCCTCATAGAGGTCACCAAGCGCTGGATTACGACTCTGGGTATGCGATGCCACTCCTCGATGAGGGCTTGGCGTAGCTGTGGTAACGTAGAGGCGCACATGATTCATGGCCCATTGATGCCTCGCTTGGCGCCTAGCACCGGTTAAGGGCATTCCGCGATACGCGCGCCGGCTTCGAATACCGTGTTCATGAAGCCGTCTCCTCACTGTTTGGGCACTGATGCGATTGCCCTGACGTCCTGGGAGTGCTCCGGCGGTGGTTGTCGCTGGAATAAATCTCTGGCGTAGGTGTGAGACCCGAATATAGCGGTCCTCCTGGGGAGTAGTAACACGTGGTCTACCTGACCGAGGTCTGTCGCGAGTAGATCCAGTGTCCCTAAGACGACTTCGTAGGCGTCGAACTGTACTTTCATTAACACCAAAGTGGTGCGCGACGTCAGCGCGGCTCCTTCCGCTGTCCAGCATACCCACGGCGCGTTCCCTTTCAATTTGTGAGAGCCGTGGCATGTTTTTTCCGTTGAGTTTGTTTCAATATTTTAACGTTTTTTATCCCTTTTTAAGCTTGTCTTTACTATGCATTTCAGTTTGTACGGGTCATTGTAACACATGTTGCCTAATATGGAAAAAGGTGTCAAAACGACCACTTCATTGAATTGACCAAGGTGTTAGGGTAATTAAGCCGCCACCAACAGACCACATAAAGGATAAAGAAAAAAAATATTACAGAAAAAAGTTCGCACACAAGTTTCCCAGAAATCGCCAAAAACGCAAAAAAACCACACGAAAATTATTCGGCGTTTCTTTTGTTGTTGAGTATATATTTAACATTTTGTGCAATATTTATCTGTTTTACCAATCAAAACATAAAATTGCTTCCATAAACAATCTGATTGATTTGAGAATAGATAAGTAGTTTTGAATACTTTTGTTCAGTTAACTTCGCAAAGCAGTAAGCAGTAAGGTAATTTCGAAATGTCCGCATCATAGCTTAAAATTTAATCGTATTGAAACTTTATATATATATATATATATATATATATATATATATATATATATATATATATATATATATATATATATATATATATATATATATATATATATATATATATATATATATATATATATATATATATATTGCCCGGATTTACTGAGCACAACACAGTCAAATAACAGTCACTGGCAATTATATATTATATATTGCCAAATTCAAGCTGCTGTTTTTGTTGTCTTTCCCTAGATTAAAAATAACAGTAATTGTACATATCCATGTAATTTCTTCAAAATTTAAACAAGTAAAAAGTGTTTTCAACTGAAGCTTTCCACAAAAATCTTCAAAAAATCCTCTCTTGTAAATTAAAAAACACTTTGACGTCGCTTTACAAGAACTGTTTGTCTTAATCCTTCCTTCAGTATCTTACATAGTGACAAGTAATCTTGTTACAGAATCATGTTAGCTGCTATTTTGCAATACCTGAGTCTTCTGTTTCCTCTAAGAGTACTCACCTGAATCTGACTGGCATACAGTGTGATTATTTGGAACTGCTATTTGATTATCAGCACAGCCGCACCTTTTCATTGTCTTCTTCTGATAACACGTCTTGGTGCACGCCTATACGTAAACAACCAGATTTAAACATTATTACATACATAAATTGCTTCTATTTCTTGTGTAATTAAGGCTGTCATACATTTGTTATTGTGTAGTGTCTAACACGACAATTCTACAACGGTTCTAGAATATGCATTGTTGAAGAACTACCCTACACCCGGTTTTTGTGTATTCACTGACAGATACCTACCCAACCACTATCACGTAAGAAACCTACAGCTGTACTGAGTCTTAGCATTCATCCTTCAAGTACCGCTAACTTTTTTACTTGGAATTTCATATATATATATATATATATATATATATATATATATATATATATATATATATATATATATATATATATATTACCTTTATGGAATATGCTGTGTTGTAAAAAAGTTTTTTGCCGTTACCGTAGTCACAAGTCCCATATGGAGGTCCAAGTCGCTTGTAAACAAACTGAAATCAAAACTGTTATAAGAAATGCTGGAGACGTGTATCTATTATTTATTAACATGCTTTTTATTCCTTTATTTAATATAGCAGCATATCAACACCACTTGTAAGAATTTAAAATTGTTGTGACTTGTCAGTTAGCCAATAATTATTCAGTATTGTAATATGTTCTCAGAGCAATATTAAAAAAAAAGAAAACAAAAATGAACATCTTTTCATCATTGAGAAACAGAACTATGATATAATAAAGTAGTGTTTAATTAATATATGAGAACAAGTGATATTTAAAAAGGTTTATTAATTAAGCGCTTACTGAAAGGTTCTGGTGTGATATTCGTACATTGTCCATGCAATTTACAGCGGTTTACAACACTATAAGGGGCAGTATTAGATGTCTCCAATATCATTCGAACAACTAATACGAAGGGTATAATAGCATCACAGACTTATTAAGCTCGTAAATTGCAGCTACAACTAATAATCACCTTGTGTACTTCAACAGATGTACGTTTTCCGGGAGCAACATTAAAACCATCATCTTCCATGAAGGGAAATTGATCGTGCCTGTGGATTGTCACCCGTACTCCGGCTGCTGGTGTGAGGGAAAAGATGTACTCCAACTGGTCAATGAACAAAGTTAAAGAAAGGCCTGCAACACGAACAACTGTTTATTTAGCAAAGCCCAGAAATTAAAGACTGAGAGTTTAATTTGAAAACTATCCGAAGTCAAGAATTTTACCTATGTTGAACATCATACGATCCCTCATAAATGTATTGTTGTGTGTTATATGTATAGTTTGAAATCTTGAGACCATAAGCTAGTAAAGTAAATAATCTTTGTCCATACAAAAGTTTGATAGTTCCTGAGCAGAGCAGAAGAAGGAGGTTAGGAATGAATGAAAGATGCTTAATAAGTTGCAATAGGAATGATATCACAACCTACATTAAAATAGCAGTTGTAGGACAGTTGTAGTGGGCATTAATTCGATGTTCGATTGTTCTTGAGCAGAGCAGAAGAAGGGGGTTTGGAATGAATGTAAGGTGCTTAAGAAGTTGCAATGGGAATTATATCACAAGCTACATTAAAATAATAGTTGTAGAACAGTTGAAGCAGGCATTAATTCAATGCTCACGTTCATTTACTAAAACACCTAATTATCTCAGCAAGACAACACATTGTTAGATAAGTGTCTTCTACAATTACTTAAGTGTCTTCAAGCTAATTAATGATGAGTAGCATCGGCAATAAGGTTCCTTAGGTTTCAATCAAAAGTGATGTAATGCATCGATAAATAACACTTTTATCAAGGTTATATCAAATCATTTATAGATAATGTTTGAGTTTTATGGGAATTATTGTCAACAAACAGAAAGATATACCATACAACTGGCCGGGATTGACTTGTTTTCGTGGCTTTTCAAGTACCCCGGAATTAAATTGATAACAATTGCCGTACTTCCTGCTGATGAAGGCTGTAAAATTTCTGAAATATAAAACAAAATTTCAGAAATGAGGTAATATCAAAGGCACTTAAAATTATGATTTTGCAGCTGATAGCTTTTTACATTGACCGTAGAATTTTGTAAGACACACATTGCTGTGCTTTTCTTTCTAAGTAATCTGTCCGAAATTGTCTGAATTCGACTGAAACTGCCTTAATTCAGAAAATACCAATTTTGGCGTTCTGAGAAGCAGTCGTTTTTTCTCCTTGCGTAAGTTTTTAAGGGATGGCCGAAACCCTCGGGGGGTGGGGGCGTTAATTTTGAATTCCGTGATAGATGGTCTAACCCACTACATTCGCTTAGCTGAGGTAAATAGAGCGAACGTTAATCCCACCCCGAGCTGGAATCGAACTCGGAGACCTTGAGATTACCAGACCACCGCTGAACCAACTGAGCTAACCGTCACCCCTGGTGTACGTAAGTTTTGAAATGACATTTAAGAGTAGCAATACAAAAATTTAATATTTGTGCATCCTTAATGCAAAGAGAATTAAATAAAACCTTGACATGCTTGACATTTGATTAAGTTTGATTTGACACGCCAGTCAGAACAAGGGATGGTATGAAGTCGCTATGGTATAACGTGGCGGCTTTATATCCGGATTGTTAGTTATGCGATTGAACTGGAACCTGACTGAAGAAAAGTGATATTTTTTCTGGCGTTGTCTTAATTCCTGGTGGTCGGTGATTTCTGTATATTCGGTATTTGTTCTTCGAATACGAAACTAATTCTCTTATAACCAAGCAATGTGTACTCTGACAGTTATTTTTCACCAAATATAATACAATGGTATTACAAAGTAACTGATTCAACAAATGAAGATAAAAAGAATGCATCGATGTTATGTTTTACATACAGTGGCGTGCAAATGATGCCATTCCACATACACTCCTGAAGTAACAAATCCAGCTGGTTTCCCATTTCTCTCCTTACGTCGACAGACAGGTCAAACAGCGCCTAAAATTCCTCACGACATTTGTACAATCTTGTGTTATAAGTGTTTTTTCTCAAACTAAAGTTTTAAAGAATTATATCTGCGAGTTGCTTTGCAATTACTTAGTTTAACAATCACATGAAACATTGAGGTTCTGTTGAACTAGTTCACCTTGTACGTATTTAATGAACAACGCAGCAAAAATTTGCGGATTCAACTCCTTCACCAATATATAATTTACGCATACTGTAGAACACATTCCATTTTAGAAAAATCTACAAGAGAATTTTTTATTTGTTTTGGTCTAAAAATATTTCTGAGTTTGTTTGTGGAAAAGGGCAAAGTTATTTGCCTCTGGCCTGGTATAGTTACTGAATATCACCTCTTGCCGGGTATATGACTAAATTACGTGTACTCACACTTGTTAACATTTCAGCATTTTCAACTTCTGCAGTAGTTTCCCCGTTTGTATTTTCAAACCAAGGCAGGTCTTCCAGGCTTGTAATTGGCTGATACGGTTGGTCAACAGGATCAAATCCGGCATCAATGTAAGCATTGTTTTCTTTTATTTGTGAAAAAAGCACAAAAATCAGCATTTTGCAACACACGCAGTAATACCCCATGCTTAAATAAATTTAGTAAACATTGTTAGCTTTATTATCTTTATTAATGTAATTATCGAAACCTAACAAAAATTAGTTGTTTTGTTATTGATGTGCTTTTCTTCAAATGTTCTTGGAACTAATATCTTGTTTTATGACATTTTGTTTGCTTCTAATAGATGATATTTTAGGGGATAAAATGCGAAAATAAAAGCCTGTATATAGAGCAAATACTGCTGACAATTATGGCACTTTCTTTGTAATGCAAAATAGAATTCACATTATAATATTTCTGCCACGTAAAACAGACCATGATACTCTTTTGTATATAAAATACAGCCATATTAGCTTTGAGATATAAAATTTTGTGGCATCGCAATGGACATAACTGAGGAAAGCCTTCTGCTCACCGACCTGCTTGTTCCCCACATCTGAACACCCATCAGTAACTGACGGTATAACTTGGTCTTAAAGGAGGAGCTGAGCAGTATCAGGATCTCAGCATTCACCTTACCGCAGCACATCTTCTATCCTCGCTAATGGTTTGAACTTTTAGCAATGATTTAGAACGTTTCTCTCTGAAGTTAAGTAGCGTTGGTTTCAAGTAGAAACAAAGATCAAAGAACGAACCTTTGATACTTGTTTAGCCTTTGTGTTATATTCTGGAATGTGTTTACTTGACCTACAACACTGAAGTTTATCGGTGCGGTACTGCTATTAATGTTTTGATACTGACATGAATGTCGAACTCGCGTTGAAGCCTTTCTTCAACCTTGCTATGACCAATTCAAGAATAAAAAAGAAATACCTGCCCACAAGAAATAATTAGTAACTTTCATGACTTAGCTAGCTTGAAAAGACCCCCTTCATTCAGCAGTCAGTGATATTTACTTCTTGAATAAATTGCTGCGATTGTTTCAGAGTTACATTTAAATCTCTCTCTCTCTCTCTCTCTCTCTCTCTCTGTATCTATCTATCTATCTATCTATCTATCTATCTATCTATCTATCTATCTATCTATCTATCTATCTGTGTGGAGGGGGAAGAAGCAACATTCCTGGGCAATCCACTCAGCTTAAAAGCGTTACTTTTTCTTTCTTCTCAGTTTTGTTTTGAACACGGGCTCAAGGTAGGATGCTTCATTTATTTATTATAATAACTTGTTATTTTCTTTACTCTAGATCTGTGAAGTGTGAAATACAAGTGGAAATGCGCTGCATTTATTGGCCAGATTATATCTCGATATCGTTGTAATAATAATTGCTTTCGGTACTCTGTTTTACCAGATTTTCTGGGTGAGGGCGGGGACGGGGCAGGGAGAAGTATTCAAAGCAAAGACAAAATAAGTGAAGATGACGAGCGTACATGCCGTTCACTAAACACATATGGCTTCTCTAGAGTTCCACAATGTACCACAGCCCACGAACATCTTTATGCCCGTAAAATTTCAGTGCTCCAAGTCAAGTAAATGAAGTCCAAAATGCAACATAAAACTAAAGAAATACCAGCAATGCAATCATGGCTTCCACTTGGAATGAATGATGTGTAGGCGGCATCCCGATTATTGATCTAGCAACAATTTATTTAAATGGGAAGGGTACGGCAGTTGATTTATATTTTCAAAGCTTTGTTTTTTTATTATACTTATTTGTTGACTTGATAACAAATAAACTGATACAAGTTTATACTATGCTAATCTTTCAAAACAAAATCATTCCTACTGCGGCAGGGTCAACTACTCAGCAATTCATTCGAGACCAATCCACACAGATGATTCGAGGAATTTACTTCTCGACACTAAGGATAACCCGGAAGTACCTGTTAATTTCGAGGGCTGCCTAAGCTGAAAAAGGTTCGGGGTGATAATTCCTGAACTTATCTACCACTTCGGAGTCCATTTTGGATTTACACTATCAAATTCAGAAATTACATTGCTCTGCACAAATACGAATCACCTTAATTTCTTAACTATGTTACTCTCTTACCTTTCACAATTACTGGGTCATCAATCCTTAGCTTTACCAAAATGGGAATTTGAGAATTTAGATCGGTTTTTGTACCTGCCCATTTAGGTCAATTATTACTAGATCAATTGTGCTAGATTAGTTTCGCCCGACCAATTAGGTTCATTGTCGTGGATTCGTGTAGAAGATAAGTGCTCACCTTGTGCTCTTGTCGACGGTCTGATAGTTGATGTGGTTGAACTTGTGATTGCCGGCTCCTGGTTACTTGTTCTTTCCAAAGCGGTGGTCTCTGTGGTCGTCTGTACAGCTGTGGTTGGTTCCACGGTTGTGGTCACCTCTACAGTTGTGGTTGGTTCCACGGTTGTGGTCGCCTCAACAGTTGTGGTTGGTTCCCCGGTTGTGGTCGCCTCTACAGTTGTGGTTGGTTCCACGGTTGTGGTCGGTTCAACTGTTGTGGTTGGTTCCACGGTTGTGGTCGCCTCTACAGTTGTGGTTGGTTCCACGGTTGTGGTCGCCTCTACAGTTGTGGTTGGTTCCACGGTTGTGGTCGGTTCAACTGTTGTGGTTGGTTCTACGGTTGTAGTCTGCTCTACGATAGTTGTTTCTTCAGGAATACCTGCAAAATATTATCATATTTGTATAAATTCGTTATCAATAAAAGGAGAAACCATGCTTTTCTTTGGCAAAATAATTTTGAGAGAGATGGGGACTGTGCAAGAAGCTATGTTTTCAAACTGCATAAGTAAAACCCTGCTTTGAGTTTCAGCCCCCTTTAATTTCCCGTTGGTTTTTAAACAATAACAACCTGGATGAATCGGATACTCCTTATTCTAACTGAGACATGTATTAGTAACCTGTGCCAATTCTGTCATGGTACTGCCTAGTCTTTTGACTGCCTGTTGGCTGCATGTTGTTTCCCCACTATGTGCGCTATGACAGTAATACTTCGTGCTATATGTGCAGATTATTATTTTCTACCTGAAGCCTGAGGGCAACATTTACCGACCCCAGAGAATGGGTGTCTGTACGGTCCCGTAGGCTGAAGGCACAATATAACATTCTGCACAAATAGAATGCTGTAGTACCTTTATCATAAGCCTCATTTCAAGGACATTTTGTCATATTTTGTTGTTTATAACAAACATCTTACTCCATGTGTATGCTTAGTTAAGGCAACTGGGTGTGAGTTAGGCTACTGATGGTGTGTTTTCATTTCGCCTGCTATTGTTAGTGAATTATAGAAATAACTGTAGTTATTAACAAGTATACCAGTGAACTGGTTAAGTCCCCCGCCGCACCTCCGTTTTTGAAGTAAAACAGTTCGAATGACCAAGGTCACCAAAACCTAAGCAGGTCAAGATCCTTAGCTTCCCAAACCAGCTGCCAATTTTAGTTGTAATCCGTCCAGCCAAACTTGACATATCATGTCTAGAACATGCAAATGACGCACAGTCTGAGATACTGTGTCCCCAAGAGAAAAATTTAAAAGTTTCAGTAACCTTAAAAAGGTTACCTTACCTTTGGTCCAAGGTCACTAAATCCTAATCAGGTCAAGTGCCTTTGCCCACCATTCTACCTAACAATTTTGGTTGCAATCTGTCCAGCTAAACTTGAGATAAACCGTTTAATACAACAGCAATCATCCAAATGCAGGCTCTGCTGCTCTCGATCAATATCGATCAATACCTAATGAGAGCACATTTCAAAGCTGACATTTGCACTTGGCCGGTTTAGCTTAGTTGGTATGATGCTCGCTCGACAAGGTACGGAGTTCAAGCACAGGTTGTGGGCTTATGATTCATAATTAGTCGAAATTACACATTTTTCATCACATTTAAGAAATCTAACAATTTTTCTCTTTTTTTAGTAAAATTAAAAACAGCCACGCATTGGACACCTCCAATACATGCTATCTCTCTCTGCAAGAAAGAAATGAAATCACTGTATTGGTTACTGAAATATGGTGCGTACAAAATTACAAATATAAATAGTGGTTATTACACATTTTCATAGCATTTAAAAAATCTGGCAATTTTTCAATTTTCGATAAAAATAAAAAACAACGCGTAGCACAAATCCAATATACGGTCTCGCTCTGTGCAAGAGAAAAATAAAATCTCTTTAATAGTGACTGGGAAAATAAAAATTAACCACGCGTTCCACACCTCCAGTATATTACACTCTCTGTGCAAGAAAGAAATGAAATAACTGTATTAGTTACTGAGATATGGCACATACAAACTTACCACTATAGATGGGGACAGACAGACGGACACACGGACGGACACGGCCCGTTTCACAAGTCCCCCGGAGATTTAGCCTGCCAAAGTAAAAAAATGCACGAAAACATCCCCTATGTTCAAAAAGATGATAAAAATAGAATTTTTAAAAAGAACGAAAAAATAAAACGGGCATCATTTAGACATGTGCCCCAATATGTTTGTATGTTTTGAGAAAAATCGACTCATTAATTTCATAAGAACTCACTGCGGACAGACGGACAGACGGACGGACAAACGAGAGGTATCTTATGTGGTGGCTGCATTATGTGGTAGTATTTGATATGCCTGAAATGCATTTAAGTGGTAAGTCACGGACAAGATTATTTGGGAATAAAAATACTTACGTGGTGGTTTATATTTGCCCTTGTGTGATTCTCAGCAGGCGTCATTTCAGTGTCAATAATATTTATGCTTTGTGTGTGTCATTTGTAAATCAATGGACTTCTATATGTGATACTTAACTGCATAAAGATATTTCACAACTTATCTTTCACAACTGTTTTGCATAATTCTCACTTGCAAACTTTGCAACTCGGTAAAAGTTTTTAATTTTTCTGGAAGTTTCTGCTCTTTTTTTCGTTTTTTTCTTTTGTTTGGATGGTTTCCAGAAAACACCTTCTACAGAAGGAGATGAAATTCGGTACGCATGTAGAGAGCGATGAGGTTTCCGTGAACCCGCAATTTTTTTCGACCTCGGCGGTCAATGTCAAATTAAGGTCACTGAGTATTATTTCGAAAACGATTAGAGATTGAACGATTTTGAGCTCATTTTCGAACCCTTTGGCCTCAAAATACCGCTATACAAGAAATGCGCGGTGATCTTGACGTTCTTGGTCACGGTCAAGGTCGAAACCGGAAGTTGACTATTATCTCGAAAAAAGAGAAAGAGCAATTTTCAGCTGACTATCAACTCCTTAGGCCTAAACAACGTTACAAAAAAGGTACCTTGGAGACCTTGACATTCTCGATCAGGGTCAAGGTAAAAAATTAGAGGTTGACTATTATCTCGAAAACAGTTAGAGATAGAGCCATTCTGAACTCATTTTTGACCTTTTGGGCCCAAAAAACGTTACATAAGAAATCTCACGGTGACCTTCATGTTGTCAGTCACGGTCAAAAACCGAAAGTTGACTATTTTCTCGGAAACGATTAGAGATACAGCAATTTTGAGGTCATATTCGACTTTTTAGCCTAAACAACGCTACATAAGAGGTACCTCGGTGACCTTGACCTCTCGGTCACGGCCAAGGTCAAAAAGCGGAAGTTGACTATTATCTCGAAAACGATTAGAGATATACCGATTTCGAGCTGATTGACGACCCCTTGGGGCTAAACAACGTTATAAAAGAGGTACCTCGGTGATCTTGACCTTCTCAGACACGATCAAGGTCAAAAATTGGAAATCGACTATTATTTCGAAAACGGTTAGAGATAGAGTGAATCTGAGTGAGCCCATTTTTGACCCTTTGAGCGCAAATAAAGTTACTTTAGAAATGCCTCGGTGACCTTGATGTTCTCGGTCACGGTCAAGGTCAAAAACCGGAAGTTGACTATTATCTCGAAAACGATTAGAGTTAGAGCGATTCTGAGCGAGGTCATTTTCGATCCTTTGTGCCCAAATATCATTTCTTTAGAAATGTCTAGGTGACCTTGATGCTTTCGGTCACGGTCAAGGTCAAAAACTGGAAGTTGACTATTATCTCGAAAACAATTAGAGATACAGCAATTTTGAGGTCAAGGTCAAAGATTTTTAGTTATAGATAGAGCGATTCTGGGTTCATTTTGAGCCCGTTGGAGGAAAGTGATGATAAAGAAAGGGGTACTGCTTGACTTTGAGGATTTTGGTCATAATGTAATACAAATATTTTCTTTGATGGTTTTGCAAGTGGGCCAGTTCCGCTATGTAGCAGATTCTTTCTAGTTTTAAACAAATTGTTTGTTTGTCTGATTGGTGTTTAATGTTTGTTTGGTGTTTAACGTCCCATTCATCAACTAGGATGGGTATATCAGGATGCACTTGCTAAAGAAACAAGTGGGGAAAAAAGGAAGAATGAAGAAATGCCCGGAACAGAACGCAGTGGGTGTATTCTTAAGATTCTCCTCACCCCACAGTGGGATTTTAAAAAATGCGGCTCTTCTTATTTGTTTTAGAAATTAGCTTTAGAGTTGCATTATTTGCCAACAGATGGTGTTACAGGACAGTTGATCAACGGACTTTGACGGACTCCCTTATTTGGTTTGTTTTGTGCTCTATGGGTGCCTATGTGGCTACCTCATAAGAACAACCACACAAGGAACAAAAACCACATAAGTGACGGACGTACCGAAAATCCACCACATAACATAATCATTGTGGGCACGGACAGACAGACGGACGGACAGAGACACCAAATACTATATATGTCTCCCTCAGGGGGAGACATATAATACAATATTTAGACGAGTCTAGATCAACTCCCTCCGCCAGTTCCCTACCACCCGTGCCAGCTCCCTCGCGTGCCAATTTCCACCCGTTTCATTGAAAATAAAACTGTATGTTACGACTCCGGACAAATCCATCTACTCTAGGCTGTAATCCATCACACACCGGAGTCGATAGCTAATTGAATATTGCACAATGTGTTGGTAATCCATCACACACTAAAGTCGACAGACCATTGCAATTCGTATCATCTTTCAGTAATCCATCACACACCGGAGTCGACGGCTAATAGCAATTTGCACGTTCTTAATATAATGCATCATACATCAAAGTCAAAAACTAACTGCTGCTAATAATCAGAAATCTGGTATTTATAGCGTGATTGCAGCTGAAATGGACCGAGGATAACACGGATAAAACTTATTTGGCTTAAATATGTGATTGATCATTGGGCCTCAAAATAAGCAAATTACAACTTAAGCAAGTTCACACGACTTCAATCGAAAATTGAAAATTCAAAGCTGTAACAATTCCGTGCACATTTACATTTCAAAACGGGTGGTAATTGGCTCGGGTTGGAGTTAGCTCGGGTGGGAGTTGGCACTGTGGAAGTTATCACTGGTGGTAATTGTCTCGTTTAGGAGTTAGCACGGGTGACAATTGGCTCGGGTGGGAGTTGGCACGGGTGGAAATTGGCGGATGGGAGTCGGTGGGGCGGCAGTTGGAGGGTGGGAGTTGTCCTGTTCCGCATTCAGACATATCAACATATAATTGCAGACAGCAAAAAGTGATTCTTGATGTTTGAAAATGAAGTTTTGAGATCAAAAATTAATTCTTGATATCGAACATGATTTTTTTGTCAGATCATAAATTAATTGTTGATGTCAATAATTGCCTAATAAACGTGAAAATGGCATTCAGCAAGTGCCTGGTGCTGTCTATTTCAGTCATCAGAGAATAGTACTGAATGATATTGTTGATGGATATTGAAAATGGTGGCAAAAACAATTTCAATCTAGATGAAGAGGTAAAACTGATAAAGTATGCAAGGGAAAACTGCCAGGAAAGTAGCCTATGAGGTCAATCTCTGCCCAGCCTGGCAATTTTTATAAGTACAACGTTGTCCGGATAACTAGGTTTTACTGTGCCATTTTTCTCGTCATGATCTATAGATGACATTCCTTTTGTTTTTGTCATGTGACAGATTTTAAATAATCAAGGTCAAATTAAGCTGCCTACAAATTTCTCGCAAAACCCGGAAACCAAACCCTAAGAATTCACCTGAATCGTCGATGACCGTTAGATCCACCCTAAAGATCCAGGTTCCCGGCACATCCACATTGCTCAAAGATACCAAATTAGCGACATCTGCCGTCTGTGAGCCTGTCATGCTGTGGTAGAGAACGCCATCGCCTGCGTTAAATCCAGCCTGTATAAAAAGCAGCGAAATCGAATACTCCTGTCTGCAGTGAAAGCAAAGTAAAATAAAACATGAATGAAAAGATAGAACGTTATTGTAATTTTCTCTGTTTATTTGAATTGTATGATTGCTTGCCAGTATCGACAGAAGAAAGAGGACTCCAGAAACAAATACGGTGATCAACTTCATTGTGATTTGTTTGCATAAAGAAACCCTAAGAAATGTTGTTTTTCAATGTTCGGCAAATTTTGGATACATTCAAATACTTCCAAAATTGAATTTTATACACCCGAAATTGAATTTGAGATATCTGAAATAGAATTCTGTGTGTCTGGGCAATGTCGTTAAATAATGAATGATATTTGAAACCCGGAAATAAATTTCAAATTACATTAAATAAAAACTAGCATATATGCATTTAATTTTGCGCGAGATTTAAAAAAGAATTGCTTGGTTGCAGACCTGCGCATGCGTGCTTCCGCTAGTAGTTGTTGTCCATTCAATTGTTATGTATTTGTATACAGCAAACGAGTACGTACCATCTGTTGCTATGGCAACCTGGTAAGTGTTGCCCTTTAAAACAAAAGGAATAAAAAAGCGGTTTTAACATACCTACCACAAAGATTTAACAAAGATACCACAAAGTAACAGCAAAATTACAAAATATTGAGAATATCTGCCTCAAATATATGAGAAAATTAGATCACAACAAATATAAGCAACTGTATCCATAACAAGAGAAATTTAACAAAATGTGTACATTTCCAAATGAAGTTTCACCGAAAAAATCACAATATCTCTAAGAAAACTCTTTTAGACTTCAACTTTTTTTAATTGTGGCTGGTCCAGAATTCTTGGAGTATTATGATAGAAAGAAATATAATCCTAGTGTCGAAGAAAAATAAAACACGTACAAACAAGCCACACTTATATTATGATTTCAGCTTTTTCTGTCCGAAATACGTTGCTCTTCTATGATTCTTAACGAATTCATATGCAAAAAAATTCCAGCAAAAGTTTCAAAAATAAATATAACTAAAGGAGAAAAGGCGTAATGATTTACATCAGGTCCTTGGCGGTACTGTGGTACGCTTAGCCAAGTGGCAATAAAAGCCCAGGTGGACGCATAGCTACTTATTCCAGCTGCAGCAGCGACTGGGGCTATTTCATCATCTATGTCCTCCAAAACATACGAACTTGTTGTCTGTCTAAACGAAAAAAACACCAAGATTAACTGTAAACTTGTTGTCTGTCTAAACGAATAAAACACCAAGATTAACTGTAATATTTAAAACCTGTTTTGGTAAACAGATTTGAATATGAACTAGACCGAATTTCGCTTAGCGTAGCAAAATGACACCCACTTGCAATGGTACAATCTATCTGGTCAAAGACTTTTTTCAGTGTTTCGACATTATTATCAACTTCCGAATTATTATCTAGAACGAGGACATCGAAGTAAATATAATGTTATCTCTTTCAGTTTTCTAACCGTTTTCGAGATAATGGTCAACTTCCGGTTTTTGACCTTGACCTCCTCCATCTTTTAGGCCCAAGGGGTCGAAAGTACCGAGGTACGTCGTATATAACATCGTTTAGGCCCAAAGGGTCGAAAATAAGCTCAAAATCGCTCAATCTCTAACCGTTTTCGAGATAATGATCAACTTCCTGTTTTTGACCTTGACCATGACGGAGGAGGTCAAGGTCACCGAGGTACCTCTTAAATAACGCCTTTTAGGCCCAAAGGGTCGAAAATAAGCTCAAAATCGCTCTATCTCTAACCGTTTTCGAGATAATGGACAATTTTTCTCTCACGGATTTCGATATACGAAGGTCACACGACCTTGACCTTGAAACTGAATGATTCCACCCACAATGTTACTGCCTACTGACACCGTACACGTGTTGAAACAGGGATTTGAACGCTATTTCCAGCAATTTTTGTGATGGAAGATGTTTTTGAAAAAATATTTTGACCTCAATTTGACCTTGACTCTGAAGGTCAAAGTCAAAAAGTTTTGCGGATTTCACGACAACTCATTTCCTTCCATGTCTCTGCCAAATACCGTCTTTCTACTGCAAACCGTGTAGGAGGAGTTTTCTGGAAACCACTTTGAGGTAAAAAAATTTTGACCCTAATTTGACCTTGACCTTTAAGATCAAGGTAAAAATTGCGGATTTCACGACATTTCATCACCCTCTATCTCTGTGCCAAATTTCATTGTCCTACGTCAAATAGCGTAGGAGGAGTTTTCTGGAAACCTTCGAGACGAAAAAAAAAACAAAAAAGGAAGGCATTAACAGCCAGAATTCTTAGCATACTCATCTGCAAACTATGTTTGCAAGTGGGAAATATGTCAAGATTCATCCATTTAATTAAATTCTAAGACCTGTCTAAATTTTGATTTTGACTCATTCGGCACATGACAGTAATATTTGTTTGCACTATAATTATAGAGCGCGCACAATGACAGTAATTGCAATTTAAGATCAGGCCAAAAATCTGAAATTACAAGCAAAAAAAAAACGAATTAGAATAAGAATCACCCGGCCTTTCAGTTTCATAATAGGCAAAACTAAAGATGTAGAAAAAGTAAAGAAGTTTAATCTCAATGCAAAACTATACATTTTCTCTAAAGTAGCAATACGTCACAAATCAAATATCGGCTCGGTAAATGAATATTTGATGGAATTCTTGTACTTTCATCATGGATGATTCTCCCATATAATTCCCAGATGTCCCTTTGAATCCTCGCGACAAACCTGGGGCCTAGAGGTAGGGAAGGAAGGTGAAGGCTAATGGTGGCGTCTGTTCGATCCAGCTCTACAGCTACAGCATTTGTAAAAGACAAAAATTCTTTTTAATTGCATATAAACGTTAATTTTGTTCTTAAATATGACTTGTAGCTGCCGTTGGATCTCACTGAAGCTCGAAAAGCGAATTTCACAAGTGCACCGGGTGCCTCTGGGACGCACGATTTAGGCGCGGTCCGCTGGTGAAATGTACTCTGAAGATCTCGTCTAATGTCACTCTCGTGGTGGCTTTGAATGAACATGCCACTTGCTTATCTCATGGGGGTTGACGTGTATTTCCTCCAGCACTTTAAAAGACTTAAATTCATATTCGTAAACGACGATCGTCTTCTTGCGAAGTTTGGGGAAAATTGTGGATTTTTCTATATCTCTGTTTGCATGAGACATGAATGCGATAAGCAGCCAAATGATCGCCTTTGTACTTTCGCAATGTGACCGCCTAGCAGAGTAAGTTCTTCTACGTGATTTTCCCATCGCTTGCTTTTGCCTTGCTCAGTGCATTGAGGGATATCTTTGAGAGTAATCTAACACAAACCTGAGAGCCAGCTGAATTATATGCTTTACCAGTGGGTTCTCTGAATTTTGAAATTTCGCATCAGGTTGTTGAGGCAATCATCCTTACTCGGATCGTACCCCGGTGGGTTGCGTAGGGTACCCTTAGAGCGACTGTAAAGCCCTCGATATCCGGCCACGACCTATAACTCATCGGCGACTAGTGGCCTGGATACAAAAATGCCGAAAATACAGGATGCGTGGTTTGCGTTATTTGATGCGTTCGCTGCTTGAATTACTACCGGTGCATGCCACTGCTGGGCAGTGCCTCGAGGGTGACAGAATAAAAAAACCGTATAGATTCTGATTTTTACTTTATTTAAGCACCAGCGCTGATATGGCTCCCCAAATTTTAATTTAAAATTTTAGACCAACTTAAAAATAAAAAAGCCGTATTGATTCTGACTTATACTTTATTTAGGCACCGCAAAAATTCTGAAAGAACACAAAAACGAGTCTTAAGTAAAGGATTCACAATTTAGAAGACGTTACACTCATGTGACACACGCATGTTGACATATTTTTAATAAAACTTAATCGAGACCTTGTATCAGCATAGTTTACCGTAGTGGAACTTAAAACTACCGACCACTATAATGAAACTTATCGTACTGTATTAAATTTTATATTAAAATAATCTGAATATCGAGAACAAAATGATATACAATACTTACCCTTCTTCCTCATTTAATAGAAGTAATTTGTGAAAGTTTTCACATTTGCAGAGCTACAACTTAAAAATTCGAGATGGCGGTTCACTTTTGGTGGTAATACAACTGAGCTCTTCATGGTGTGCAGGTTATTTGGCAATAAGGGCAACGGAGATTATGGGTCAGCAAGACCGTCCGCCGTCCACCGTCAATGGCCGACTATTCACAATTGTAACAATCGCTTAAAAAGTCTTCTTAGTCCCTCGTCGTAGCAGTATTGACTGAAGAACCTTCTTGATGTTACCGGTCTGTCTTTCCACACTCCACCCATGAGGGAGGCGTGAGGAACGTTGAACTTGAAAGGAAAATAGTCGCATTTTTGGGACAACCGATGAGATTTGATTTTTTCATGGCTGATGACTTGACATTCGGGCTTGAGTTCATTTGACGCTCCAATGACAAATGAAGCTGACCAATTGGTCCCCTAATAGCTGTAAACCGCCGGAGTGCATTTATAAATACATCGGTTTGAAGCGAAGATGCAACTTCTATATGGATTGCCTGTGGCATCAAGCAAGTGAAAAGAACACCGTATCTTTTCACGTGTCGAACTGTGAATGATTCGACAAAGGCGACTCCGACGTAAGTAAATGGTGTTGTTTCTTCAAACTGACTCTAGCCTTGGTGTCTACCAGCCCGCAGTGAACTTGACCGAGTTTGTTGACGAGTCTAAGGTACCAACAAACACCAAAGCCAGTAGTCCTCGCGTCCGAAAGTGTATGTTGTTTTCACTGAAATCTTCTTGTTTGAAGCAACGAGGTAAGCTGAGTGATTCCAGCTGGTGAAGATCGTTTGGCCATTTTACCCATCTAGACACTATATCGCCTGGTAAATCTTCATACCAGTTCAGTCGTATTTCTGCCTTCTATTTGCGAAGAACTGCGTATCCTCCATCGAGAACTTGCTACTGTCTGGTTTTAGGCCACCAAGTCCCGTCATTTCTGCATTATTTACCTCCCTTGTAAAACTACAGGAGCTAAAAAATACCGAACATATTTGACTTCGAATAAAATGCCGCGTCTTGTCAGAAAACGATTTTTGAGTAGAATTTTTTACTTGAGTGCGTCTGTTTGGATATGCCACTCTATACCCAGAACTCGCTCCACTTGTGAGAGATCAATGTTGACGAGATCTTTGCTTCTTTTAATTTTTCATCACTTCATCAGTGTTTGATACAAACTTATGTAGATGAATTCCGGCGTCTTGGTACATAGGTGTTGTGTTCTGTATTAGCTGAATTGCCTCTTCATTAGTATTGGCTGATGTAATGCCATCATCCATATAGAAATCGCGCTAAACAAACGAAGTCGCAGCATCGCCATACACATCTCGACCGTCGCGAGCTGCCTGTTTGAGACCACAGGCAGCGCAACCGGAGAAGACGTAGTGCCAAAAAGATTAACTCGCATTCTGTACTCCTTAGGTTCAGTGTCTAAATGTCCGTTCTCCTATCACAGGAAACGAAGTGGATAGCGACAGTCTTGCTTCACATAGAATGTCACAACATATAGCGATAGGATTTTTACGGGAACGATGTATGGCTCCTAACAGCACATTTAACTTGTCTGGACCTTAAAACAGGACGTCGTTTAAGCGGAGACCTTTCTATTTCGCAGAATAATACAATACTACTCTAATTTGGATGATACACCCTGTGATGTGGGATGTAATTTAGTCGACCTGATTTGTGATCTGAAGGTGCATGTTCGGCATGTCCTTGTGAGATGATTTCATTCATAAAACGAGTATATTCGTCTTGTCTCGAAGCAACCGTCTTTTAGGTGAGTCAAACGTTTTTTGGCAAGTTCACGGTTGTCAGGCATCACTACATCTGCAAGAAGTGGTAGTTCATAATGTACATCGCTGGTTTCGTGAATTCTGCCTTCTATTTGCCGTCTGGTTCCAGGCCACCAAGCCCCTTCAGCAGTAGCAGAGACATCTCATCAGGCGTTGGAATCACTCTCTCTGTGTACTTGGCATAATGACTGAATTTGTTCGGTAACAGATAGCACTTCTATTTGAAGGAGCATGGCTCCATCTTCAGTTCCTCCTATAACATCCAACTAAGAATGCTTTCATGGGCGAAGGGTCCATCTTGTTCAAAGCAAATAATTATGATCGGCTTAATGCCTCCGTACAATCATAAGGTTTTCCAAGGATTCCAAATTCCACATCTAACAGTTTTGAAATTTCGGCTATATGCCGAAAATGTTTCCACTGCAGTTTTCGATTTCGGAATGTGGTTTCGATTTACTTGAATGCTTGGTCACGTGTATGCTGGGGGAAGTTCCACAAAGTAAGCTCTATTCAGCCTGCGAACCTGAAGACCCGATATTTCGATTTCTTTGACGCTTTCATCGTTAACAGACATCGTGGCAGGCAATAGACTAACGTCTGGTCCTTTAGCTCCAACGTCCTTAGCAGTATTTTTGAGTATGTATGTAGCGCCTGATTGTTGATCCAGCTTTGCGTCGACAAGTTTCTCTGGAGGGGCAATGTCATCGGAAACTTGCAAGTGTATACCGGTAGAATCAGAGTGGTTTTTGTAAATTTATTTGTTGCTAAATGAGTATGGCTGCTAGCCTCTCTTTGTTGAGTTTGCTGTGCATCTTCTTAAACCTGTTATTCGATAAGTCGGGTAGATCTTCTTTAGTTTCTCCCTTTTTTGATTTCGATGGATCTTTGTCGATATGTAGTTGAGTCGCGTGCAACTCATTACATATTTTGCACTTAAGTTTACTATTGCATTTAGTCGAGATGTGATTTGGTGTGAGACAGTTGAAGCACAGCTTGTTCGTTTTTCCCGTCGCTCTTTAACTTACAGTTTTAAAAAGTCGCAACAGTATCCTATCCAGTGAGGCTGTTCTCAAATGAAGCATGGCTTCTTTGCGAGATTTGACTTGTCAGCTGATGCAGATTTGTGGTCGTTTTTGGACAACACCTTTTGAACAACGAACAACACAGTCAACCGTATCGCAGAGAAAGTGTCAAGCAGGGGTGGTCTGATACATCATTTGTTATTGTGCTGGTATCACGCGACGTCTGAAATTTTTATCCACGTGGCATGAAATTAGAGTAATGGGGAAAAGTTTTACTTGAAAGAAAAACGTTACAAAATTGATTACGCAATAATGCCGAAGCTTAATGAAAATAAACGTTGGATTGCCATTGGTATGATTAATGCCGGAATGTCTATTAGACACACCTCGAGACGTTTAAACGTGTATAGGAATACCATAAACGAACTGCGCAGACGATATCGTGAAACAGCAACAGATCGATGGATCCAGATCACGCATCTGCACGATCGGTTTCTGGCTGCGGAAGCTACAGTAGCAATCACACCTCGCATTCATAATCATCGAATTTCAGCAAAAACTGTTTTGCGACGTCTAAGGGAGCGCAATATTAGAGCACACAGAGCATACGTCGGACCAGTTTTAAACGCTATTCGCAGAAGGAACAGCCGACAATGGGCTCGGCAACACTCTGGACATGCATGGCCGGCCGCAGAATGGCGACGGGTTGTGCTCAGCGATGAATCGCGCTTCCTGTTGTATCGTAATGACGCAAGACAGCACGTATACAGAGGGCGAGGAGAGCGATTTGCGCAAAACTGCGTACGCCAGATCGATAGATTTGGAGGCGGAGCTGTCATGATATGGGGAGCGATACCATACGGCTGGATATCACCTCTAGTCATCATTGATGGCAATCTGACCGCTGTCCGATACCAAGAGTTGGTGCTAGAAACACACATCGTGCCTTACGTGCAACAAAATCCGACATCGCTGTTTATGCATGACAATGCACGGCCGCATGTTGCTGCACAATGTCGGTATTACTTGAGAATAAACAATGTAAACACTCTGCCATGGCCTCCGTACTCGTCCGACATGAATCCGATCGAGCATTTATGGGATAAGCTCGATCGGAGAGTACGCATGCGCGATCCACCACCACGGACACATGCAGAATTACGACACGCTCTCATTGAGGAGTGGCATGAAAAGGTTACTTCAGTAGCATATTCAAACAAATTTTACTCGCTAAAAGAACAATATCCGGCTTTAAATTGTTGTGCCAAATTAAACCGGTTTAATTTGTTCTATGAACAAAATTTATTAAATTAATGAAATTATTGAAAAAAGTGACTAGCTCGAATGTCGCTACACGTAGCGAAATCCACCCACTTGCAATGGCAAAAGGCGAGAGACACAACATATCTGGTCAAAAAAATCTTTAACTGCTATCAGATAATTATCAGCTTCCGGATTTATATCTTGAACGAGAAGGTCATGTAAGTGGGAATAACGGAACTGCTAGGTATAAATGATCACGATCAGTTAAAATTCGCTCTAAACGTTTCAATGGTGAACTTATATAAAGTGTTTTAGGGCCGAAAGGTTCGAAAATAAGCTCAAAATCGCTCTATCTCTAACCGTTTTCGAGATAATAGCCAACTTCTGGTTTTTGGCCTTGACCATGACCGAGGAGATCAATGTCACCGAGGTATCTCCTATATGTAGTCTTTCAGGCCAAAAGGTCGAAAGTAAGCTCAAATTCACTCTCTCTCTCTAACCATTTTCGAGAAAATGGCCAATCTTTTCCTGAGACTCTTTGACATATAAAGGCGACATGATCTTGACCTTGACCCTGGATGTCGAGATTCAGACCGCAAGATTACTTCTACGACACCGTGCACGTATTCAAATAAGGATTTCAGCACTGTTTCTAGCTAATTTTTCGTGAATGAATTTGCTTAAACAAATATTTTGACCTCAATTTCACCTTGACCATTATACTTAAACTTCTGTCATATGTTCTCTGTCTGCGTCAAACTTTTCTGGAAACCACTTTGAGGTCAAAAATACTCTGCCTAAATTTGACCTTGACCTTGAAGGTCAAGATCAAAAATTTTGCGGATCTCATGACACCTCATCATCCTCTATCTATGTACCAAATTTCATCGTCCTACCTCAAATAGCGTGGGAGGAGTTTACTAGACACCTCAGAGACGGACAAACAAACAAAAAAGGTTTTGCAAAGCATACTCATTTGCAAACTTTGTTTGAAAGTGGTAATTATATGTTTGAAGCTCTTCGAGTTGCTATTGGAAACGACATTATAATATATTTTAACATTTCCGCTGTACTGTGTCTGATGTTAAACCGTTGTTATAAAACTCCAGGTCTGATGGCATTACCATCAAATATTTAGTGTGAAGTATGGCTTATACCCCCTCACCCCCGTAGAGAGCTCTGCCTAAAAGACCCTTTTATATAATGGTCTGGAACGGTATTTATCAAGTCAAGATTCACATTTTGTAGAATTAACCTGTAGTAAATTGTTCCGCCATTTCGCGTGTCAGTGTCTCCCCAAAAAACAGCGAACATTGGCGATCCAGTGATCGGGAACGTTCTGGGTGTGTATGAGCTTACGCCGCTGTTAAAGGACACGAGCCCATTAATGGCAACCTACAATCGAAAATCATTGAAATCATCGGCATTTTAAAAACGCTGTTTTGCTATATATATATATATATATATATATATATATATATATATATATATATATATATATATATATATATATATATATATATATATATATATATATATATATATATTCCGGTTAATAAGGCAATTATTGTTCAACGGTTCTTTTACATTTAAAACATAGAACTGTTGTACATTTTATTCGGAATATTCGGCCAGTCTTAACTCAAATATTTCAACAGCGAATCGGATAAAAACTATAACCAGGCGAAATTTTGAATCCCTCCTTTCATCTCTTTGCAATCAAACAACCAAACTCATTAAAAAAATGTCCATAGACGCTGTTCCCAGCTGTAAAACGAAAACACTACAAAGATGAAACAAGAATGAAACCAATATATATTTGGCTGATTTTTGTGAACAAATTTTGGTGTTTTTCTTAAATTTTTCCGTTTTTTTTTGTGCAAATATTTTGGTCAATTTTGGTCTAACCTCTGACAAAATGCTGCAGTCCTGCTAAGGATAAATCTGAGATTTGTAGAAAAATAGCATTTTTTCATTTTCTATGATTCTGCCCCTTTTTGGCGAACATTTTGACCAATTTGGGCTAAATCGCCTAACAGAATACCAGCCTTGTGCAGAAACTTCTGGGGGAACATTCCTGTCTAATTGCAGACCATCGGGTCGGAGTTTTAGAAAAATTTTGTGTTTTTTTTTTTTGAAACCTTGTTTTTTTTTAGCCAATATAATGATTGCCAAAAAATACACGGTGAGAGGACGACTACCTAGAAACATTCTTGTCAAATTTCATAGCAACTGGATCAAAAATGTAAGAGTAGTATCATTTTGACAAAAAGTTTTATAACATAATGGACGACGGATAAACTAACAAGTGATAGGATGCAATCTGCAATCGAACAGTTCTACAAAGATTTAGGACACTGTACTTGCATAGATTCGGCTATATGTCTGACCAAAGTAGGGGAATGGGACAGAGGTATAAATGGCGCTGCTGTAGGAGTCATCGCCACTTGGTAAACTTGAGTCGCCCATCCAAATACCATAAGAGAAGAGTGAACCTGCAACAAATCATTCCATAAATCTCCGCTGTTTATATTAAGAGAAGACTAACAATATTAACTTGTCAATGTGTTTTTTGATTTGACTGTAGAAACAATGGTTAAAAGACAAACAACCATTTCCGGGGGATTCTATATTTATCACGTCACTTGTTTTTATGTTAGGCAAGGTGGTGGATCACATTCATTTCAACAAAATGTCATGAATGAAAACCAAGTTCATTTACTTGAGTTTTTTTTTTTTTTTTGCGTTTGTGGGAAGTGGACTGAGAAGGGCGGTGGGGCCGGGGGGGGGGGGGGGATTGACGAGTTATAAATCCAAAGGCAACTAAATTATCCCTGGAATCGCCCTACACATCCCCTATAGATCTTATGTGTTTTTCAAACCCCAGTACTTCCTGAACAATTTCTTGTCCCTAACGACCTCCCCTTCCCCCAAGCCCGTATTGTCAAATTGAGATTACATTTGTTAATTGCTAACGCTGTAATTTTTGAGAAATCAAACAAACTAAAAATGACAATTCCATACTAGTTGTTCGTTTGACGCGGAAATGCATTGCTGCACCAGCAGATGGATCACTGATTTTGACATCTTTTATCTCTGCGCCTTTCCTTGTTGTGGATCGTTTCTTCCTTCTTCTGGATTCCGAGGTTCCGGAGAGCTGCGACGTCATCGAATCGTCCATGCTGGCGACGAGGTCCGACAGCCCAACGCTATCGCCGAGGCTTAGTCTGGATCTACGCACAGCGTTGAGATTACAGAAACTCACCGTCGGGAATTCAACTTCTCCAAAAATAACCTGTTTTCAAAAGACAGCTTTCTGTTCGGCTATTTGTTGAAGACGAAGTGTAGGACCTGCAGCCAAAGTTTTATCCAGTTCTAGTTCTAAGATCGAAAATTACTTATCATTATGGATGGAACGGTAAAAGACAGGATTCAAGTTCACAACAATATCTGTTCAATAGAAACTGGATAATAGAACACCAGCATATTCCATCCTGCATCCACATAAAAAAAATCAGGTGAAAAAAAAACAGCAAATAAGTGTTAACCTCAGATTTTGGGTTTTCCCCACCCTTATGTGAAAAGGCTGGATCCTGAACTGACAAGAGCACCTTCCCCGTCCATAGTAAGATCTTATAGGTAAATGTGAACTCATGTGATTCCGTGCGTCCTTTTAAAATGTTGTGATTTTAGCAAATAAGCATTGAATTTCATTGGGAGAAGGCATATTGAAATTATACTTGCAATAACTATTAAACTGATATCCCTACATCTACGTAAAACGGTCCAAGTCTTCCATACCTACTCATATTAGTGATGTGTTTCGCCTATCAGTAATCATAAAAATGTAAGTTATTTTTCTTTTTCTTTATCCCACAGCCTTCCCGTTACCCCACCCTTTGCTAAACCGTGCTATGAAGGGAAGTTTGTGCTATCATTAATTCACTATAGCATTAATGTACAGTCACAAATTGCCCACTGACCTGTCTATCTTCTTCCACAGGATATTGGAAATACAACACCATGAGTGAAGCCAGTTGATACAGGCAAAATGCAATGGTTCCCAGACTCGCGAAAAGCCAGAAGAAACGCGTCCAAACAGCTTTTGACGCCGAGACGCGCTTGAATCCATGAGCTGTGGTAGTTTCCGCAAAGTTCTTTACCTCATCCGCCACTCTTTTGCAGATAGCCATTGTATTTATTGAAGAACTCCGAAAAATAGAAAAATTCTACCTGCCACTCTACATGCTCTATAATTTCTATCAATTACTCTCTTGTCCACGCGGAAATCTGCTCTTTGACCTATGGGTGATCTATAACGCACATACGCAATTTTTCACTTAACTCCCCATCTGCACGAAGTGCACTGTCAGAGCCAAGACTGCCGCCGACCCTATCCTCTTCACTGTGTACGTAGTTTATGGATGGACCTTTACCGCCGTAACCAGCCAAAACCAGTACGGCGTATACTTACTGTGCTCCAAAGTCTAAATTATAAAATAATAATCATGACAACTTTTCCTTCAAGGGCACCCAATTTCTGATGAAAATAAAGTCTGTTCTTTTATATCTTTGATAATTCAATTCTTTTAATTAATTAATTTAGCAAATTAATTTTCAATATCCAAAGTTTTTCCATTCGTTAATTTTATGTTTGTAGGGGGAACTTGTGTAATCAGTGATTTCAGGAATTGCCCAGGAAATTCGCGTAAGGAGTAACTCACAGCGAGATTGAATATTTAAAATCTAAAAAAGTCAACAGATTAATATAAAAGCGTCGTGAGCTGTTACGATGCAGTAAGATTATGTGTGACGAATAATATCACATGTCAACCGCATATAAAATATTAAGCACGCGAGACCCATCAAATAACTCTGTTTTGAGTACAATATTTCTTTTTTACTTCTCCTTGCGATCCCATTGGCAGCAGTTTAATCTTGAATGAAAATTTTGGATTTGTTTTCTCAGTCACTATGTATACCCCATGGTTTTGACGAAATCCCTGACTACACAGATTGCAGATTCCTTGTAACATATATAACCCAATGTCGCCTGAGAACGTTTCCAGAACTTGAAAACCTTTCTGTTCAGCTTCTCACAAGTACAATATTCCCTTTCCAGCAGGGGGAAATAAAAAAAAGACAAGGATTGTTTTTAGCAACAAATAATGGCACTACATACCATTTATAAATAACTTAGCACATTTCTTCTTTGGTATATCAACAAACAGATTTATTGAAATATTCGATTAAGATTTCTGTCTTCGGGCATTAATCGTATTTCTTGCATTTAACACTTTGGAGTGTACACACAGACTGATAAAGCATCTGCATGTCCCATTGTGTCAGTGAAGATTTTCACACAGTGCAAATGAGGACTAAACCTAAGCGTATTTTGTTTTATCAGCTTGCAGAAAAAAAAAAATCAAATTATCCAAGAGAAAAGAAAGCATATGATTGATGAATGTTTTTTTCTTATTATTTCAATATAAATCACAAATATTTGTACACTAAAAAAGGCAATGGAAATAAGACAGTTTAGAAGAAGGCCCCGGTCCGTCGGGGGATAAATATAGCACTATACTCAACGTATAAACTTTCTTTTTGAAATTTGTAAAATAAAAAAATCTTTTTCGTTGGCTTCATTTTTTATTACCAAGTTGCTAATTTTAGTCCATGTTTATCACCCGATAATGACGTATCCTCTACTTCATGGTTTTCTTTTCTGTAAATGATTGTTGCTGGGATCTTGCTCACTTTTAGAAAAAATCTAAGTTTTATATAAGAAGGCGCTGAGTTTAGTGAACAATTTCAAAAAGTAATATAAATTCCGTTCTCAGTGCTTTATGTCTTTAACGTGTGTGTGTGTGTGTGTGTGTGTGTGTGTGTGTGTGTGTGTGTGTGTGTGCGTGTGTGTGTGTGTGTGTGTGTGTGTGTGTGTGTGTTTAAGCGTTACACCGCAATAGATTGCTAAACCACAGCATGTCCCTGCGCAACAGCATGTTCCTGCGCCACAATATGTTCCTGCACAAAATATGTTCCTACACAACGATATGTTCCTGCACAAAACATGTTCCTACACCACGATATGTTCCTACACAACGATATGTTCCTACACCACGATATGTTCTTACACAACAATATGTTCCTACACCAAGATATGTTCCTACACCACAATATGTTCCTACACTATAATATGTTCTAACACCACGATATGTTCCTACATAACAATATGTTCCTACACCACGATATGTTCCTACACAACAATATGTTCCTACACAACAATATGTTCCTACACCAAGATATGTTCCTACACCACAATATGTTCCTGCACAATAATATGTTCTTACACCACGATATGTTCCTACACCACGATATGTTCCTACACCACAATGTGTTCTTACACCACGATATGTTCCTACACCACAATATGCTCCTACACAACAATATGTTCCTACACCAAGATATGTTCCTACACCACAATATGTTCCTACACTATAATATGTTCCAACAACACGATGTGTTCCTACACTAAAATATCTTCCTACACCACGATATGTTCCTACACCACGACATGTTCCTACACCACAATATGTTCCTACACAACAATATGTTCCTACACTAAGATATGTTCCTACACCACAAAATGATCTTACACTATAATATGTTCCAACACAACGATATGTTCCTACACAACAATATGTTCCTACGCCACGATATGTTCCTACACCATGATATGTTCCTACACAACAATATGTTCCTACATCACGATATGTTCCTACACCACAATATGTTCCTACACTATAATATGTTCCAACACCGCGATATGTTCCTACACAACAATATGTTCCTACACCGCGATATGTTCCTACACAACAATATGTTCCTACACAACAATATGTTCCTACACCAAGATATGTTCCTACACAACAATATGTTCCTACACTATAATATGTTCCAACACCACGATATGCTACTACAAAACAATATGTTCCTCCACTATAATATGTTCCTACACCACGATGTGTTCCTACACAACAATATGTTCCTGCATAACAATACGTTCCTACACCAAGATATGTTCCTACACCACAATATGTTCATACACTATAATATGTTCCTACACCACGATATGTTCCTACACAACAATATGTTTCTACACCAAGATATGTTCCTACACCACAATATGTTCCTACACTACAATATGTTCCAACACCACGATATGTTCCCACACAACAATATGTTCCTACACAACGATATGTTTCTACACCACAATGTGTTCTTACACCACGATATGTTCCTACACCACAATATGTTCCTACACAACAATATGTTCATACACCAATATATGTTCCTACGCCACAATATGTTCCTACACTATAATATGTTCCAACACCACGATATGTTCCTACATAACAATATGTTCCTACAATGCGATATGTTCCTACACCACGATATGTTCCTACACCACAACGTGTTCTTACACCACGATATATTCCTACACCACAATATGTTCCTACACAACAATATGTTCATACACCAAGATATGTTCCTACACCACAATATGTTCCGACACTATAATATGTTCCAACACCACGATATGTTCCCACACAACAATATGTTCCTACACCATGATATGTTTCTACACTACAATATGTTCCTACACATCAATATGTTCCTACACCACAATATGTTCCTACACAACAATATGTTCCTACACCAAGATATGTTCCTACACAACAATATGTTCCTACACTATAATATGTTCCAACACCACGATATGTTCCTACACAACAATATGTTCCTACACCACGATATGTTCCAACACCACGATATGTTCCTACACAACAATATTATCCTACACCATGATATGTTCCTACACAACAATATGTTCCTACACTATAATATGTTCCAACACCACGATATGTTCCTACAGAACAATATGTTCCTGCACTATAATATGTTCCTCCACCACGATGTGTTCCTACACAACAATATTTTCCTACACTATAATATGTTCCAACACAACGATATGATCCTACACAACAATATGTTCCTACACTATAATATGTTCTTACACGACGATGTGTTCCTACACCACAATATGTTCCTACTACACGATATATTCCTACACCACAATATGTACCTACACAACAATATGTTCCTACACCATGATATGTTCCTACACCACAATATGTTCCTACACAACAATATGTTCCTACACCAAGATATGTTTCTACACCACAATATGTTCCTACACTATAATATGTTCCAACACCGCGATATGTTAATACACAACAATATGTTCCTACACCAAGATATGTTTCTACACCACAATATGTTCCTACACAACAATATGTTCATACACCAAGATATGTTCCTACACCACAATATGTTCCTACACTATAATATGTTCCAACACCACGATATGTTCCTACACAACAATATGTTCATACACCACGATATGTTCCTACACCACAATATGTTCCTACACTATAATATGTTCCAACACCACGATATGTTCCTACACAACAATATGTTCCTACACCACGAGATGTTTCTGCACTACAATATGTTCCTACACATCAATATGTTCCTACACCACAATATGTTCCTACACAACAATATGTTCCTACACCAAGATATGTTTCTACACCACAATATGTTCCTACACTATAATATGTTCCAACACCACGATATGTTCCTACAAAACAATATGTTCCTACACCACGATATATTCCAACACCACGATATGTTCCTAGACAACAATATGATCCTACACCATGATATGTTCCTACACCACAATATGTTCCTACACTATAATATGTTCCAACACCACGATATGTTCCTATAGAACAATATGTTCCTGCACTATAATATGTTCCTACACCACGATGTGTTCCTACACAACAATATTTTCCTACACTATAATATGTTCCAACACCACGATATGATCCTACACAACAATATGTTCCTACACTATAATATGTTCCAACACCACGATATGTTCCTATAGAACAATATGTTCCTGCACTATAATATTTTCCTACACCACGATGTGTTCCTACACAACAATATTTTCCTACACTATAATATGTTCCAACACCACGATATGATCCTACACAACAATATGTTCCTACACTATAATATGTTCTTACACGACGATGTGTTCCTACACCACGATGTGTTCCTACACCACAATATGTTCCTACACAACAATATGTTCCTACACCACGATATGTTCCTACACCACAATATGTCCCTACACAACAATATGTTCCTACACAACAATATGTTCCTACACCAAGATATGTTCCTACACTACAATATGTTCCTACACTATAATATGTTCCAACACCACGATATGTTCCTACACAACAATATGTTCGTACACTATAGTAGGTTCCTACACCACGATGTGTTCCTACACAACAATATTTTCCTACACTATAATATGTTCCAACACCACGATATGTTCCTACACAACAATATGTTCCTACACCAAGATATGTTCCTACACCACAATATGTTCCTACGCTATAATATGTTCCAACACCACGATATGTTCCTACACAACAATATGTTCGTACACTATAATAGGTTCCTACACCACGATGTGTTCCTACACAACAATATTTTCCTACACTATAATATGTTCCTGCACCACGATGTGTTCCTATTTCACGATGTGTTCCTACGCCACAATTGTTCCTGTTCCACGATATGCTCCCCCTCTACAGTACGTTCTACAGTACGTTCCACAATATGTCTTTAAACCACGATATATTCCTACGACCTATTCCTGCGCCATAATTTGTTCCTGTGCCACAATTTGTTCCTGCACCACGCTATATTCCTGTTCCACAATATGCCCCTACACCACAGCATGTTCCTACACCAAAATATGTGACCACACCACAACATTTTATGTTCGCACAACATAATGTGTTCCCTTTTCTCCCTCACATGCATTGAGATAAAATTTTAGCGTAATCATCAACATATGGTGCATAATAAAAAAAGTTGTAACAGAACATTAATTGAAAACTAGAACAATGCTTTGAGCACCCTCCCCCCCATCCCCAGGTGGCCATTCCATGTTCTGTCTTATCCGGTGGGGGGGGGGGGGGGCTCAAATTTTTAATATTCGAGATCGTGACCGTTTCATTCTGATTCGGGGACAACGACCATTAAGCTACTGCTGGTTTGTGACCTTTCTTGGGGAATAATCGATAATATAATACTCACTACACTTTGTGTTTAGTCTAGTGGTTAGAGTAATCACAGAAAACGATATCAATATACTGTTGAATGTTGACGGGAATGCAAAAGTCGAAAGATAGTGCTGATTCTGTAATCAAAATGACAGTTAACCATAAAGCAAGACAATGAAGTATTACTGGATATGTTGACTCAAAATAAGTGACTATCTGCTAACGTTAGGGTAGACGCTGTATAGTTTTGGTGACCGCGAAAATCTGACGTGCGCTTAGTCATTTCGTTCAGACATTTATCTGGACGAAATATATTTGTAACTTCCATTTTGATCTTCCTTTCTGTGAAACATATTTTTTGCGGTATTCTTCAAAATCCTAACTTGTCAGCTTTTTCTGAACGTGTCCTTAGCAGATTATGGCCACTGAGTTAAAGATCAAATCTTCTTTCATGCGAAAACATAAGTGTTGTCTGAAGTCGACCACGTACAGGAATCTCTGTGACTACTACAAATTACGGGCGATTGTGGGGCATCCAAATCATATTATCCCGAGCAAACGGCCACAGCTCGGGCTAACTACCCTTAACTATCCCTCCTGATAACATTGAAATTTAATTAATACCCCCCATTCCCCTCTTCCACCCCTGTCAGTTTTAATTGCTCGTTTGCAATATCTATGACTTTCAGAGGTAAATTGACCTATATTTTTAACTGCAACACTTGATTCCAGTTCGTAGAGTGTTCTGTTCAGAATGGTACTTCGCCGCGCGAAAGATTCGAGCACAGTTCTATGCATAGCATCGCTTGGCCAATCTGTTGTTGACACGTCAGTTATGAACATGACGTCATGGCACACCGACGAACAGTTACAATTCATATATCAATTTATCTCTAAATTTTTGTTCCTGTAAGTTAGTTCTAAACGAACAGAAGAACCCGTGCAGGGTGCCAGTTTCGTTCGAAAAAGAGGAGGGGTAATTTTCATCCAGAACTCCGGGGGTTCTTTATGAGCTACAATAAGCTTTTGGTTGAAAAATTAGGGTTTATTTCAAACCTACCCCTCCGCATTTAGGGATCATGGACATGGACATGGTAACCAACTTGTACTTGAGTGCTCCCACCTCCTCCTACTCACCCACCCCTCATCCCCCGGGATTAATCACCCACACAAAAGTTAAACATCTTTTTCCCTCTAAGCTTCATTCAAGTAAACTCACTTTGATTTGCGTCGTTCCTTTTGCTTTCCTCTGGACTATCTGGTGATATATTTGTCCCAAGTGAAGGTTAATGAGCTGTGGTTTTCAAAATGTCAACACAAGCCACACAAACTCTTCACCAAGGAGGCCTTTCAGGCCAGACAGCCGCCCAACACTTAGCGCGTCCTGAAACGCGACTGCGCGCACGCTGCAGGCGACTGCCCAACCGTCAGACCTAAAAAAAAAAAACAGTTAATTACCCCCCGCTGTCACGTGTGCAGTTTGAGCGTCAAGACAGACGACATTCGAAGTAAGCCCCTTTGTAGTATGTGTTGATTCGAAGTAAGCGCATGTTTCCGCGCCACTCTTGAAAGCGCCTGGGAACCGTTCGAAAGTTGCTGGTCGCTGTCGAGAGTGATGACTGAAGTGTCAGATTTTAGGCCTTGGCTTTATATAGTACAGTGGTTGATCGATTAGTTTGTTCGTGGATCAGCGGAAAAGACTGAAGAGTAAGCAGAAAATTGTGTTGATAAAAAAAGATTACATTATGGATAGTACCTGGGTTGTGGATTATCGTGCATGCAACCGTGAGGCCCTGTTTGGGGGATTTGATGGATATTTCACGATATTTAACAGTTGTATTTATGTTATGTAAGGATCTTAGAATCGCTATTTAAGGCTCAGCAAAATGCTACCCATTTGGTGCCTCCTATCGGTCTCTTAATAAATATTATTCATTTTCCCTTTGCCTGATTACATTCACAAGTCATTGACATTATAAAAACTGTGAACGGCCTCAGAATTTATGGCATTATCCAAGCAACATTGCTAATAACAATCGAATAGAATACAAATTCTGCGTCAGCGAAATATATTTGCAATCCTTGCGAAAAGCTCACAACGCAGGACTCAGTTATATGGGTCAAACATCAGCTTATTGGACTGTGACTCCAGTATCTTCAAGCTTTTTTTTAAAGAATCATTTGAATGATTGTACTTGCTATATTTATGTTCAATTTAGATGTTTAGCGTTACTGTACTGTATTTAATGAGACAGGAGAACATTGAAATTATTGACAATGGATGGGGTCATTAATTTGCGTTATTGACTTATAGATCAGTTAGAAAAAAATTTAAGTGTTTCTTTTGGAAATGCACACCGCGCCCAACGCGACCCCCCCCCCCCCAAAAAAAAAAAAATAAATAAATAAATAAAAAATTGCACGTGCACATTTCTCAATGTGGGTGTCTGTCTAATTTCAGGTATTTTAAACTTGTTGGTACTTTGTTGGTATTCTTGCACTTTGGGATGGTTTTACTTTTAAATTACCTAAACCGCTGAAATGTTATTAAAATGGAGGTCAACATTGAGAAGTGTGTGTGGACATTTTTCGGTCCCATTTTTGGTTCTGCGCGGAGTGCAGTTCCAAAAAAACCTCCACCCACGTTTTATGGGAAATGAAGAATACTGACTGAAAATCACCCTCACTTTTAACGACACTGGCATTGCTCGCGGACCGCGCCTGGCTGCAAAATTACCCACTTTCTCTGGCTGGTTTTGGACACATGTGGTAACGTATATACTACCATACCCCCCTCCCCCAACCTGGGGGCCAAAGAGACCTTACCCTGTGTTTTATATTCGCCAGAGACCTTAGCCTGTATTTAAAACTTTCTTTTTGTTATAGCAAGCGAGTGACATTTTTATTTTCAGTGACAGCACTAGAATTCTAGCAAAGGAATGTCCAGTGCAACAATATAGGGCGATTATTTATTTCAAGAATGTGATATTGTCTAAGAGTAAGTTGAAAGTGTATGTTTATGAAATGAAAGTGTTGCCCACAAGAGAGCGGTCCATGCACATACCAGTTTACATTCCAACGACAATCCAAAGTCGATCTGACGACGTCGACCCTACCAAACCACAACATTAAGTCTGTTTGTCCTTGTGATTGGACGCGGCCACAGATCAACGTCTTGACAATGTATTTAACACAGCGCTGAATGAACGTTGCATAACCAACGTTTTTAGACATTGTTGCTCCGACGTCTAATCAACGGCTTTGGTTCAACGATGAATAGAGTCGAAAATTCGACGTTGGATGGACGTAAAAATATGGCCGAAATATTGCACAGACGTTGGGCTCACAACAAACAATTGTCTCGTTTTATCGCTCATGGGGAATGGTAGCAATGGCGGGTCACTTCGAAAAGAGACAAAACGAGGCCGCAAAATTGAGAATTTCAAAACAGAGCAAGTTTTTTTCAACCTGCTGCTGAGAAGATTCATGGACATCAGTAGGGTAGAAATGGGTGTTCTGAGCCACCTTGTGACGTCATAATGACGTTATCAGTCACATGATCACTACCCCTAGGCGGCATAACCCTAACCCTAGACCATTCTATGTATGAAACAATGAATATGTGTGCTATGACCTTCTGTCGAATGTTTTCCAGAACATTCTCCTTAAGTCCTCTGTGGCACAGTCGGTAGAGCGTAGGATTCATGGTCGCTTGGGAGGTGGTTCAAGTGCCCCCCCCCCCACCCCTAGGCGGACCGCACCTGGCCTTAAAATTGCTCCCGTTCTCCGCGTTGTTTTCTATGGACACGCATGGTAGCACATATGACATATGACATATGCGTTCGTATGCTACCAACATTTAATCGCGGAACCGGCTGAAATGGTAGAAGGTTGCAAGTCCCGAACTCAATCTTCATGCCTTTTGTTTTGTGATGCCTCAAAAATCGGCGATTTTGTGAGCAAAAGTATGGCAAAAATTATGCTCTGCCAAGCGTTTCTTTTTGAATGTGATTTTTTATAAGAGCAATCTTTAGTTAATACCTGTTCGTCACTCCCCATTGTTTCGGATCCAAGAATAAGAAACGTTTCAGTTGCTCACAGAAATTTTTCAGGCCCATAAAAAAAATCAACGGGACTGAAATTTGGAAGTTCGACAGCGGCCAGTGCGCCTTCTCAGGAGGTTAAAGGGTAACTTTGGAAAGGAATGCTTTTATCAAATGTTTACAGCTGTATATAATACGATCTCATATTTCATGCTTGTAGCTATGCTTTTATTTGGTCCCTTATTCCCCCTTGGAAACTTTGTTTCGAAATGTGCTTGATTTACCGAGAAGTCTTCACTATTTTCTTTTAGTTCCAGTTTTTGTGGTGTTCAGCTATCTTCTCCTAGACGGTTTAAGCTAGGAAAACGAAATTCGGCATACATGCAAAAATGATGGAAATTAGGCAATTCCGCAAAAATGGTTAATCTACGCTTTGAGGTCAGAGTAAAATTCATGAAAACTTAATTTTTGAAGCTGACCATTATCTCGAAAGCCTTACCCAATGGCTTACAAGACATTTCACAAGAGGTACTCTGGTGATCTTAAATTATTCGGCGAAACTGTTCGGCGAAACTTCAATAGAAGTCTATCTAGGAAACATTCGTACAAAATTTGAAATGAGTGCGATCAAAATTGTGGGAGAAGAAGCAGTTTGAAATTTGGCTAACAGGAAATTTCAAAATGGCGCCATTTGAAGAATCGCCAAAAAGGAAATTTTCAACAAAAGTCTGTCTAGGAAGCATTGGTACAAACCTTGAAATTAATGGAAATTAAAGCGTTTCAAAAGCTGGCAGACAAAAATAAAAAAAAAAGTGCCCACTGCCCAATTGTTGGCGAATAGAAAAAAGTGTTTTTGAAGTGTAATCCACGCAGATGGCAATGGTATGAAATTTGAACGGAATTTGATCAAACTGTCGGAGACTAAATATTTTGAAAATAGGCTAGCACAAAAAATTTAAAATGACGGCATTTCAGTAAAAACGTAATTGTACAGGTGAGAACTATGTACGGAACATTCCTACAAGATTTTGGGAGTAGAGGCATTTTGAACATCTGCAGAAAATCAAAATGGCGCCATTTGGCCAATTTGTGGTGAATCGTAGACAACCATCTGGAGAGCATTCCCACAAAATTTGAAAGAAAAAGAACCAAAATTGTGGGAGAAGAAGCATTTTGAAAATTGGCTAACAAAAGCACAACAATATAGAGGTTTCAAAACGGCGCACTTTTATCACTTTTTGGCGAATTGCCAAAAAAGTAATTTTTCAAGAGAAGACTACCGGGGGATCATTCGTACAAAATTAAAAATATCCAATCAAAATTGAAGAAGCATTTTTAACCAAAATTTTATATACGTACAAACAGATGACAAATACCCCCTCCCCCCCTCCACCCCACACCCCACGAAAAAAACTCACTTCTATACAAACTCTGTACATTCTTTACAATTATCTGTACTTGGTGCCCCCAAAATCAAGTTTATTTCCTCATAATTGTTGATAATATTACAATGAAACAAAATGTGGTAACATTACAAATCATGTATATTGAAGAGAAATGTTTGACATGTAATTGCATAGAACTAATAATATACTTAATGTCACTTATCTTAGTCAATTCCTTAAGTCCGCTTTACACGAGGCCTGTTTTATGAAAGTTTTTGATGAAAGAGCCGTTGTTCCGTGCTGAGAAACATCCCCGTGCGGAGAAACATCCCCCATTTTTGGGAACGAACCGGGGCGTTCTGAGAAATCACCGTGCTGAGAAACATGACTTAATCCCATTTATAATCCCCTGACCAAACATGTGACCAACCAAGTAAGCAAACAATCGTGTTTGCTCAGAAGCCAAGTAGTTGAGGTTGAAAATAAAGGACACAGGGCCATTCTGAAGGAAACTTTAAAAGAGAAATAACAGTCATTTCTCACTGTATTTTATTTAACAATAACTATGTAACATAATGCAACAGGGTTTTTCTTTTCTCATACGCCGGAAAGGTGCAATCCAGCCGTTTAAGAATGAATACATTGCTTAGTTAAACTGGAGGAAAAAGTTCGAGGACAGACTAAAGGTCGGCTACGGACAAAAGGTCATAATAACGTGATGCAGGGTATCCATTTCTTTTTCCGGTTTAGAAAATTTTGCATGTGCGAGCGAATTCTTGGGGATAAATACGTGAGATTTGATTAAAACTGCTCAAAGCTGGAATAGAAGGGATTTAGGTATTAGAATCTTGATATTCAAATATCTCAGCTTTCAAATGGATTAAGGATAATTGTATTGGATTTAATGCTGGCCTGCACACAGTTGCATGAATTTATTACTGGGATCTGGGATTAAGGACAATTACAATTGAAGGGGTCCATGAATAAACCTGATAACTGCAGTTATCAGCAGCGGAGAAAAACGCTTTTAAAGTTTGAAATTCTAGTAACAAACATAGGTCTTTCCCGCCGCATGTTCCTAAAAAGTGCCCAAAAACAGAAGCCAAGAAATACCGTGGTGGTAACAGTGCATGTTCCTGATAAGTGGAGTTATCAAGTTTATGCATGTACCCCTTCAAGTGTTCTTTTATTACCGAGAGCTTGGAGTATAGATTATTCCTATTGCCCTATTAAAGTGAAATAATAAAGTGATTTCAAGCATCTTCTATCATTTTTTGCATTAACATGCAGCGCGACTCATTCATTGACTTCTCAAACACTACACGTTAAAATCAAATAAAAACTGAAAACCCCCTTATCTGTTGTTCAAACACAACCCAAAAATGCTAGAGCTTTTGAGAACAGCGCCGTGCTCGCAAACATCCCTGTCCCCTTTTGCTTGCAAAACCCCTTTCCCATAGACTCCCATAGTAAAGGGATGTTTCTCCGCACATATGTTTCTCAGCACGGAACACCGTTTGTCCACGTGTAAACACTACTCGCTACACTGATAATGAGGGATTCTCAAAAGTATCCTGCGATAGAGCACTGCTCTATCTCCAGGCATCACGGAGTGGGCTCAGTGGCATCACTTCAAAGGGATCCCGGGAAAAAACCCGGCTGCCAGGTGTTAATTTCACAACGCCACAAGTATTTGAATGTTTCTTTTTCTTTTTCAATGTAGCTTTAATTCATATTCCGTTTGACGGTACACCCCCGAAACTAACATGGATATTTGGTTGGACGACGAGACTTTTAAATTAATAGATCTCTCTATAAAGTGAAAGATATTTTGTGGAAAGAACAGCATGAAGACTACCACAAAAAGGAAAAACGAACAACGGCTTTGAAGGAAATAGCTGAAAAATGTGGCAAATCTCTGTATCCATGGCCTCGCCCAACACGTTTTTTTCTTCCGATTTATTCTTTTGATTTTTTTTGCAAGTCAATGCAATAATTATACTGGAAAGTATATTTTTTCTCTTCATGTCCTCCATCTTTGAAACTTTTGATATATTTGGTATGTTTTTACATTGCATTCATTGTAATTATTAGTCCCTCGCTATTATTGCAGCGCGGAGCGGGAGACCCATGAAACGGGCCGCGTCCGTCTGTCCGTCCGGATCTATAGTGGTAAGTTTGTACGTGTCAAATCACAGTAACTAATATAGTGATTTCATTTCTTTCAGAGAGAACATTTTTGGTTTTTCTTAAATAATGGAGATCTGCGAACTGTGGTTATTTGTCACTTTTTTTACCAAAATAAATTCCCTTTGTTACTCGCAATTTACAAAAGAACTGTTCATTTCAAAGACGGGGGTGCGGCGGGGACTTAACCAGTTCACTCGTATTCTTGATTAAATATAGATAGGGAGTAGGGAGCAATAAAAACCCTCTGTGTAAGCACCTCAGGGATCAAGTTCATTAAGTCAAGATGGAGTTGTAAAATCGCCCTGTGTAAACTAGTAAGAGGTACAGCTCATAAAACGCAGGCGTTTTTTATTAGGATTTCAAAAGGAATCCTGAAACCCCCCTTTACTAAGCGTAACTGTAATGCTAGTCATGATCTGACATTCACTAACCTATCACCTCCGACTCTCCCTGAAGTAATACTAAGAAAAATGCTGTGTTTTCTTTCTCAAGCGTCTCCCCTTCCTCGTTCAGCACTACCTTTTCTGCAGCAAATGTTTTGGTATTTTCCTTGTTCTGCTTGTCTTCTTTCCTTCTTTTTCTTGCCGGCTTCTTTGGTTTTTTTGTTGTCTTAAATATTCAATGCGCTGTTTGTATATGTATAGTGTAAGTATGATACGTGGTGAATTAAATCGAGAGTAAATGCGACTTTCTCCGGCTGCTCACACACTGCGACATACACTTCATTTCCCAGCAACCCTTGTTTTCTTAGATAACTCTTCGCCTTCACAAGCTTTTTGAGGTTGGGTATTCCGCTTCACTGCCGGAAATTTCCTAATAAAGACCCTAAGGCACTGTTCGGAGACGCAAGGATTTTTCAGTCTCACTTGAAACGAGGAGGGGGTGGGACTGTTCGGAAACAGTTTCCAAATAGTGCCCTCGGGGGTATTATTTGGAAAAATACCTCTTTGGTCGAAATAACTAGAATAACCATTTTTATGTTAATAAATCAATATTTTATTCAGTGAAATCACGCTTTGGAACATATATTTTAATGTCAAAGTAGGTGAACTGGAAAGAACTAGTCAAAGTCATGTTAAGAATTTGGGTGCAATTTTTGTCTCCTTCTTAGCTATGGAGAATTTTGTAGCTCAAAAGTGTAAAACAGCTGCCTACTATTTGCGTTGCATTTCACACATTAGAAAATACGTATATTCTGATAGCACAAAAACACTTGCTCATGCTCTAGTCACTTCTCGGTTAGACTATGCAAATAGTCTTTTGATTGGTTCCAACAGAATGTACTTATTTAAACTGCCAATGGTACAAAACTCTGCAGCGCGATTGATTATGCGTGTTGATCGAAGATCTCATATTACCCCTATCACTAAAACTTTACATTGGTTACCCATACAGCATAGGATAACGTACAAAATCATAGTGCTCTGTTTCAATTGTATCTGTGGTAATGCACCTGGATATTTACAAGATCTTATTGTTGCTAAAAGGAATAACAGAAACCTCAGGTCTAGTCAAAGCATACAGCTCGATGTGCCTTTTACAAGGTCTAGTGTTTATAGTAAAAAGTGTTTTTATTTTACAGTACCGAAGTTATGGAATCGTTTGCCTGCAAAAATAAGAAACCGTGATAATTTTGAAATGTTTAAATCTTTGCTTAAAACGCATCTTTTTAGAATTGGTGACTTATTTGTATGTTTTATGTATTTTATATAGTGTGTTTTATTGTTTAGCGCTTAGAGCTAAGGTAGATTAAGCGCTTTATAAATGTATTGCAATAAATAATAATAATATTTTACAACATGCAGTAACCTCGAGCATATTGGCCTACAAACGATTAAATTATACAGCATTAGTTACGATAAGTTCATGATCTAATGCTATGCTATCCAGTAACAAATATACCTCAAAACTGGTTAGCGTTACTGGTGCCTATAAAATATCTAAATAATAACAAAATTGCAGTCAGATCATGTTTTGCCACATTTCACTCATAGTGCAGCTCCTCATCCACATCCATAGCATCTCCATCATTGGTTTTGGTATTTCCTTGCAAGAGATCGTGTAACCTGTGGTTCGGCGCATCCAGGGAGACAGATGCCCCATTCTGTCGCACAGCACAAAGATCAAACGATCTGCGAATGACACGGGACAGTTTGATCGGGGCCACCGACACAAAAATGAAAATGTCCTGATAAGATGGTCGTTTACGGTAACCCGATGTGGAGGTTTCCTTTTCGATGTTAATAAACCATTAGTTCTATTCACCAGTCAAGTGCTGTTTGAAAACAGCATTAACACCACCTGTGACATCCAGCGGCTTCAGCAGTGGGGTGAATTTTAAGGGGCACAACTTTGTGCTCTGTGTTGATCCGTTTGAACGCATTTTTAACGGTATCGGTTGCATGTGCGCGTGACTGTCCAGAATTAATAGACTCGGCGAACTGGAAAAATACGACCTGCTCGTACAACGTGTACTATCCAATCTGTCATTTTGTTCTCGGTCATAAAACGGCCCTATGAAACTGTTAATCGAACGTATAAGGTAAACCACAGTGGAGACCCGTTTTAGTCCTTTCAAAATAACAAATCCTTTGAGTACGCAACCACTGGCAGAAATGCAAAGCGTAGTTGTAAAGCGCGTTTTATCGTTGCAAGTATGCTCCGCGTCTACATTTTTGTCACCAATAAAGTGTAGCGTCGTTCTGCCTGTCATATCCAAGAAACAGGCCGTTTCGCCCATATTAAAAATATGGTCTGCGTCGTATCGTGAAGTCGCATTCTTAAGGCCTGATATATAGCCTCGTGCTATATCACCCCGAGTCGCATCATCTCTGCTGTTTTGCTGGTCATGATGGGCAGTCTTTTGCGTACTGAAAAACAATTGAAAATCTAGACCGTTTTCGCTACCGAGTAGCGAAAATTACACTTGGGGTCACAAAAAATACGATTCTGAACTCTTAACTTCTTACAATAACGTCTTTTAGGCCCAAAGGGTCGAAAATAAGCTCAAAATCTCTAAACGTGTTCAAGATAATGGTTTTTGGCTTTGACCGTGAGCGAGGTCAAGGTCACCGAGGTATATTTTACATATAATCTTTTAGGCCCAAAGAATCGAAAATAAGCTTAGAATCGCTCCATCTCTAACCGTTTTCGAGATAAAAGCCATGGTCAAGGAGGTCAATCACCCTCTATCAGTGAGCCAAATTTCATCACTCTTTAGCAATTGGGACTAGAACCGCTTTTCACAAGCGAAATCTTCAACACATGACAAACACTAAAAGTTAAAAAGCAAAACTCATTTCGGCATGCGCTCCTAAAAGACTCCAAAGCTCCCCCCTCCCACGGAAACCACCTGGACGCCCCCTCCTGTTCTCAAATAATATTAATATTTTGGACTTATTACTATGTCAATGTTTATTTGGACACGTTCTTTCTAATGAAATTGTCATGCCATTGATTAACTAGCTTAAATTCCGTTTATAAACCATGTACATCTGCTTGGTTATGTTGCTCAACGGCTTTATTCATTGAACGGATTAGCACTTTTTCTCTATGCAGGCAGAGCTCGCGTAACGCCCATAAGCTGTGCTGTTTTGCTCAGCCGCTACTTTGCTTTTAAATGTGCTGTATTTAACACTTTTTATTTATTCTAAAATCAGCTGTGTTCGCATGGCGTTTTTAAACATTAAAACGAAATGGTGGACGCAGACCCACAGATCAAGTTCTACATAAGTACAAAGTTCTGTGGTCCTAGGGCCTGTAGTGTCAGGGAAGAAGCTGAGACAAGAAAATGAATGTTTATGGTCAAGAAAAAAGCACCAACGGCTGCCCGCACAAATTCATATAAGCCTTGACCAAGTCAAGGACTTGTCAAGTGTAAAAAACCCAAACTTTGCAGTCAACTTAAACTTGCACACGCATGCTGTGATGGCTTTCATTGAGAGTTGGGCGATCAATACACCGAGGCTGATATCATGCCCGCTTAAACTACTGCTCTCAGCTTCTTGCACGCATGTTTCGCAAATTTGTTTTGTCCTTTTTAAATTGAAAAATTATGCCAATTAAAAAAGAAAATACAGCAGGATCAACTAGACATTCTGAAGTTTATCATATCCAAATTTCATCCTTCTAGCCCTAACGGCCTCTGACTAGTTCCACGGACAAACTAATAAAAAAGGGAAAAAATGCTACAACTGCTAAAACTTTAATACAAATTCAATACATCAGGGGATTTTGGCAAATCCCCAAGTGTAATAAGTTGTTAGTGTATTTACAATACAGCATAGACGTTTATTACCGGTAGCATAACTAAGTGCAATTTCATAAAAGTAGCTTTCTTTTTAATTTGATTCGTAAAAGCATGTTTAACAAAATATAAAATACATTTACGTAATGCGACATCTCTTACAAAAGGGATTACTCCATTTTTTCTGAATTCAACTGAGTTGTCCTTAATTCTCATTTAAGCTATAGCTCTAGCCTTTATCCGCCGATAATTGACATGTTTTTGATCTCGTTCACTTTTGAACCAAGAACGCAGGGAAGCTTGGTTTTCTTCCCGCACCGGGCAGTCGGCTATGATTTCGCTTGCCTTCCATGTTTTGAAACTCAGTTTTATTTTTTGCCAACCACGAAACGTTTTCCTATCTATCCATAGCTCTTTGGAGGCTTTGTGCAAGCTAGAGCCAAAATCAAGCTTAACGCGCTTCAAAATCGTAAACGGCTTTCTTTTACTCATTTTGTACTAAATTGCTTTGAAACAGTGTGAATTTATTGCAAAATATTAACGGTTATATAGGGTTTAAGTGGTGCCCAGCCGTCGTCAAAACAGCTAGTAAATAAATAACCCTTATCTAGCTTTGAAACATTCATCCAGGACAGGTATCGGTAACCATGGCACTTTCGTCTAAATCCCCTAATCCCTGCCATAGCGTTCCCACTATCCAAACAATTAAGCTCTATGCTGTGTCGCTGCATCTACTCCTGGCACAACAGGCAGGTGTCAACAATTTACCAGCAAATTCATATTTTGTTTTTTTTTTTAAGGGAAGTTTCCAAATAGTGCCCCCGGGGCTTCTATATGGGGGTGGGGCTTCTATTCGGAAACTCCCTGACAGTAATGGTCAATACGCGACACTTCAACGTCTGTCTCTCCAAATTCCTCAATCAATAGAACAGAAACTGCCCAAGAGGATGAAATATAGTTTGTGGGAACAACAGTGCCGAGTGCAGATTTCCTCTGGAGTTTAATGGACGTTCTGCTGTACGCTGAGCTTTGGAGTTGTGCTCCTTTCTTGCAGAAATCCTAGATGTATTTGCAGAGCAGTTTACATTGTTCAACTATACGTGCAATAATGCAAGCAAGATAAGCCAGCGTGTAGGCATATGCCACAAAAGAACGCGGTTTTCAACATCTTCTTCCAACTGGTAAACAGAGAAGTTTTTTTTATATTTTCATTGTTTGTATCTTATTATTTTCGGTAAGTCAATAATATTGATATGCTTTATTTTCGAAAGCATTTTGGGAGCCTTTATCTTTCTACAAACGCATAGAGAGTAGGGGTCAAGGACTCTGTATTTGCAGATTTGTAGGCAAGTTTATGTAATGCCACACATTATCCAGGATGTGCAATACTGCAATATATTAAAATGTGAACATGATCAAATGCTACATTTGTTCCCTCTCAAGCGAATGATACTATGTAACAGCTTCATTTTTGTCAAACTGTAAGACATTAGCAATATGAAAATTCACACCCGCATATTACTGCAATGCTCTTACAGGTCATATTCAATCATATAATTCTATAAAGACCTGTGTAAAGACTTGTGTACGTTGCCTATAATATTCTTTTAACTTCTTCCATCCTTGATCAAATCAAAAATCACGGTTTTCGCGCCAAAATCCAAAGAAATTACGTTATCTCTGAAAGTACACTTTTCATCGGACGAAGTGAAAAATAAGGAAAACTGCAAAAAAATCAATAAAATCAGGAATTTTTTACAATTCAGTGCAAATCAGCCAATAAAAATAAGGGACGATATCACACGCTGCGGTAAAACAGAAGATAAATTTTGGACAGTTACACTTAGCTCTATTTGGATGTTTATCTTTACTTCTCATTAAAAATGCCTCATTATTTATGCCAAACAACGCATTGTTAAATAAGTGTCCTTCTTAACAGCTGAAGTGTTTTCGAGCTAATTAATGAGGTCTACTAAACATTTTTAATACATTTCGGATGCCTTTACAGTATCAATAAATGAAACAATTCAAGGTAATGCAATGTACAGATAAACTAGAGCGGTCAGTGAAAATTCATAATTGCCATACGTCTTACTGATGAAAGCTGTACAGTATCTGGAACGAGAACCTTTTTCTCAAAGGCGAAATACTAAATATTTGGACAAAAAAAAAGATATTTTTCGTAAATCACAGGCCTTCCAGCGCTCCCCGTTGCATCTGCCTTAACTTCCGGATTATCTGTGAGGTAAGGCACCAGGTGAACAAGAGCCTAAATATTGGTAATGGAAATGAACTGTTCAATTTCCAAGTGTTCATTTCGCTGATAGTTTGCGAAATTCGGTTCTCGTTTTAATAGTTCCTTACTTAAAAGAATAGGATTTTATAGGTTTTTTGGCGTAAAAAAAAAGGTTTTAATAGGTTGTTGGGGCGTCCAAAAAGTAACTTTTATAAGGTTTGACGTTCTAAAATAATAGTTTTAATAGGTTTAGGGGTTTTTAGACATATTTTAGCAAGTTTTCGATTTTAATAGTAACAATTTATATACAATAAATATATTAATTTAAATAATACAGATATTCTGTGAAAGCAATCTAAAACTGTGAGTTTTTTTTTTCTTGTAATATTTTGTGTAAGAAATGGATACTATTAAGAAAAAATAAATAGGCAAAGAAAACAATTAATTAGCAGTTAAACATAGGTTTACTAGGTTTAATAGGTCATTTTCGCAAAAAAAAAAAAAAAATACGTCCATTAAAAAAAATAGGTTTAATAGGTTTCCCTGGAAGGCCTTAAATCACTTTCCCCCTTTAAAGACTGTTCAGCCTGATCTTGGTTTGCTTTTGCTTTGCAAGACAAAACAATGTTTTTTTTCAGATTTCTAAATCTTTCTAAGAAACTTTTTGCCATTTCCAAACCTTTCTAGATAAAAAGACAGCTTTGCTGCTTACTCTTTGAAACGGCCCTATCACCCCCACCCCCTTCCTCACTAAGAAATGCGCGAAACTAACATTGGTAATTTATTTGAACATTCAGTGTATTTAAAATGACTAGGTAAGATTTTGCATCCACTTGTCGTTATAAAATCAACACAGACATGCCACTATGCTCAGCGCAAATAAAGCACACTTCATTTATGTAATGCACCGTGTGGCTGTTGGCACATGCGAGAGGCTTGTGCAAGTGTTGCTGCAGCCCTTACGCGTTGCTTTTGGTGTTAAAAAAATCACTGCTTTTTATTTCTCGTTTTGATCATAAAATTGAAAACAAAGGCAAAAACAAGAAGTGGGGTGCAGAACTTGTGATCAAATACTACATATGTGTGAAATTTGGCAGTCTTAGGGCCAATATGGCGGGAAAGTAAAGAGATACAAAAAGGTGAAAAACTTTAGCCCCGTACGGGCTTCAACATACTATTTGCCAACTGTTAATAAACTAATATGTAAATCGCCAAAAAAATTAAATTTACATATAGGACTGCGCAGACCAGCCTTTACACATTCTTCGACAAGCTGTCAACAAAAAAAAGACATGTCAAAAATTTAAGAAAAAAATCAATAATTTATTTCTCTTGAACACAAGTGGTATATACGAATCATTAAAACATTCCTTTAGCTTCACTCAAGCTTTCCAATGAAACCGGAATAACGCAAGACAGATATTCTGGCACTAATTTAGCATAACTCAACATGAAGGTGGTCATAATCACAAACCATCCATTGATATAACGTGATAATATTGCGCAAGAGGTCTCCCGCAGTTACTCAATATACTGGCATAATTCACTTATTAACGCATTTATAGACCGTATATATTATAACACTCACCAAAACGCTCAAAGCAAAATCAACAAAATAAAAAAAATACTTTGCAAGCAAGTCCCAAACTCCATCAACTGAGTTCTTAGAAAAGACCCAAATCATACGGTCTGTTTATTCGTGGCTGAAAAAAAAACAGTGCCGCAAAAATGAGTATTATGTGATTTATGTCCGAAATGTCGCGGGGACAATTACTGAAATCCAGATCAACGCACAATCTACAGAAGTAACTCAACGTAACTTCTTTCATTTTTTCGGAACAAATGACAGGGTTCCCACGCCTCAGCTGGAACAAAATTCCACCAGTTTTCAAGGATGTCAGAGGTACCCTGGAATAATTCCTCTTTTATTTTCCAGGAGATTTAGTCTAATTTCAGGAGTATTCAGGGCCCTGGAACTTTTGATCCTAAGTCCAGGAGATTCCAGGAGGTGTGGGAAATCCGAATTCAAAGCAGCACCACTGATTCTGTTAAAAGATCATCCAATTTTTGCGGCATAAGAAATCTGGTCCTTAAACATTCTCTTAAACGCTGCCGACTGCATTTTCGCCTGGAATCATGTAAAACGTTATGGCAAAAAGACGAAGAAGAAGAACAAAAAAAAAAACGATCACTGTTAAAAAAGAAAACGCAAGACAACTATTAATTGCCTACAGCATTACCGATGTAATGCGCTTCTACCACTGAATTGTCTTGAACATAATGCAGCTGCACATCCTGTGCCGCATCCTCGTCGTGGTGGTACTGGACCATGGAGTAGTGTGCATCCGAGCTCACATTGTCCACACTGACAGACGTGCCCACATCCGGGTACTCTCCCCCCTCTCCGCCTCCTCCTCCTCCCACGACCGGTTCCTGTTCGATCGTCTGTTCGACAACGATGTCGCCCTCGAGCTTGAGGATGAGGTCGACGGAGTGTTTCTGTAAATGTTTCATGAAGCTTTTCTTCTCGTTGTACTGTTGGCCGCAAACGGAACACTCGTATCTGCAATACAAGAATGATGTAGTGTGCGCATAAAAACAACATGGAATGGCGTAGTGTGTGCGTAATATCAACGTATAATGTGACGCAATATAGCGTTCACAAAAGATCGCAATATGACGTAGTCACAGAAGATCACAGTATGAAGCAGATCACAGCAGAGAGAGATTAGGTTCTAGCAGCACTTATTGTGCAGGTTTAGCAATTAATACTTCTAAAAAAAATCTTTTCAAATCTATTAAAGCTCTGAAGCAAACCTAATAAATTATACAGCAAATAGTCCATCTTATTACTACGCTCACGTTACTTCAGGCAAAGCTGCAGTGAGCACATAGAAAACAAAAACTCGAACTACACTGTCACCGTCTCCGGAAGCAACTGTAGGTAGGCGAACCCCTGGGGAACATCCCTGCGTAGCATCTAAACGATTGGTGTAAAACTGTACGAGCAGTAGCATTTTAAAAATGCGTCAAAACGGGCACAAAAAAATGCCGCCATTTTGTCAGTTTTTCGTCAATCGTCAAAGAGAAAGTAATAGCCAGGTGGGGGACCACCCAGGGAACATTCCCGCGTAATATCAAAACGACTGGAGCAAAACTGTAGGAGCAGTAGCATTTTAAAGAAAAAATTTAACATACGCACATACGCACACACATTTAAGCCCCCTATAGTGATACGACTAACCCAGTCCGACAAAGTCGGCTGGGTTAAAAAGTCGAATTCACGCTTCTTTTGGATTTAGAATCTGTATGATTCCTTTTTTTTTTTCGTATTTTAAACTGCCAGTCACAGCAATAAAAGTAACAAGGATACAAACTTTTTTAAGCCCTGGTGGATCCTCATATGATGTTCCTTACAAGCGTAAATGGTGTAAAACTCGGCCCCGCACGTGCTGCACATGAAATTCCGCTTGCCCTCGTGCCTCTCTGTGTGCTGCATCAAATGCTGCAAAAATGACGTCACACCGCTATTTATAGCTTCATAATGCCGTATTTGAAATCCTCACTTGTGTACATTATTAAACAAGTTTGTCCAAGGACAAAGTCCCAGCTTACGAAAAGCAATAAGACCCCATTCCAGCGTGCATGAGTAAGGGCATTTTCCTGAAAAATTGCGCTTCAAAAGATGAGACGGCAAAGAGCTAGCCCAATAATTAATTTAGCACCGGACCAGAACATAGACCGATAAATGCATACAAAGATTTCTTTCCCAGAAAAATGGGAAACTGATTTTTTGTATCTCTGGTAGACTGGATAGTCTGCCATAGATACCTTCAAACAACGCTCGCATTTCGGACCAGTGCGCATATTTATGTAACTTGCCTTGATGCGCGGTTCTTATTCAGACAAGTGCGCATGTTTATTTAATTTTGCGTAGATGCGCGGCTCCCATTTTGGAACAGTGCACATGTTTATTTAACTTGCGTTGATGTGCGGTTCGCATTTCTGACGAGCGCCCATGGTTTTTTTTACCTTTTGTGAATTTGCAGTTCTTATTTCGGATCAGTGCGCACGTTTATTTAACTTGTGTTGATGTGCGGTTCTTATTTCGGATCAATGCGCATCTTTATTTACATTCTGTTGATGGGCGGTTCTGATTTCGGATCAGTGCGCATGTTTATTTACCTTGTGTTGATGTGCGGTTCTTATTTCGGATCAGTGCGCGTGTTTATTTACCTTGCGTCGATGCGCGATTCTTATTCCAGACCAATACGCATGTTTATTGTACTTGCGTTGATGAGCGGTACTTATTTCGGACCAGTGCGCATGTTTACCTTGTGTTGATGTGCGGTTCTTATTTCGGATCAGTGCGCGTGTTTATTTACCTTGCGTCGATGCGCGATTCTTATTCCAGACCAATACGCATGTTTATTGTACTTGCGTTGATGAGCGGTACTTATTTTGGACAAGTGCACAAGTTTCCATAGGTTGCCTTGATGCGCGGTTCGCATTTCGGACCAGTTTGCATGTTTATTTAACTTGCGTTGATGCACGGTGCTTATTTTGGACGTGTGCCTATGTTTATTTAACTTGGTGAGCAATTCGAATTTCGGATCATTACGCATGTTTATTTAACTTGCGTTAATGCGCGGTTCGAATTTCGGACCAGTGCGCATGTTTATTTAACTTGCGTCGATGCGCAGTGCTTATTTTGGACCACTGCAAATGTTTATTTAACTTGCGTTGGAGCGTAGTTCGCATTTCGAACCACTGCGCATGTTTATTTAACTTGCGTTGATGCGCGGTTCGAATTTCGGAGAAGTGCGCATGTTTATTTAACTTGCGTTGATGCGCGGTGCTTATTTTAGACCAGTGCAAATGTTTATTTAACTTACATTGGCGCGTGGTTCGCATTTCGAACCACTGCGTATGTTTATTTAACGTGCGTCGATGTGCGGTTCTTATTTCAGGCCAATGCGCACATTTCTTTAACTTGAGTTGATGCGCGGTTCTTATTCTGGACCAGTGCGCATGTTTATTTAAGTTGCGTTGATGCGCAGTTCTTATTTTGAATATTGCGCATGTTATTTAAGTTGCGTTAATGGGCAGTTCGCATTTCGAAATAGTGCGCATGTTTATTTAACTTGCGTTGATGCAAGGTGCTTATTTTGGTCCAGTGTGCTTGCTTATTTAGCTTGTGTTGCTGTGCGGTTCGCATTTCGGACCAGCGCACATGTTTTTTTTAACTTGTGTTGATGCGTGGTTCGCATTTTGGACCATTGCACATATTTATTTAACTTGTGTTGATGATCGGTACTTATTTTGGACCGGTGCAAATGTTTATTTAACTTACTCTTATGTGCGTTTCGCAATTCGGACCAGTGTGCATGTTTATTTAATTTGCGTTGATATCCGGTTCACATTTCGGACCAGTATACCTGTTTCTTTAGGTTGCGTTGATGCGCAGTTCGCATTTTGGGACAAGTGAGCAGGTTCATTTAACTTGCGTTGACGCGAGATTTGCGTTTCGGACCAGAACGCATGTTTATTTAAGTCCCGTCGATGCCCGACTCTTATGTCTATTCAACTTGCGTCGATTGATGGTTCTTTCTTCGGACCACTGCGCATGTTTATTTAACTTGCGTTGATGCGCGGTTCTCATTTCAGACCACTGCGCATGTCTACTCAACTTACGTCGAAGCGTAGTTCTTTTTTCGGACCAGTGCGCATGTGTATTTAACCTGCGTTGATGCGCGGTGCTTATTTTGGACCAGTTCGCATCTTTATCTATCCTCCGTCGATGCGCAGTTCACATTTCGGACCAATGCGCATGCTTATTTAACTTGCATCGATGCGGAGTACTTAATTTGGACTACTGCGAATGTCTATTTAACTTGCGTCGATGTGCAGTTGTTAAATCTAACTACTGCGCAAGTTCATTTAACTTCCGTTTATGCGCTGTAGGAGGAGATTCATTTAATTTTTTTTTCAAAAATTCCGAAAAAAATTCAAAAGTTTTCCAATTCACTCAAAAAGCACAAGCCGTATGCATGACCCCCTAGAGACGGCTCATATCGAAAATAAATGAAATCTGATAACAACTGTAGGAGGAAATGCATTTTGAATTTTTTTCTTCAAAAATTCTCTCATCGACTGAAAAAGACAGGCCATATTCGAGACACCCTAAGCATGCCTCAGCCACAAAATAAATGATGTTTGATCAAAACTGCAGGAGAAAATGCATTTTGAGGTATTTTCATCAAAAATTCCCCCCGAAATCAAAAATTCCCAAGTCGAGTCAAATAGCACAAGCCGTATGCGAGACCTACCTAAGCATGCCCCATAGCAAAAAAATAAATGAAATCGGATAAAAACTGTAGGAGGAAATGCATTTTGAAGTTTTTCTTCAAAAATTCCCAAAAAATACAGAAATTGTCGGATCGACTAAAAAGCGCAAGTCGTGTTCTCAACCCCTTAGGGATGCCTCAAACCAAAAAAAAAAAAAAAAAAAAAAAAAAAAACTGTCGGGGGAAATGCATTTTGAAGTTTTTTTCTTCAAAAACTCCCTAAAAATAAAAAAATTGCCCGATCGACTAAAAAGCACAAGCCGTATCCACTCACACCAAAAATAAATGACATCGAATCAAAATTGTATGGGTAGATGCATTTTGAATTATTTTCGAAATTTTTGCTTCAAAAATTCCCAAAAAAATACAAACTGAAAAAGCACAAGCCGTATGCACGACCCTTTAGGGGTGCCTCATGCCAAAAATAAATGACATCGGGTCAAAAATGTAAGAGGGGATACATTTTAAAATTTCTTTAAAAATTCGCCAAAAATTCAAAAATCACCCGATCGACTAAAAAAGCACAAGCCGTATGCACGACCGCTTAGGAAATCCTCACACCAAAAATAAATGACATCGAATCAAAACTGTAGGAGAAGATGCATTTTTTTCAAAATTTTTGCTTAAAAAAATCCCCAAAAATACAAAAATTGTCCGATCGACTAAAAAAGCACAAGCCGTATGCACGACCCTTTAGGGGTGCCTCATACCAAAAATAAATGACATCGGGTCAAAAATGTAGGAGGAGATACATTTTTAATTTTTTTCTTTAAAAATTCGCCAAAAATTCAAAAATCACCCGATCAACTAGAAAAGCACAAGCCGTATGCACGACCCCTTAGGGATGCCTCACACCAAAAATAAATGACATCGGATTAAAATTGTAGGAGGGGATGCATTTTGAAACAAAGTTTACAGCGAACTAACTAACTAACGGACGCCACCGGCAAACCGATAGGAATACCCCAGCTAACGTGTAACGTAAGCTGGGCTAAAAAGTCAAAAACAATTTATAATTTAAGACGCTGAAAATTTGTACCTGTGCTTCAAAACTATGAACCCAATATGGACCGGGGTCTACATTCAATGCCGAACCGATATGAAGAAAAATAAAACATGCAAGCTCATTTAAAACTAAAATGCACCTGTTTCCTGAGGAAAGTTTTGCCACACGTTTGACAGACAAACTGCTTGGCGTTCGTGTGACTGAACATGTGCTGATTCAGCAAATTTTTTGTCTTGCCTGCATAGTTACAGTGTGGACAGTGGAACCTGTGCGAACGTAAGAGCATGTGTTAATAACTCATATGAAAACATGTGCACAGTTATATGTACGTAGGTACAATTCTACGCCACTGAAAATAAAACCTCAACGAAAGGCAAACTACTGGTGATTGTCTAAGCTATTACAAGCCAGGTGAAACAATTGGCAGAACAGTGCGTTCACAAATAACGTCTAGGACAATGTATAAAGATATACATGATCCTTCCCTTCAGCCTCTTACCACAGCGTGCTTGCAATGTAACTGCCTATCCCAATCACACGCCACACCCCTTCCCCCCAGCCCCAACCCGCCCCCCCCCCCCCAAAAAAAAAAACCACCACCTTTATCTACCCTTTGCTCTATAATCACCCTATTTCTTTCATAATCTGCAACAATCATCTGTCCCCCCTCCCCCCGCTTCCCCGCCGTGTCGCCACTTCGTCATTTTTTAGCGTGGGTTTAGGACCCACATAAGGCAACTTCATACCAGATTTTAAAACATTCAGAACTAGGCTCACTTGTAACAAACGCATGAAGTAAATGTCTAATTGTTAAATATTCACGGTTAAAAGGGTGAATTTCTCAACCTGGTACACACAAGGGAAAATTCTGGTCGCGATTCTTACGAGGATTAAGAAGATAGATTTTTTTATCGAAAAAGCTGAAATGGCTATCAGACCAACGGCTGGGTGGTCGGCTAAACAGCCGGGCGGATGGAGGGATACCCCACTCTTGGGTATACTCCCTGGTGACCACGGCCCCCTGGGCTAACAAAGGGGCGACTGACTTTCTGTCACTGGTGTGCACAGTTTTCTGGTGCCACGTGGCGTCTCGCTGTGTCTTGAAGCTTTTGCCGCAGATGGGACACTGGAAGTTTCTCTCGTCATTGTGCCTCTGAAAAAAAAAAAAACAGTACACATGTAACCCACATGTCACTTTATCCCGACCAAAAAATCTACGTTAATTACCTTTAAACTGTGTGTTTCCTGATATTTTTTTTTTATTTCACAGTAACTATGGTAGCTAGCAATAAATATGAGTGGAGTGAGATCGCATGACATACCTGGCCCTCAGTGGCTGATGATGTCATCAGCCCGTGAATACTGAATACTTAACTTACACACAGTATTAAACTACCGCTGCACCACAGGACAACTTGCCCTCGGTTGCTTTTAGTACGTATCTATTAATCTGTCATAAAATGCAAGAATGCCCAGGAACACTGTGGCCAGCTGCGATCTAGAGAATCACTTATCAATAGGCTTGTATGGTCGCCAAAATGTGGCAGTCATATTGCTAAACCGAGTTGTTGAAAATTCGTACATAATTTTCAAGGAATCCGGTAAAAATTGAGGGAGAAGCATTTTGAATACTGGCTACTAAATATTTTGTTAAATGACCCCTATTTAGCTAATTTTTGACGGATCGCCAGAAAAGCGACTTTTCAAAAGTGCACCGCCTAGTCAACATTTATTCGATCCAGACTTGGAGACAAAGCATTTTGAAAACTGGCAATCAACAGATTATATATTATATATGCCCCCTCCTTCCATTGGATCGCTAAGAAAAAATAATTAATCTTCAAGAGAGGAAAGCTTAAGGAACATTTATGGAAAATTTACGGGCAATCCGATCAATAATGTGGAAGAAAAGGCCTTTGGACAATGGGCTACAAAAAAAATTAAAATGCCCCCTATTTGGTAAATTTTTGGTGGATCGCCATAAAATTTCAAGACAGGCTTACCCAGGAAACATTAGGTCAAAATTTAATGGTAATCTGATACAAATTGTGGGAGAAGAAGGATTTTGAAAATTGCTAACCACAAAAAGTTATAAATGCCCCTTAATTAGCCAAATTTTAGCGGATCGACAAAAAAAAAAGTAAATTTTAAAGACAGAACAATCGTACAAAATTGGAAACCAATCCGATCACAACTGTGGGAGAAGTATATTGAAAACTGGCTACTAAATATTTTTTAAATGCTCCCTATCCAGATTTTTGGCGGTTCGTCAGAAAAGCAACTTTTCAAAAGAGGACCGCCTAGTGAACATCCGATCAAAATTGTGGAAAAAGAAGAAGCTCTTTGAAAACTGGCTACCGACAAATGCCCCTCCCCCCCCCCCCCCCTATACCAATTTTTGACTGATCGGCAAAAAATTAACTTTTCAAGGGATCACATGCTAGTGAACATTTATGCAAAATTTGACGGCAACCCGATCAAAATTGTGGAAGAAAAAAACCTTTGGAAAACTGGTTACGAAAAAATTTAAAATGCCCCCATTGAACTAATTTTTTATCGGATCGAAACAACAAAGTAAATTTTAAGAGAAAACCATCTTGGGAACAATCCTTCAAAATTTGAAGAAAATCTGATCAAAATTGTGGGAGAAGAAGCATTTTGAAAATTGGCAACCAAAAGAATTTAAATGCACCCTGTTAAGCCAATTTTCGGCGGATGGCAAAAAGGTTATTTCTTAAGTGAGGCTTATTTAGAAAATATTCCTACAAAATTTGAGGAAAATCTGATCAAACTTGAGGAAGAAGAAATATTTTTGAAAATTGACAACCTAAAATTTTAAATGCCCTCTATTAGCCAACTTTTGGCGTATCGTCAAAAAAAAATTTCAAGAGAGGCCTACCTAGAGAACATTCGTACAAAATTGGAAAGGAATCCGATCAAAACTGAAGGAGAAGAAGCATTTTAAGTAAAAGTTTACATACGGTACATACGCACAAGCATACAGACGACGGACACCCCTCTGCTGATGTGATAAGACCAGCCCGACCAAGTGAATTTCTCCACACAAATCTAGACATGGCTACCCATACTGAAGCTCACACAGACTATGCCTAGACTGAAATTCTCCTTCACTGAGTGTGAACCTCATGAAGAAAACTAATCAAAATAGAAGTACGCAGGGAATGGGGAGGGGCTGGACGGGGAAGCGGGAGAAGGGGCGTGGGACCTCACCTCTACATGAGCTTGCAGATAGCGCTCCACTTTGAAGGACTTGCCACACAACTCACACGTGAACCCTCTCCTGCTTGTGTGCAAGAACGCGTGTCGTTCAAGTCCCTGCTTACTCGAGTAGAATTTGTTACAGATTCCACATTTGAAAAGCATGTCTCGTTGTAGAACGCGACTTTCGGAGCTCGTCCTTTTCATAGACGTAGTTCTATTTGAACGAGTGATAATCTCATTTTTGGAACTCTGTAACAGTTTTTTTTTAAATAATTTACTGACTTCATCTATTATCTTTCAGTTAAAGCGTAAAGTGCTATTTTTAATTACATTAAGCGAACAGTTAGAAACTTGTAATGTTATAAGTTTACAGAATTGAGAAGTGGACACGGACCACCCCAAGGGCCTACAAAACAGTAATACTTCATTCTGAGTGCGTACGATATTGTTTTTTGCCTGAAGCCGTAGGTCCGTACACGCCCGTAGGCTGAAGGCAAAAAACAATATCGTACGCACTCAGAATGATGTATTACTTTTATTATATGCCTACTTTTGTTATTTTTATGTCGTTCTTCGAAATTTTACCACGCACTATTTTTGCACTCAGTATGCTCAGATGGGGTGACGCGTAATCGGTACTGCGGTCAGCGAGCATTGAAATTTGGCTCGGTTTTTGCACTTCAGAAAATAAATATTAAGTATTTATTTGCTACGTGTAATGATTATTTCTGACGTAATACCACCCCCCCCCCCCCCTAGCCGCGGCATTATATCAGTTATATCTTTATTAATTTCAAATCAATGCACACAAAATCACCCGAAGGACGTGTGTAAAATTACCAACAATTTACCCTTTAAAATAAATATTTACGTTCAAAAATGCCTTCCTTTCTGTCATCAGTGATAGTACACTTTAATTTATGTGCCTTAAACTCATGTGGTTTAAGAAGTAACTTCACAAGCCCTCCTCATCAACAAGTATTTTCTCCCTTTCGAACGTTCCTTCTTATTTTTGTCAGTTCACCGGAAGTAACTCATTTCAACTCAAATCGCGAAATAACAACGCAACAAATACACAAATGGCGTAATTATATGGCATTTTTAATTAGATGACGTTTCATTTTCAGGCTGCGCTGTAAATATCGTCACAGTAATAACTCATGTATCGATTTTGAGGACGGTTGCAGTTCATTGTGACCCACTTTCTCTTCACTTTCAAGTCCGAAAACACGTGTGTTTTTTTGTTTACTGTTTACATCTGATCGCATTATGAATATGCTTATAGGGGGGAACCATGCGATCTGACCTATGAAAACTGCATGCTCGTTTTTTTTCTATCATTTCTTTGTACGCGGACATCTAGGCATATAATGAATGAGCAATCCCGATCACACCGGGGGAAAACAGCAGTCCTATTGGCAGGAGTTCTGCAAGGGCCAGAAACCCCAGATGGGTAAGATATCGTCCATAACATTATAGCAGAGGGAGGCAATGTGTGAAACATCGCCAGTATTTCCGAATTCGTACTTTACGGACGCCACCCCCCATCCCAAGACACAAATAAAGAATGAAATAGCACCTGTCTGACTTTGGTAATACTGATGGCGGTTTCATGCGTGAGGTTGCCTTCATCCCCCTGCTCTATAGGCGCAGCAATAGCCACATACGCCTTCTCGCTGACGTCAGCCTCGTCCACATACAGCGCCTCCGCTTCCATTCCAGGCAGTATCAGCTCTGTACAGCAAGCCATACACAGCACGTGACACTACACAGCACGTGGCATTACACAGCACGTGACACTACACAGAACATGGCACTACACAGCACGTGACACTACACACCACGTGGCATTACACAGCACGTGACACTACACAGCACGTGGCATTACACAGCACGTGGCATTACACAGCACATGACACTACACATCACGTGGCATTACACAGAACGTGACACTACATAGCACGTGGCATTACACAGCACGTGACACTACACACCACGTGGCATTACACAGCACGTGACACTACACAGCACGTGGCATTACACAGCACGTGACACTACACAGCACGTGGCATTACACAGCACGTGAGACTACACACCACGTGGCATTACACAGCACGTGACACTACACAGCACGTGGCATTACACAGCACGTGACACTACACAGAACATGGCACTACACAGCACGTGACACTACACAGCACGTGGCATTACACAGAACATGGCATTACACCGAACGTGACACTACATAGCACGTGGCATTAGACAGCACATGACACTGCACAGTATGTGACACTACACCACGCAGTACTAAAAGCATGTGGCATTACACAGCATATGACACTACACAGTACGTGGTATTAAACTGCATATGATATTATACGGCACGTGACATTTCAGAGCACATGACACTACACAGCGCATGGCATTACACAGCACGTGACACTAAAAAGCACGTGACACAACACAGTACTCGACAAACACGCAACAAGGAGCCCCTGATTGACACCAAGTCCTTACATTTCTCCAAAAATTCCCAATTCAGTGCTGCATCTCTGTGTGTCACCATGTGATTTTTTTCTTTTTTCTTTTTCTCTCAGAAAGTTTACTTTCCGCTTTACTTATCGATCACTGAGGCTTTCGTAAAATAAGTGTTCTCTGTTGTATGCAGCCACTGGCTAACACACAGCATGTATGTTATCATTGTTTATCCTCACATTTTATAGAGCTACGGGTTTCGTGCGAAAACTACCGCAATCTCTTGTGGAAATGCGGAATTTGCTTGAATGCTGAAAACACTTGCAAGGGCTAAGTTCTGTCACATTTCGCGGCACAGCAAAGGGGGGGGGGGGGGAGTGGGGGGGAGAGATAATTATGATGTAAGCTGAAGGCTTCGGACTTGTACATCAAGACAGGTCGGCGAGAAAAGTGACGTAAAACAGGTAAATGACTGCAGAAAGGTAATAATGTCCATAAGAACTATACCAGTAGGAGATGCTGCAGAGCGCAGTCCCGCACTAGCGCGCTCGGTAACGCGGTACCCGTTCGCCGCGACAAGGCCGGGGCTAGTATCCGCCTCGCCGTCACCATCATATCCGTACAACGTGCTCCTCTCGCCGCTCGCAAACTTCAGGATTTCCTCCTCCGTCTGGCTTTCCATACTCGACATATTGCTTTGTTTTTCTGCAAATGAGTACTGCCATAGATTTTCTACACCTTTTCTAAGTCAAACTGCATAAGAGGTACTCACTGCAAATGTTACATTTTTTTGCCATAACCTCATTTTTGGCCGAAGCGAACTGATTTGAAAGGAACTCATGTCAACACTCGCAACTTTCTCGAGCAGCACTTGAGATACAAAATGCTTGTCTGTAAATTATTACATTCTTGGTTACACACAATCAGACCAACGCAAAAAGATTCGCTTTGGGAGAAGTATTGTGTTTTCAAACCGCGCTGATATATGTTTTCAAAACGCACCTACGATTCTGTGTGCCTCCAGCTTGTCTAGGTGATGTTTACACAGATCTTGCAAAGCCGGCATCTCCAGAATTTCCGCAGCATGAAACAATTCTCTTAAGCTGACATCATCAACATCTGCATTACCTGTAAAGTCGAGTCAGCATTACTTATTTACTACATGGGTGTTATTCAAATACCACAAGTAGGGAAAGCTGAAACTGAAGTCAACGGAGCTGGTGAGAAGATTTATATCTGAACTAGAAGGCCCAGGTGTCCTTCGTGGGTTGTGGTCGTGTCTAGTTTCATCTGGAAGACGTTTAAGACGTGGCTTTCCTGCTGCGCATTCTTTAACAGCAATTATACATTTTGTCTCCCTCTCCTTCAATGTTGTTAAATAGGAAAGCTCAAGTGCATGTTCATTAGCTTTCCTCGGGGTATATAATGCGTAGAGCTCTTTTCTGTACTTTTTTTCTTGAGTCATTTTGAGACCGGTTGAGACTGGCTGCCCAGACTTGACAGCAGTATTCAAGGTGTGGACGCACAAGGCTTCTGTAGAACACTTGCAAGCCCTTTTCATTGGCCTTAGCTTTCTTTAACCGTTTTAGGAAACTAGAGCCTCAGAGAGACACGATCCCCCGTGTAACATGGATGACCAATGATACATGTGTCAAAACTGGTGTTCTATTACTGCCACTTTCATTACGTTTTTTCACAAGTTTAACAGGTTTGCATGTTTTTAAATTTCGACAAAGGTAATTTTTTATTAAAAATAATCCACTCTGGCAATTTTCAGTATCTGTGTTATTCATATGTGAAGTTTTAAGGAAATCAGAAAAACAGTTTTCTAGACACAGCCTTGGAAGACCGTGTCTCAAGACCGTTCAGTTTCGCAGACAAAATGGCATCAAATGCGTTTGACAAAATTTCAAAACACTGTGGTTTTTTTCTTACAATTTTTCATGAATCGGAACAAAAAAAACACCTTCCATATTTGCTCTATCAGTATCTGAAATGCAATAGTTTTTGAGACCTAGCCTGGAAACGACGTTAAAAATAGAATGCCTCAATAGCCGAAAAATACTGTCATTTTTAAAAACCTGAAAAAAGCAAACACGACTCTGCACACCTTCAATGTTTGCTCTTTCCGCGTGTAAAATTTCAAAACAACCCTGTCTACAGTTTCGGAGATGCAGCCTGGACACGCGGGTGGACACCTCGGACACCTTTAAACACCTGTGATTGACGTATGGTTTTTGCTCTGCTCAAGATAAGTTTCTTCTTTTCTAAGTCTTTAAGTGTGATAAGCAGAAGTCGAGATTTGTTCGATATTTGATTTGCGACATCACCCAACCTTGCATGCTTAGTAATTTCAGTACCTTGTGGAATTTTTAACTCATGCAACCGTAGTTGATTAGGTAAGTATGCACTTTCGAGAATCCATAGATTAATAAGTTTTTTTCTCCTCTCTCTATTGTTATATTCATCAAGGGTATTTGTTAACTGAGTAGGCTAGATTGTAGCTGAGATTGCTGTAACCACCGGTGCTTATTGTTTCTTCCAGCCCTTTTACTGATTCTGCATGTTTTACAATTTTTCCATTTAGTCGTTTCAACTCATTTGTAACCTGCTGCAGTTCATTTTATTGAGTCACTTGCTTATTAATGAGGGTATTTACAGTGACGCTTTTCATTCTTTCATCAAGGTTTTCTAGCAATTGATTGCTAAGCGATATTGTATTGTTCGGATTGTGACCTCGGGTTGGTGTTGGTGTTGAAGCATGACTGTTGTCGCTATTTGCTTTCGTAAGTATAGAGTGAACTTTTGGCATACAGGCTTTGCCAAAGAGCTTGATGCCATGGGAGTGGTTCCCTTGTACTTCATATCCGCTTTCACTTATTTCAGCACATGTGAGACAATACCACTTCTTACATAATTCGCATAATATTAGGTTCGTTGTACATTCTTTACAGCCCATACAAGGGAAATGAGATTGGTCGTTTTTCTTGGGTGAAAGTTGCTTAGTCTGACAGTTTGTTTGTCTTGGAATTTGGAGGTTGTTGTTGCGACATTTTGATTTGCTTCCAGAATTTCTCTACGCTGGCCTGAAGTTTCTGATTCAGTGGTTTCATCAAAAAGAGATTTCGTGATGGTTGTTCTGTGTGATTCGACGTATGTTTTTCAGCTTGCTTTATAATAATCCTCACATTGTCTTAAGTCTGTAGGTCGAATCTTAAATGTTTATTTTTCTTACAAGTTTCACATTTGCCACTACTCGTTGCCATGTTTTAAAATGGTGTCCGATTTCCAAGCAAAATTAAATTAATAGTAGTAATAAAATCCTTTCCAAGCTAAAACAAAATGTGTTAATATATTTATTAACAGTATGCATTCGCCAATAACTCGTATGATAAGCTTGAACTGTTGAAACGCTGTATGAGCAGAAGTCGGCTTAAAGTGGTTTGATTTAGTTAAATCTGAACAAACAAAATTCAGTTTCACTAATATAGCAGTTAAATCTGAGCGACGCAGCTAAATCTGCTTAAGCCTGTTTAAACCGCTGTTGAAAAAAAAAGAGAGTGACCAATGTTGTTTTATGTCATTGCTCTTCATTGAAATATTAGTCCTAATTGCTGAGCAGAAACAATTTAAAATTGACAAAAAAATACATAAATAAATCTAACAAAAATAATCATAACATATGATATACCATCCCTGAACGTAATGTCGAGTAATGTTGTTTTCCCGTGCTTTTCAGACGCCACGTAAATACTGAAAAAAATCCCATCACATTGCTTTTAAAAACACCTTTTAATACTTTAAGATATGAAAAAAAAGAAATCTTTTACTTGCCTAAATACATAAAGTGGAGTAATATTTTCCAGAGAGACGAAGGGATATGCTCAGTGTTTAATCGGAAAGACGGACTGGATGAAACTGAAAATGTATTTTTCAAAAGTGTTGATCTGGCGGCTAGGATACTGGCATGTGCTTGCAGGGTCTCCCCATCTCCTGTTACAATAAAACATGAAAAGAATTACACGGGAAGGACATAACATATCAGTTTGAGTAGTCGGCCGGTGTTGTGTCCACATAAACAAGCTCGCAAATAAACAGTCTTTCCCTACGGTATGCTTTATGGATCAACTGATTACTTTTTGGATTATGGGCTACTTTTTTCTACACGATTTCGGAAGGTGTAAATTTAGGAAACTGGTCGCTGCTATGTAAATATTTAATAAGTTCTTCATTTGCTGGCAGTCTCCTGTCATATATAATCAAAGGTTAGGAAAATCCTTTTATGTCAAATTTCATTGCACCATATATTAATCCTCTTTGGTCACAACAGCAATCTTTTATCAATTAAAAGAGCTCCGTTAATCTCCGCCTATTGCAAAAAGTATGCAGTTTGGGCCCTTGTTACTAATCTTTTCACTTCGGCACTAAAGTACAAAAAGTAGAAGTGAAACATTCTGTTACATATTTAACTTAGTTGGCATATAAAATTAGTGAAACGGGCTGTGAATATTTCGTCCTAAACGGAGAAGGAAAAATGGATGAAACAGCTGAAAGCAGCGACAAATTAATTGTTCCTATTGTGACAAAGAGATCTGTAATGAAATGAGTTGAGCTGAAATAAATTCAGTAAAACTTGAGGATATTTATTCAAATAACTATTTACAGCAGGTTGTCCCCGGGGTAAACCTGACCACTAACTTCAAACAACTCCGGCTGTTTTTTTTTTTTTTGCTAGAATTGTTTTACTGCACCAAGTATCGGAACATAAACTGCGTGACGAAAGCATCAGATTTGTATCCCAAGATTTTACAATATCAAGTGTTATAAGAACAAAGCCTTTGAGTGTTTCAGCCGTTACTATGGAAATGAATTATCTTTTGCCGGCTGCAACTTTCCGGAGCCCCAGGCAAAACAAAATTGCAAACTGAAACACCATTGCGGACAACTAACACAAAACTTCTTACACATAGATTTCGAACAAATTAATTTTAACTAAATTACGACAATCTCAACTTGCCCGTCAATATTTCCGTATCACAAAAGCGCTTTTCAGTCATCATGGCATACAAGTCTTGGTGTAGTTTAGCACACCAGTCTGCCTCTTCAATGGGGTAAATCTCGCCCATGTTGCCCGCTTCACAGCTCTCTTCGTAGCTTCGTCTGTACGTTTGATAAATAAAGAATTATTCTGGTACTCCGTTACAATGCAATTCTACTGTTTATGGTGAGAAAGATGAAAACTGCAGGACAGGTTAAAAATCTTATTTTTTTAATTCTTGATTTTTTATTATTATTATTATTTTTTTTACTTAAATCGATTTTATGACAAATCACCAAGAAAAATCAATGACGTCATAATTATACAAAATACCCCTTCGATGCCTTTCTCTTGGCCCAGCGATCAGTAAACACAAAAGCATTATCTTGAATAAAAAACATCCGCATTGAATGGTCACTGATTGTTATTACAATATTAAACACCGTATTGACGAAACTTTTCGTCTCGATTTCTTGGCTGTGAACGCAGCAGGAATGTAAATAGATTGTGTTTATTCTGTCATCTGGCACACGCTTAACAAAGTATCATTCAAGCAACTTAGCAAAATGGAATCAGACAGTGGGAAACTACCCTCATTACTTTATATGGTCACCGTTTACTTATCAGACAGCAATATGCAAAGAGAGTTCTGTCGTAACACGCACATGATGCATTACATGACAAGAAAGGAAAGAAATGCTGGTTCCATTACGTACTGAAAAGACAGGGGCATGTTTCTAATATAGGGACAGAGCATGGGTGCTTTGTATTGGATTCGGACACGCGTGAAAGTTTTGTGAACGAAAAGCACAGCGGCGATTTCATTCGCTTTCCACAAGTGTCCGAACACACATAACCACGCCTTTGAGCGAAAAAAAAACGGTTTCGTCACAAAGCCTTTGTCAGCGTCACGTTATCTTATAGCTACGACGTTCGGGTGAATGTGATAAGAGAAGTTTCGTACGCGATTAGGTAATGCAAAATGTACTATCATTTCTTTATACGGGAGTGCACTGTCACTGGGGTGCGCATTATAGCGTTTCTTTAAGGGTTTCTGTTAAATATGCATTGGTCAGTTGGTGAATGTTGGGATCCATGACAAAAGGTCCAGCGTCAAAACGTAGGCGACAAAAGGTCGAGCGCCAAAAGGTCGAGCGACGAAAGGTCGAAAGTTGAAAACGCGACAAAAAAATCGAGATTTTTTCGGTTGATTAATAAACATCAATTTTATTTTCAACATTAGAAATTTTAATAAAAGGCAACAAACGTTCTTTGTTTTATTGTCACATCAATGACCGGAGATTGCTATACATTTCGAAAGATTAGTCCATACTAGGCCAAAATGCAATTAATTTCTTCACCCCAATTCACTAATAATACATTCAGGCAGTTGTTTGACCGTTTGTCGCCGACCTTTTGACGCTCGACTTTTTGTTGGGACACCTTTGAGCCGAGAAGTTAGTCAGATTTACAGCTGGCGTATGTAGTGAGGTCAGAATGTAACATTTTTGGCCACTATTTATGATCTTTAAAAGGAAAGAATACACAAATAACCGCAAATATTCCGCAATAATTAACATTTGTTTACATACAGGGAGCATGGTTTATCCCGTGAAAAGTGACACTAAATTTTGTAATTAGCTACCAAAAACTTTTGAACTGATATTTCAAAAAAAAGCATGGAAGAAATTTAACAAGTTAAACATTGTGGGTGCACATAATAAATTTATGCCTAATTCCGCGTATCAATTGTTTGAGCATATGTTTTACAGACAATCCATAATCCCTCCATTGAAATTTTGGTCACTTGACTTTGGCCAGGTGGGATTTAAAAGGTCGAAACGTAAACAAACATTTGCCATGCGAGAGCAGAAGCTATCTTTTCTGCACTTGCAGAAGCTATCTTTTCTGCACTTTAACGATATGGAGCCGATTCAAAATTGTGCCTGTTTTACGAAAAGGGTATATTGGGCACGAACTTTCTGTAAATGTTTAAACAATAGGAACTGGTATGCAGGATTCGTGCCTCAGATCATTTGAAGTTGACCTCTATTAGCGGATGGCTTCGCAGTTGTGACAGAAAGATATACGTTATTTAAAGTTATGTAAGGAAGTGCTCACTCGGAGCCATACAATAACCAGGTTTTTAGTGTACAATGTCCTTTTGATAAGACCATCTTACTACTAATAAATGTTACCTTGTTCTTCACTGATTTGAGGCACAGACACTTTTCTTGTTTTGCCCATACTGACATAGTGATTGAGAGGACATAAATGCTGAAACCCGTTACATCCCTGTCCGCAATCAGACTGGAAATACCAATCAGTTGATTACGTAACTCCTTTTGCTTAAATTACTACAATGAAACAAGAAATCCCTTGCCTTTAACAATGAATAATATACTAGACGTCCCAGTAAATAGATACCAGTAACCTGGGATCGTTCGCTACTTTTCAATGGTTTTTGCGCAAAACTCTCATGTTTTGGGCGCGATGCGGATATGCTTTTGTATGTAGCAAGTACTGAATTTTACACAAGTTTTCTGTTATCTGCGAAGTAAAATGTCATGATTTACGAAAATGCCAGGCCGATGTGTTTTTTTCGGGCAGGATTTTCCAGCTGTAACTCGCCACTTTCTTCTATCATCCCGAAATATAAATTTTAAGTGCAAACTGTAAGACTCAACTCGGTTTTCAAATTGACTACTAAGAGCTATAAGGATTACATGTGAGCACAAACCTGACTTCATATGTCTATACTGACAGTTTACTTATAGCAGCTCAGTATTTTGCATTCGATAACCAGTGGCAGTTGCCGGGAGGTTCGGCAAAAACTAGAACCTTATTTCGCTAGCGAAATGTTACACACTTGACAAAAAATTAAATGCAAAAATACTTCCTTCAATGGGTTATTTCTTGAATAATATATTGCAAACAACACAACTTGAATACATCTTATAAGCCGTGCAGTGTTTGGTTTTTGTTGGCTTAAGGTTTTATCGACTGAGCAGGCATACGCCGTGTTATCTATTTACGCGGTGAGAGCTCGCATTAAGCTCAGCAACTGTGTTCTGTGATGTACGCTAAACGCACTGCATTTACTTGCAAAAAATACACTCTTTTCACATGGGGTTTTAACAAAGAAAACGAAAGCGAAGACGAAAATAAAAAGTGACATGCACAACTTCAGATCAAGCTCTTCATAAGTCCCAAGTTTCATGGTCCAAGGGCCCATAGTGTCAGAGAAGAAGACACAAAAAATCGGAAAAAGTGTCAAGAAGGAAAAAAAGGACGAACGGCTGCTCGCACAAATTCATTTAACTCTTGCAAGCCAAAGGCTTGTCAAGTGTTAAATATCATTTCGGGGATAATTGTTGTTTTCGGGGGGTGGTGACGGTACAGGCGGACTGGACCTAGGTTACTGGTATATATATTCGTCTATTAGTCGTAACATTATTTTCACTCTTTCTACATTGCCATAAGCCAAATCACACTTTGTGCGTTTCGAATAAAATGCATAAAAATTCTGCGTTTTGAATAAAAACTAACTGGGTAAAAAATGAAACAACTGATAGAGAGATTTCGCCTGAATGTCCAATTTCTCTTGCACCAAAGAGCATTCGTGTTTTAATAACTCGTATGCTATTTTAAAAATTCATTAAAAATTTAACAGTTTTAAGTTTCAGTTTTTTTATGTTCTGAGTATGAGCAGTTTTTGTTATATTTCTTCTATATTTTTCTATCATTTCCTTCATTTTTACTCGGTTCCCTCGCAGTCGAAATTCAAAATTTTTGCGCATTTTATTCGAAAAACTCAAAGTATTATGTGGCTTATCGCTCAAAAGTTCAATTTCACCTTTCGACCCATTTTACCTCGTACTGAGAGCAACCATCGTTTGTGGTACTAAAGCATTAACAAAACGAAGAGTAGTCAGAGCCATGTTTATTTATACATCATTTCACTACATGGAAATATATAAGGGGCCACACAAAAGTATACAAAACGTGAAAAAGTACCAAAGACATAAATTTAGCCTTCAACTTACACAAAATGGCGGGTAAAGCTATTCTTGTGTCGGCCAAACTTTTTAATTTAAATAAGCCGATTGTCGTCGTCGTCGGGATACGCTTTCAGAGCAAAGCTCTATACGTTTCTATACAGCGTCTCTCCACCTAGTACGGTTTTGTGCCAATATTTTGGCTTGTGAGATTGAGTAGATTCACTGTTATTATAAAATAGCTGACCTCGGATGCGATCTGTATGTTTTGTATAAGCACAAAGCCGGTGGATATTTTTTAAAACTAGTTCACTTTTTTATGAGTATTATTATCGCGGAGTCTCCAGTGCGAATAAAAAAGGATGGAGCCAAGACCAAGACTGCAGTCCTGTTTTGTCCTCAGGTTTTGTTAATGCCATAGAACAATTTGAAAACAAGGTTCGACACAAAGGCAAACACTACACGTTTCCTGTGTGTGTGATAGCATCCCATTTGCAAGCAAATCTTTACTGCTGAAGTGTTGCTGCAGTCAGGGATCTGGTTGAATTCTTGGAGAACATCAATTATGCTGTCCGTGGAGGGTTCGGGTTGAGGAAGAACGCGAACCAGTAAGATTTCGATTGAACCACTTCTAAAGCCTCTGAAGGAAGAACTTGATATTACGGTGCTCAATGAGCTTATATTCCCTGTTAAGTCCACCAAGTTTTATATCACGAACTGTCGTTCCGCAAATTGTTTTTTGGGGCCTTTTAAATATATGTATCGTAATTTTATGGGTATCAACTTTGTTACCGAAATATGTCGAGTTTGGTATCGTTTTGTTCATCAGAATATGGTCTTTACGATGCGCTTTTTAAAATTGCTTTAAAATTTAATTTCGGGTTATGAATTCAGTTTTGATAATTTCCTGTATTTTTAAATTCGAAAGTCAATTGCACTCATGTTATTGGGATTAGCACTTGCCCCTAATTGCAATTAGTGTCAGCGTCGCAGGGCATCCCCAATGTTAGGATCAAGTTCGCCTACTCGCTAATCCTGACATCGCTTACGCACTCAGCCCCTTAATTGCAGTCAGTGCCAGCGTCGCGCAACATCTCCGCTGTTAGGATTAATTTGGCCTGCTCGCTAATCTCAACAGCGTTTACTCAGTCAGGGTGGGTGATATGCCTTACTCGTTAACCTTAGACAATCACGTTCTAGAACCAAATTACTCCGGTGAACCAGAAGCGTATATAAGAGGCGTTTTTCAGTGTAAAAATCAGTACGACTTCAAATCATAAGGATTTATGCTCTACGACGAATCAGCAACGGATTTGAATTGACTTGTGAACTTCACAGCGGATAACAACAATAGCGGAATATTGTTAAGTTTTTGTGAAAACAGCAAGAATTCAAGTGGAAACTGTAGATTGGAAGACCGCAATATCTGGTATGTTCTGTCGTGTTATAAGTACGCATTAAGGTAAAATTGCAGCATTTTCGGGGGCTCTTGTGCTGATTTTAGTCAGAAAACTTTTTGAGTTGAGTATCGGAACCTCTATACGGCTTCAGCGTAATATGGGTGTTTGCATTACGTTTAGAATTATATTTTCACATATTTCTTAATTGTTGCTCATTCTCTGTTATGACGCAGAGAATCAGTGTCCATTGTACAGTGTCCAGTGTTCAGTGTCCGAAGTCAATGTCCAACCCCGAATAAAACTTGCACTGCATTACTGAATTGCTAGTCTTTCTTATTTGAAATTAATAAATTAGATCCGAATAAATTCGCGTGGTTTTGAGTAACATTCATGAGTCCAACGGTGGACTTAGCATCCCCGATTACAGAGCTAACCCTGTGGTGTGCACCTATTGTACCTGTGGAGAAGAAGAACGGAAAAGTAAGGATCTGCGTTGATCTGAAGAAGCTGAACAATTCAGATAAAAGAAAACGATTTATTATATCGACCGTTGAAGAGATTTCCACAAAGCTGCCTAATACAAAGGTATTTCCCACTTTAGACCGTCCGCAGTATTTTTTGACTGGATGACAGGATGCATCAGGATGACAAACATTATGTTGTTTGATCACTTTGTTTGGCAGATGCGTATTTAACCGTTTGCCCTATGGACTGAAATCCAGTACAGAAATATTCCAAAGTACGCCAGAAGAGCTTCTGAAGGCCGGAAGCCTTTGTTTCGTGTCCACTCACATCGACAGAAAAACGTTGCGTTAAAATAGACAAGGAATTCTAGCTTTGGTGTGGAATTGTGAGAAGTTTGGAAACTACCAGGGGGGATTATTATTATTATTATACGTAATTCTTATAACGCGCTTTATATAATTAAATCTCTAAGCACTTACAAACATAGATGCATAAGCATGAATACACATAGTCTGAAAAAAGATTAAAAAATTCTTATAAAAACAACAGTAAATAGCAACTAATAATAGTGACTGAACAAATAGGTTTTTAAAAGTCTTCTGAAACATAAAATAGAAGTAGAACTTTTAATATGGATCGGAAGATCATTCCACAGCTTCGGCGCAAACACTTCGAATGATTTGTCTCCCATTTTAGAACTAGTTCTTGGAATGACTAGTTGCAAATGACTAGACGATCTCAGGGTACGACCTGGTTGATAAGGAACTAACAAATCAACTAGATAAGCAGGGCCATTTCCTGTCAAACATTTGAAACAGAGTACTAAAAATTAAAAAATGACTCCAGCGTCAATTGGCAGCCAATGCAGCTCCCTAAGTATAGGGGTTATATGACCCCGTCTGTCTACTTTTGCAATGAGCCTAGCGGCAGAATTTTGGACAAGCTGTAACTTCTTAATCAGGGCTTTATTAACGCCATATAAGAGACCATTTCCGTAATCTAATTGTGATATAACCATTGCCTGAACGAGAGTACGCGTAACATCTATATCCATATACTTTCTCATGTTCGAGATAGAGCGAAGATTAGACATTGCAATTTGGCACTTTCTCACAACAAACTGTTCCATGGACAAAGATTGATCAAATATGACACCAAGGTTCTTGATATTCGATACACTAGAAATATATTGATCACCAATTTGCAAATTTATGTTAGACAACTTAGACCTAAAATGCTTTGTTCCAATCAAAATAACCTCGGTTCTTTCATCATTAAGCTTTAAATGATTAAAAGTCATCCACGTCTTAACGTCACAGATACATGCTTCTAGTAGACTACATGCGTTGTCAAAGTCATTAACATTAAAAAATTCAAATAATTGCGTATCGTCAGCATAAAAATGATATGATAAACCGTTTTTTCGCATGATATCGCCAACAGGGGCCATATACAAGGTGAACAGAAGTGGTCCTAGGACACTCCCCTGGGGCACTCCCGTAACAAGGGGTGTCGGATCGGAGAACACTCCATCGATCAACACCCTCTGGGAGCGATTGGTGAGGTATGACTCTATCCATTGCAGTGCTGTACCAGAGACCCCGTAACGTGTTGATAGGCGAGACAGCAGTTTTGCATGGTTTATGGCTGAGAACGCAGAGCTAAGGTCCAAAAGGACTAATGCACACATTATTAGAGTTTAGACTGATCACTGACCACAAGCCGCTAGTTCCAATTATCAATACGAAAGATCTGGATAAAACACTCCTCCAATTAGGATACAGAGGCTGTTGCGTTTCAACTGCACGGTTGAACATATCACTGGAAAACACCTGGTCGTTACCGACACCCATAGTAGAAACATTCCATCAAAATCAGACTGATTGTGACATTGTAAGCATGGTTAATAAAAATGTGGCTATGGTGTACCTGGCCAGTTTCTGATCAAAAGCTGGAAGAAATCGCCACTTAATCTTCAAGAGACCCGGATTTGTCATTAGTCGTAACATTTACTCTAAATGGGATATACCAGAGTCAATTCAGCCATTCTTCCGGAGTGGACAGTGTCATGGTAGGTATTCTTACTTACCATGACAGGATTGCGATTCCTAAATCCAGGCTGATGTGTTGAAAAGCTTTCTGCTGGTCGCCAGGGCATCGCAAAGTCCAGCGTGTATCCCAGTCTGTGTGGTGTCCCGGCATCAATGCTGATATACAAGCCTTGTGTCAAAGCTGCTCATTTTGTGAAGAGAACGACCATCAAAAAGACATGAGCCATTAATTCCAACTCAGCTTCCCAAAGAACCATGGCAGAAGATAGGTATTGAACTGTTCGAACTCCAACAAAATCATTATATGGCTATATTTGATTATCATAGCAGATACATATATTTTGTGTATTTACCTAATACAACAAGCAAAGTTGTAGTTTTAAAACTCAAATCAGTTTTTGCTCGTTTTGGGATACCATTGATATGTCGTACAGATGGTGCTAGACAATTCGCGAGTAAAGAATTTGCTGAATTTAGAGTACAATTTCGTGCACAATGTTAGATGCCAACATTTAAGCCAGAGTAATGGTGAGGTTGAAGCTGCCATCAAAATTACTAAGGAATTTTCGAAGCAGGAAGACCTGTTTGCAGCATTAATGTTAACTCGTGCAATGCAGCATTCTGCCACCTGTTGTTCGGCCGACTAATTAGGACTTATAATCCTGCCCAAGTTGGCCAAAGGTTGCTTTAGTAATGGACAATGATGCTGACTGCAAAGAAAGAATGGCCAGATATTACAACAGGAGACATGGATGTGTTTCACAAACAGCACATGAAAATATGCAAGACGTAGTAACAAAACTGACAAAGAGTTGACATGGAGACCAGCATTGATAGTGAATAAAACTGATTATCCAAGGTCGTAAACAGTGCAGACGTCTAATGGGAAACAATACAGGAGGACGAGCAAACATAATTTTCCTAGGTACAGCCAAAACTATTCCTAACATGTCTCTAATAACAGCCAAAGAGACAAGATCAACTCTTTCTGAGGGCAATCTTGATCACAAAATGCAAAATAGGACAGAACTTACAGCAACAGATAAGAATGTAAAAAGAAATTCCACAAAATATAACTTTCTAAAATAGTGAAATAGCTAAAATAATGTTTTCTTCAGGGAGAAAAATCTAAAACTATTTCACTGCAAAATAAAACTGTGGTAACCACTCGCTCTGCACATTGGAAACAGTGAACTGGCTTACTTAATTCAACTCAAAGTCCATTCAAATATCGAATGGATCCCGTGTAAAGTGACTCCATCTATATTTCACACGAGTACTTATTTCTGCTTATCCCACACACCAGCCCAAAATCATTTAATTTATTGATTTAAAGTTAATGTAAATTTTTACATATGACAAGGACACGGCGTGATAACCTCTAGGAACCTCGCAGAGCGTCAAAAAATTCCATCTGACCCAATGAAATATTTATTACATACCAGCTAGAACGCCCATGTGACAGAAATCATACAATTAGACAGACACTTACAGTGTACGCACAGTGAACACATTTAGTGTACTTACAGATTGTAGATTAATCACTTTCGTTGTACGTAAGAGCAACCTCTAAAGATCACACCCATCTTATTTTTGTCGAAAATGTGGAGTACTGACTAAAAGTTGTCACAAGCTACGAAAAAATAGCAACGGAAAACCAAAGCTGCAAAAATCAATCAATCAATCGTTAAGCACTTTGCTCCAGTTTCAACGTGTATTCTTTTCGCATCCATGCTACAAAGAATTTTCCCGCTTTTGCGAAATTGACGTAAAATAGTCCTCCTTACCCCACGTTGTTGGCAGACATACATGGTAACACATACGCTACCCCAATTCCATGATAAAACATTTAAAAATCACATGAATCTTACAGTGTAGGACGTAATTTGGAGGGAAGGGGAGGGAACAGGCTTAAGGCGTTTTATGTGAAAAAGTGTCCTTAAGCATCGAATTTCAACATTTAAGGTCTTAAGGACTTTTGACTTATGACAGATTCTATTCCGAATATTTTAAAAATATGACTCACAGCTTTTTTATGTTTATTGTTTATGTTTAAAGTGCCAAATTGCAATGTCTAATCTTCGCTCTATCTCGAACATGAGAAAGTATATGGATATAGATGTTACGCGTACTGTCGTTCAGGCAATGGTTATATCACAATTAGATTATGAAAATGGTCTCTTACATGGCGTTAATAAAGCCCTGATTAAGAAGTTACAGCTTGTCCAAAATTCTGCCGCTAGGCTCATTGCAAAAGTAGACAGACGGGGTCATATAACCCCTATACTTAGGGAGCTGCATTGGTTGCCAATTGACGCTGGAGTCATTTTTTAATTTTTAGTGCTCTGTTTCAAATGTTTGACAGGAAATGGCCCTGCTTATCTAGTTGATTTGTTAGTTCCTTATCAACCAGGTCGTACCCTGAGATCGTCTAGTCATTTGCAACTAGTCATTCCAAGAACTAGTTCTAAAATGGGAGACAAATCATTCGAAGTGTTTGCGCCGAAGCTGTGGAATGATCTTCCGATCCATATTAAAAGTTCTACTTCTATTTTATGTTTCAGAAGACTTTTAAAAACCTATTTGTTCAGTCAGTATTATTAGTTGCTATTTACTGTTGTTGTTTTTATAAGTACTTTTTTAAAATTTTCTTAGACTATGTGTATTCATGTTTATGTATCTACGTTTGTAAGCGCTTAGAGATTTAATTATATAAAGCGCGTTATAAGAATTACGTATAATAATAATAATAATAATAATAATAATAATTGTTTATTCATAGAGTCTAGGTCACTTTCTGATATATATATATATGATATTTATATCGTAAATAACATAACACTATAACATGCAATTCAATATACACAATACACTTCACAAGTTACACGAGTGCAACTAAAAATTAAGTATACTAGACATTCAAACCATACGTTATATTGATATAAGGAGTACAGTATAAAATTTGCTGATATATGTATTCTGCTGTGTGTACTTCATAGTCTTCATGAAATATACACCATAACTTCATAGCATTTTCTAATATTGCATAATTCTATCTCCATAATTATACTACACCTTTTATGAGGATCGGACAAGTATGACCGACAGCTTGTAGTTATCGTCCCCGTCCTAAATTGTTGTGTTCTTTGATATATGTATGTTGCAAGCTTTACACAACAACAAGCTACACACGAATATTAGTCATGCAATGAATATATTAGTTCAATGAGACATTTTAATGCAAAGACGTTAATTTAGAAACACGTCCGTACTGTTGAAGTGTCAGTATTTGATTGACAGAGACAGGGCTCGGATGTGAGGGTCACAGGGCTCAAAATATCACGTAACTTTAATCACAATGCAACTCCATTTTAGATATGGTACAACCTATGAAGTGATTTATAAAGCATATTATACAATTAACAGAAATTTGTGGTATCGGTTGAACAACCTGACGTATTAGTTTAAACGAATTTCAAAGTGACGTTAGTTTACATATAAATAATTTAGTAAGAAATATTTTCCACAATATTTTCTACAATTTCCATTCAAGTTAGTTATGACAGTTAGGTTTATTATTTATTTATCCACAGTCCCTATGTCGGGACCCAGGTTTTACTTCAAATGGAGTGTGCAGAACAGTAGGTTCTATTATCAATTACGAGTAACAGATGCATTCCAAGTATTAATATATTTATCATAATTGCTACTTTGATAATATGTTATTTTACTTGATTAAAGTGAACATTAGTTAAGCATTTTATTAACACACGAAAGCATTCAAACATATAAATTAAATGAACCAGAGTTTCTAAATTATTTTTTATAATATCTGTTGGTTAACTCTTGTGAAAATACTTATGTCGCATACATATACTCACTTTTAACAATTTTCTTTGTCACTCTCCTCTGCTTTGCTTACTTCCTCTTTTGACGTTTTTTTAGCTAAAAAACATGCTGTTTATGTTGTTTATCGAATATTTACATTTCCGATAATTGGTTAGTTACTTCGCTTCGATCCTCATTTGTCGATGCACCTAAATTGTCCATCGAAATTGCTTAAAATAGTCTCTAGAAATTACATTCATTATTGGTGAAAGTTAGGAATATGTAGGGTTCCTATATTCCTACCCGCTGTTTATAAAGTTCGGGTCCAAAGAATCGAGCGTTAGTAAATATGTAGCGAACTAATTCACAAGTAAAACATATGTATAGCATAAGGTCTGCTGATTTATACTTATTTGAAATGATGTCAATTGACAGCAGTGCAACTTTCTGTATTTACAAAATGATACATGAAACTTAGCGAAAAAACTTGAAAATTTGTAGCATAAGAGGCTGCACTTGCATTAAGGCATGTCTTGAACCGTTCTGATACGTTTTCTGTAGTGTGTGATGTCTCGGTTTTTGGGCAACTTGTCGATTTGGGAGTGTTGTCAGTTGAATATCAGCAGTTGTAATTAAAACGCGAGCGTTTTGTCTTGTCTGACTTTATTTAACAATTTCGAAATATCTGATGTACGAAGGAGTTTGTTAGATTACTGAATTCTAGCAGTTTTTTGTATTTTTATCCAGAAATAACATTCAATGTATTGTAATGTGTAGCCATAAATTGTTTTCATGCGTTCACATACAATAAAAGTATTTTTCAGCAATTTAGACGGAATTCATGTATTTGTTTAACAGTCATGCGTCGCGCTCTTTGTTATTTTTATTTATCCTTTAAATTTATAGCGCGTGCCTATACTGAAATCAGTATTCGTGTTTCTGGTTTTCCATCTTCTCTCTCGTAGTCGTCTGCCTTTATATTGTATACTAAGCTAGAAAAAAATTACGACCTAGTAGCGAAGTTCACACCAAAGAGCGTAACATCATTATGCTGAAAGAGTAAAAGTATATAATTTGCCGAAAGTAATGCCACTCTACCACAATATTCGAACATGTAAAACTGAAAAAGCATTATTTCCCCTGATATTGACTATCCTAATGCAAACGAGGTTTCCTCCATTAAACTTGGGGAAAACTGGTTAATAAAACAGTCTGTCGAAACCCCCTCCACGCACACGCACCTGAGTGGGTCACACATGCACAAAATTTAATTGCAATCTAGTGTAGGAGCAGCAACATGTTATCAAAATTTACAGACTGATGGACAGACTTGAAAAGAGGTGGCATGTAAATAGTGGTCACTACGAAAAGCCTTTTCTGTGAGTTTTTATTAAAATTAGACACATCTACCGCCATGAGCGTCGCAGATATTGCTCACCCGCTCCTCCGTCGTGCTCCAAGTTCTCTTCCCAAGCGTTTGTGAACATTGTGGAGAAATTTTCGCAATGCCTGGTAAAAATAATTCCTTGAGACTTTCAGTATCCAATGTGAGAAAAACATAAATAAAATTGCCTTTTTGGCACAAAAATACAATAATAGTTAAACATAGGTGATAGGTAAGCCATTTCCTCGGTTAAAACAAGACATCGTGGAGGTCTGACAAATTGTATTTTCCTAGCTCTTGCCGTTTTTGGAAGAACTGTGTTGAAGCAGGAAGAAAGGGAAAAAAGCAACTTCCATAACCTAAGGTAAATCAATACCTCCTTAGGACTGCGTTCCGAATGTAAAATACCTCACAAAATGGCTGCCTGAATATGCCTGATAGGAAATCTGTTTGACAGGGCAGTTACAAGATACCTGGTAATCACCTTGCACATAGCAAAGAACTGAAAATATCTGCAGCTTTCATTATCAAGCTGTATCCTAGCATGTCTGTTATTGCTACAATGCAAAATAATACAAAAATGTCTACAAATTACAACCCACTTCTCCCGAATTTAAGTTAGAGAAGCATTGACAAATATCCATGATTGATTTACTACTTGAACTCGTGTTAGACTGGGTAGTGGATTAAATTGTTTTTGTTGCTGTTGTTGTTGGAGTGCCATGCATAATTACTTTCGATACTGTGATCCTTGTTGCTGGACTCGTTGTGGATTAGATGAGGACGTTGGTTGGTGTTGATAAGCACTGTGTATATTAGATTTGGTCGTTGTGATCCTTCTTTTTGAGCTATTTGAATTCGAAGCCCAACTGGAAGTTATAACTTAGTGGCAGGACTTACTGTTTCGCCTGTCAAGTGATGAACAGTTTAATGGTGTAAAGCTAATTTTGATTAGCCATACGTTTACGTTTTTTATTCTGTATGTTATGGTGTTTGGTTGGATTGATGAAAAGGTCAAGGGGCGGTCGAAGTAATGTTTTGCATGCCTTTTAGTACATGACAAATAATTTAAGTAAAATAAAAAGCAAAGTTTAGTAAAAACTATCAATAAAGTTTGTCTTAAAATATTCTTAACAAAATAACTGAAAAAATAAGTAGAACAAAATAACACAGTCATGATAATTTATTATATTTGTTCAGTTATATGCATTTAAACTGGCAATAATATATATATATGTATATATATATATTTAGAAAACTTGAATAAATTATAAAAAGCATTTTTAAAGGGAATGGCTCCAGTGATTTGTTTTTCACCACACAGCTAGCAAAATGTATGTGCATAGAAAATATTCAACCTCATCCAGAATAGTTTTCATACACAAAACTTCAAGAATAGGTCTTTATCTGCACTAAACATAAAAAATATAGAAATGAAATACAAAAAAAACGACTGCAAGAAACATGTTTGTGAACGATTCAAAGATTAGAAATATTAAGTTCAATAAAATTGAAAGTACAGTTCTAAAAGAATAACATAGGAATACAAGGGAGAACTTGCTTGATAACAACATTGTTAAATCACTGCTAAAAAGCAGATCTGTTTCTCAACAAACAGGTAAAGCGCTTGTTAAAATGCCTTTCCCTTCATTGTTAAGCTGCTGATTTTGACTAAAAGCCCAGGAAACATCAGTGAAATATTTAGAACAACTGCTACTTGTTAAAGGGAAGTAACGGAAATTAAAACAATCTTGTCATATCCTTGCGCGACCTGGTTATTAACTATGTACAATAACATAAAAGGCTTGGCAAACGCAACTGGGAACACAGTCCGGTAATACTTATGTGTGTATACTTATGCCTTTGCATTGCTTTGTTAAAAAATGTTACTTTAAATTCCTTTTTAAGTTGGTATAGGCACTCGTGGCAACCAGTATGTACATCGAAAAGTTTAGGCTGATCCATATACATATATAGTGCTTAAGGTCACAAATAAGTTTGAACGATGCCATAAGATATCTGGGCATTTACAGGATTGAAGTGTAGAATAACTTCTTACTTCTTTTAAAACTAGCAGTGTGATGTTACGTTGTTGCCCTAAAATCCAGACTAAACCCAAGATTCAATAACCAAAGCCCCAAAATTACTTTGCAATCTTAAATAAAATTAAGGATTCAGTCTAAGATTTAAAAATCTAGGATTATTCATTGAAGGATTAGACAAATAATTAAAAACCAATCCAACTAACAGCAGGAAGCTGGTCGTGAGAGTGTACTCGTGTACTCGTGAGAGACCTAAACAGACTCAAACCTTTGTTATACAGAGCTTCATCTGCTTTAGATACCGCATTTGAATTAATTGTTGTGTTATATATTGTAGTCATTAAATCAGGATGGGTAGAATCCAAAACTTTCTGTATCCATACGATAGTCTTCAGTTTTGCTCATCAAACCAGTCTACAAACTTTTGCAGGTGGAGCTACTGAGTAGATGATTCGTTACATTGATGGCTTTGGCTGTGATTTTCATGCCTTCATAAAGTGCGCTTAAAGCAGTTCGTAATGACTGTAGTTCGTGTTTTGATGAAAATTTTTTTCAGGCATGGATCAAGTTTTTAAATGCAGTCGAAAATCGTACAAGCACGTCTTTTGACATGAATAATGACACTGCTGTCGAATGTTTTGAGATCACCATTGCCCAGGCTAAAAACCTATATCGATTCTATTCGGTGTCTTTCTATGCACTTGAAACGAGTTGATGGGTATCCATCGAAAAGCTTAAGCTGACCCATGTATATATAGTGCTCACGGTTGCAAATATTTTTGAACGATGCCATAAGATATCTGAAGTCTAAGGAATATTTGTCAGTAATGCCCCAACCAAACGTATGATTAACTCAAATCCAAAGAGATTCCGTTTAAGAATTACAAATATTACGTTCTGCCTTTATTTTTAAGTTAAATTTATTTGGAAATTTAGTGAGAATAATAAGATGAGGGGAAATCACAAATGCCACTTTGTGAAATACCAGTACTACATAGGAATTTTTATTGCTCGTATTGTGCTAACAATGCGCGACGCTGCTAATGGGGAAAGTGATGGTTTGAATTAATATGATTGTTTAAATATTAATAACGATTATTCATGGCTGGCACACACGAGGATAAATATAACAGTTTAGTAATAACTACCAGCTAGTAACTAACATTTCTAATCGTCACTGACATTGAATAGACTTTGGATATGAAAAAGGAAAGGGATATAAATAACTGATGGTATCATATCTTATAACTGTTGGAAGCCAATTTGATTCGTGTCAATTAATCAGAAAGTGAGTGTCCCCCCAGATGTGACGTATGCATTCCACCATGTCAATATTCGATGTCATACAGGGTAGCAGGAGAAAAAGGGAATTTATAGATTTGATGTTGCTAAAGAAATATGTTGCCAATTTTTGGACAGCCACTTTGTTACGAAGCAGTACAGTTCAGCAACAAACCACCGTCTCCTCTGAGTCATTTTTGCTGGAAACGAAAGAGCAAACATTTGGACCCCTTTCTCTTTATTATTTTGTGATCATGGTAAAAGACATGTTTACAGTGTTTACGGCAATGGAAGATCTATCCAACAACATGTTCCTCAACATCACGCAATGCAAGTCGATATGGCATTCCATTTCACAGCCGCGGCTCATATATGAAACGATTGTTGTGAGCCCTTGCAACAAACCACAAAGTGACAAATGTGCTATTTATGTAACTGTTATAAAACGGATAAAAATACATCGTTGCAACAGAAAATATTTTATTAGCAATAGATCCATGACATTTGTGTAATATTATTACTTTTTGTAATTATTCCAATTACATGTTTGAAGTATAAATTGTATACAAATTAACCCCATAATGTAATTTCTTCCAAGAATAACTTTTAACTTGAACGAATGTTATCGCATGACCTGGTACATTAGGTCATATCATAGTTATATGCCAAAGAATTTAGGCATATTTTGCATTTCAAACCATTTTTTAATTATAGAAATGAAATATTCCTACCAGCTAACAGCCTGAATGTAAATGTTTGAGTTCTTTTGTTTTATCTTCTCTTATTTTCATGAAATTTATCACTGTACTTAATTTTTTTGTTCCTTTTACATCAGTGACTTGTGTTGAGTATCATTCACACTTTCGTACTTAAACTATTAAGGAATAAACGGAGGCCTTATTCCATTTAGGAAAGGTTGTTTTACAGGAACTTTTAAAATTTAAACCATGAACAAACAAAAGATTGAAACCATGAACAAATTTAAACCATAAGCAAGCGTTTAACATTTTAATGAAAATGTACCTTCACAAACTGAACCACTAAATAATCGAATAATGTAAAGCTACAATCATGTAGAAGTAAATCGCTCATATAGCTAACCAGAGATAAAACATATTTTTATAGTTCGGAACAACAGCGTATACAACAGAGTAGAGATACCATTATTAATTCTTACATATGCAACTGTGAGCTATAACATTATTACGAAAAAAATAGTTCGAAATTGGATTTAATTTCCATATTAAATTGTGACAAATAGTTTAATTTGAAACTTTCATTCTGTTTCATTGTAATACTTTATGCTGTCAGATGGCGCTCATTTTCAAAACTTTCTGAAGCATATAACTTTTGCCAGTGTGGCCCGAAATCGACGATAAAACATACAGTAAAGGTAGAAATTGGCGGTAGAATTCAACGTAAGCATAATGCCATTGAAACCTGCATAGTACTGAAATTTTATTTCATCGACACTAAATTCACCTGCACCTATTATTCCTGCTATGAAATCAGGTAATTGACAGAAAATGAATACGGATACAATAATAACCATCATCAAGGTTAAATCCATACTCTGACCTTGATTAGTATCAGAGCATTGATCACCTTTTTTGATCGGATCCACGCCTGTTCCATTTGTATTCATACCACTGGCATTTGACGTGGTGCTTTTGAGATCACTTTGAGCCTCACTTAAGGTTGAGGTTGACTGTGTGACTGCTGAAACTTGTTCACTAGACTTGGCGTACGGGACAAGATATTTCCTGGTTTTTCTGTAGTTTCTTATATGAAGTAAGAGACGAGCGTTTAGAACAATCATAATAAGAAGTGGAAGAATGAACATACATAGCAAGGTTGCTGTTATGTGGTATAACTGCTGATATAATTCTTCATTCCACCCTGATATATTGCCGTGAGAGTGGGCTATGTACAATTTCGATTCCTCCCCAAATGCTACCAGGTAATATCTTGGCCAACGTGGGGCATTGAACAAGAAACCAGCCATAACTATTGCCGCGACCGTCTTATAGGCTCTGCTTCTTGTACAAAGAGTCTTTGCTTTCAGTGGACGTGATACTACAAGGTATCGGTCAATGGCTATAGCAGTAATAAGCCATGTATTGATTGCCTGGCTGGTCCAGCCTAAAGGCGTACCAATGGCGGTGATGTATCGGAATACTTTATCACTCCAAACATCTAGAGCCCTCACAGTAAAGTAAGTTAGGAGACATGATAAACTGGCAATGTCAGAAATAGCTAGGGCCTGTAAAAAGACACTATTTGATGTTTTTAAACCTTGTTTTTGTAATACAATTGTGGTCATGATATTTCCAAAAATTCCCAGCATCCCCAATCCTCCAATGATATACAGGTTCACAACATGAGTATATAACCGTAAAGACCAAGGGATTTTGTCACTATTTTTCAGCTCAAATAAGGCAGTAGTGTCAGGCAAGACGGCTATTGCTGAAATATTTTCGTAAACGTCAATGTCGTCAACGTCAGTGTGACTGGTTAACGAACTCAGATCAGTCCATGGGCGCAAGGGCGCAGAAGTATACTTAGTTGCAGAATGTACACTAAGAAGCAACAACAGTGCTAGTGGTTTGCCGTCCATTTCTTGTACAACCGAGATTTATTGCAGAAAGAGGAATGCAAGAATCAGGACTCTGAAGAAGTTGATTTGCTGCAATTGAGCCAAAACCTACAACGCAAATGAAAGAAAAAAACCACGGAATTCTTATTGAAACCATATCACATGTATATAAGCAATATGTTTCGGCAAAATTATTGCTTATTATTGCTTGTTGAAATGTAATTAATCACTAAAACATTTTAAAATAGACTGCCACCGAGTGGTATGAAACTCAGAGATAAATAATATATAATGAAGCTGAAATGATTAAAACATTGGGTAATTATAATTTGTTAGACTTAAACACTTTAAATGAGATTAATTATTTTTAAATTTCATGTCCACCTAATTTTTGTTACAAATTGATTTAATGAAATTTATTTCGTTTAACAAGAAGTGTTGTAGCACGTCTTGCTAAACAGGTTTCCCCTACTCATATGAATCTGCGCAACTCACAAACAGAAATGTTTACTGAAGTGTTGTGAAAACGATAAGACTACACCAAGCGAGAGACAAGAAATTAATATAGCCAATTTTGAATTCCGATAGCCAGTTTAAAATTAAAATTAATTCGTTAAACGATTTCTGTGTTCTGTCAAAACATCACGATATTCTCTCCATATTTAAACAAAAAATGAAGTTGTGTCTTACACTCTCTATGCACTTGGAAAAGCTCCGATACGCTCCCTCAAATATGTATTTTTAGCAATTTAATTCTTCCAAATAAAAACTGCTGAGCTATATCTAACAAATTCTCTATTTGTCATTAAATTGAACGTTTTAAATATTTACAAGAAATCGCAAGTAATGAAAACAATGTAAAAACTGACCCACCTGGTTGAGTTATTATCCCGTTTATCAAGTTTGTAACAGAGGTAGACAAAATAATGATGTGTGTTAATGCGATAGTGTCGCTCTTAATGGATCATTTTGCCATTGGCAGCTTATTTATAGGTACATGGCAACGTTAGCTATAAGGACAAAGTGAGCAGCAACACAGAAAAATAATTTTCTAAAGGGTTTGTTTGATATTTGGCAATACTTACTTAATTTTAATATGAAGAGAAACTTCCGAAACTGTTTCTGAGAGATTGATTTGAATTTCATCAGATAATTAACGATATGTAGGAAATAACAGAATAATGTGAAAAAGGTCGAAAGAAGGTGAAGGTTCGTTCCCTTGGTCAGGGCGTTAGTGTAATAATCCCAAGGTTATTTATATATTATTACTTATGGTTCCTGAGTTACATCCCAGCAAAAAACCGACGTCTTTTTTGGTTGAAAAAAGGTTGGATTTTGGTCGCGACGACTTCACAACCATATTCTGACCTATTACTCCAAAACCCGACTTTATTCCGACGCCGAGGCGACGTCGGTTTTCTGACGTCATTCCGACGTTGCAAAAACGACCAAAAATTATCGCTCACCGGAAATGGAAGTCATTTTGAAAAAGAGGAAGAAAAAACGTAATTTTTACATGAAAATTTTAGAATTTTGATGGCGCATCGGTATTTTTCTTCCTAGATTGTAAAAATGTACATGGAAAATGCTTTCGTATGTATTTCACCACAGCAGTTGAATGATTAATTATCTATTAATTATATAACTCTGGTCAATTTCAGGTCGGAATCCGACGTCGGTTCCAATTTCATATACAACCTAAAACCGACTTGATTCCGACGTCGGATTTAGGTCAGAACCCGACGTCATTCTGACGTTGAAAACCCGACGTCGGTTCCATTTCACCGGCACGTCAGTCCGACGTCGGAAACGTCGGGTTACGACGTCGACCCGACGTCATTCTGACGCCTTAATGTTTGCTGCGATTTTATGTTACGCAATTTTCGGTATCACAGCGTTTTGCGGCTTGTCACAGCTTCCTGTATCTTGCACTGTGTCAATAGTATATATATATATATATATATATATATATATATATATATATATATATATATATATATATATATATATATATATATATATATATATATATATATATATATATATATATATATATATATAACATTTTAAAATATTAAAATATGCAGGACAACAACTAGAAATTAAAGTATAAGAGACGTCCGGACCAAAACAGGCCAAACCACGGACAGCAAATATTTATTTCAACATGATAACACAAGGGGTAATATTCATATAGAACAAACACAGTGAATAGACTTCAGGGTTGGATTAGACGGCGAAGGGCATGACTTTTCTTTATTTATATATCTCTTTCCTTCCTTCTTTCTTTCTTTCTTTCTTTCTTCTTGTCCTTTCTTCTCTCCTTTTAGAATTCAGCTTCTTTCAAGAAATTACTTTTTTCTTTTCTTTCCCTGCCTTCTTGCCTCTCTCCCTGCCTCTCTCCCTGCCTCCCTCCCTGCCTCCCTGCCTCCCTGCCTCCCTCCCTGCCTCCCTCCCTCCCTGCCTCCCTCCCTCCCTCCCTGCCTCTCTCCCTCCCTCCCTCCCTCCATCCCCGCACCCTGCCTCCCTGCCTCAATCTCTCCCTCTCTCCCTCAGAATGAACAGTATATATGAATGTATGAACAGAGTACTGCTGACATACCTAAGCCACCGTAAGTCAAGCTGTCTCAACTAAGTCAGTTTGAATTCAGTTTGTTCAAATATATAAATGGTTCTCTTTTTGTATTCTTCTAACCATCACATTTGAGTACTTCTTGAAATTATTCTTGATTTGTAAAAGTGGCATGAATAAACAGTGAAAAAAGTTCAGTAATATTGTAGCTCTACAGAACCAAAATTAGCTTGAAACTTTTCAGTGGATCTCCTATGGTACTTTCAAATTGTTCACTTCAAACGGAACATATATAAAGGAAAATGCACGTAACTTCAAATAGCTCGGTTCAAATAGAACATATATGAAGGGAAATACAAGTAACTCAGTCTAATATATATAATTTTGCAACTGCACTTGGTGCAAAACATCCTGTCATTTAGCATGGTAAAGTAGTGGCTTATACTCTAAGAAGATACATTACTTACTACTTTATTGCTGAGCTCGTAGTTCCGCAGTTTACCGTGTGGAAAGTATCTTTTGCAGAGAACAAACGCTCATGCAGCATTTTAATGCCCTACCATCTTGCATTATCTTGGAACTTATAGCTTTGGGGTTTTAATTGCAACACACACACACATATATATCTGTGTGTGTTTGTGTTTGTGTGCGTGTGTGTGTGTGTGTGTGTGTGCTATATAAAGGCAAAAGCCGGTTTGTGAAAAATAAAAGAAATCATTTCTACATTTCTACATCTTACATTTGTAATCGTGCTTGTATTTATTGCTCTTTGACTTGTCGTATATCTTTTAGTACTCAGAACTGCATATGAAAAGGAATTCAGGTATTGAGAAACCACCACTATGATATTAGAGTAAGGTGGGGCAAGAGACCCCCCTTAAGCGCGATTTGCTATAAAATTTTATTGAGTTGAGATATGTTCCTTATCTTTTGGTTGGTGTTCAACCTCAAATCCCTCTACCTCCACAATAGTGAATCAGTTATTAAAACTTTTTACTTTTCATGAAAAACGGAATAAAAATTTTTTGCCCTTAGTGTGACTTTTGCCCCATACCTGGGGCAAAAGGCCCACGGGTGCTCCCCGAAGGGTACAATGTGAATATCATCGGTTACACTCTCTTATGTTTTTAGAAACAGCAAGGCCACTTATTAATTTCATGATATCACCCTAAAATCTGTAACCTATAAAAACTTCTATGGCTTTCCAAAAAATTCTGATTTTTATGAAATTGACCCCCTAAAATTAAATAATGTCTTTATTTGCAACATTGTGCCACTGTTGTGGTTTTATTTAGATTACATGTGCTTTCATCATGTGGCGCTTCGATCAGTTTTGATTTTGAGTAAAAAAAGTAACACATTTCAAAATAACGTTGAGTGGGCCTTTAAATCCGCACGGGCGTCTTGCCCCACCTTACTCTAATTGTATGTAATTCAATATATTTGTATGTAAATTATATTTTTTAAACGGATATGTAATAATTCTAATTTTGAGGATAAAAGTCATAAAATTGCCTTGAAGAATAAGCCTCTAAATTTTGACAATCCATTGAAATTAAAATTTGATTGCTGTAAATTAGTTTCTGGACTATTTTTATTATACATACTCGATTTTATCGGTTCATAAACTTCAATGTATATCCAACTTCATGAGCGCACGTACGGATGGATGAGAAGGGCGTGCTATAAACAAACTGATGTTGTCTTGGGAGAGAATGATCTCGTGTCTTACAAAATCAGTGATATTTTACTTAGGTAAAGGCTCCATTTCTTCGTTTTCTTACTGTGAGGTCTGTTCGTTGAGAAAATGGACAAATGGGTATGTTTCTTTATCTGGTTTGGTACCTCTCATCAATTTTCAAATCTGATTTGTTTACATTTCATTCTTTTTTAGCTTTAAATGATTAGCAAGAATCGAATTTTTCGTTTCCACCTTTTTAGCCCAATTGTCTTTCGTTGGTGTGCAGTTCCCATAACCTGCATCCGTCGTCCGTCGTATGTGTGTATGTGCAAACATTTTTTTCAAAACGCTTCTCTTACTGCGCATTTCCTGTGGTAGTTTTGAAATTTGGCAGGAACTTTCCCTGTGTAGTCGTTCATATAGTTCGTAATTTTGGGTGATTTGGCCAAAATTGACCAAAATCTTGCCTCAAAACTGCCATATTTAAGGAAAAACAAAGATACTACTCTTCCTACAAATGCTGCCTAACTGCATTGAAATTTTATCAGAATGTTCCACTGAAGTTTCTGCATCAGTCTTGAATTTTAATTGGCGATTTGGACAAATTTAGCCAAAATTCTCGCCAAATGACTACGTGCTTCTTCACTACCCAAGCGTTAAGGAAGCCTGTACAGAACAATGTTTAGCACTGTCGCTTGCGAAGCAACAGGTGAGTCAAACTGCACTCAAGTCTAAATTTGTCAGTGTCTCTCTTGCTATTTTGCAGAACATACACCGGAACCCCGAGAAAAGACCACCCCGCAATTAAGACCGCTTTTTGCCAGAACTGAATGTTTTCCATTGGTTTCTATAGTAACGAAACACCGCAATTAAGATCATCCCGCTACTACGACCAAAGAAAGATCACTTTTTCAGTCCCGCAGGCAATATTTCACCCCGCTTACGACCAGTCATAACGTGGACATGTTTTGCATTCAATACATTATCTCAGCTGTGTCAACAACACGAACTCTCCCAATTAGGACTAGTCAAACAAAGGATATCAATGGCAATAGGTTATGGAAATAATAGAAGCGATTTCTTTGATAATGCGTATGTTGTGCAATGAACGATTAACTGTTGCGCTTTGTCTTAACATGAAAGGCGAATTTGAAACTCCACTTGTTACTGGGAATTCAGAAAAGCCGCACTGCTTTCGCAACGTCGACAAAAGTCGTATTCCTGTTGACTGGAAAGCGAACAAAAAATCTTGGCTTCTTGTCAGAACTTGTGAGTATCGAAATGGAGTTGCAAATCGCGGTTGTAAAATACAACAAGCAGTTCTGTACGTGAAAGTAGAATAAAAGAATGATTTTCATGTAATTAACAAGTGTCAAATAGCAGATTATATAGTTACTGAAGGATGATCGGCTTAAGCGCATGATTAGAGACAGAAGAGTCGAGTATGAATTAGCTAATTGTAATTTCGTATTTTACTAACTGATTTAAGTATAAATTTTAGGTATGCAAAAGACAGTTACAAACTCAGTGATTTCTGAATAGAAATAAAAGAGATCAAAACCGTGTTTCTTTCCTGCTATTACTGGTCGTACGCATCACACTATGATATATTTCATCATGTGCCCATACAGATTAATTTTGCTCGGAACCCAGCAATTAAGACCACCAAGGAATTAAGACCACTTACGGCTAGTCCCGCAAGTGGTCTTAATTCTGGTGTATTTATGAGCAATGCTGGTGTACATATAGTCCCTCCCTCCCTCCCTCCCTCTGTGTTCTTCTTGAAGTTATTGCTGGTTTGTAGAAATGACATGGATGAACATATCATAGCTATACAGAATCAGAATAGGCTTGAACACTTTCCAGTGGATCGCCTGTGGTACTTTCAATAGTTCAGTTCAAATGGAGAATCTTTAAAAGATTCACGTGTAGCCTTGTGGTTACTTTACTGCAAGCAACTTTGTTCACAACGTCAATTCAGATATTATTTGCTGGTTTTGTTCAAGATTATATAGATTCATAATCCAGCCAGGTATTGTCTGAACACTGGGATGTCTTTTTCGGTGCTTTTAGGAGTAAACTTTGAACCAGTGCTTTGCAAATCAAACTAGATTAAAAAATTAACGGTATATACCTATACATGATTTATGAAAAAGTGATACATTACATACTGAGACAAAGACACAACTCTATCAATGAAATCAAATAACTTTGAAAGAGGGCATTATGATACCAGTGATAACACAGCATTTTAGAATTAATATATTGATATGTCTTTTTGTGGCCAGAAATTTTTGTGATCTATTTTCAGTGAAGTCTAAAGCGATAAATTTGTTATAAATTGCACATCTGAATGGTATTATTGAATGATCGAAGACATCAAACTCGAATGCATCAGGCGAACAATCACAATGAAAAGAGGCCCTTGGAAATATGTAAAAATTGGTGGCATGTCGGGTGATTCGCCCAAGTTAAGGCTTTACCGCGCAGAGAAGTATCGGCGAAAGCCACGTCTCGGTGTGTGTCAGCCAGATCTGCCGCTTTAATGCTAGCGGCGTAATGATTTAGGGAAACAATTGAGATGACACTCACAACTACTCATTTTCGATAAAATTCGTGCTTTTCGGCAAGCAACGGTTCGCACATACGTTACTGACTGAGACTGTATGACGCCGAAATTCTATGAACGGTGAAAATATGAATCCTGTTTTGTTTCAGTTGCGTTTTTTTTTGTTGAGCTGCAGAAATAACAGTGTCATGAGTTTGCTTTATTTGAACAGATTACGTTTCTCTGTTAAAATTTTCAAAAGACTTGTTCAATTTGGTGTCTAACATATAAACCTCTCTTTTCTTTTGGCCTTCAGTATATATGTTAAGGTTTAGCCCATGTGGTTATTGTATGTCTAACATAAAATGATATGATAAACATGTCCATTGTTTCATGCCTTGCTAAGACAACGCATGGATTCTGTGACTTTAAATGCTTAGAATACAAAGCGGAGACTCTAATTGGTCTGTAATGTTGACAATTGATTTGAATTGTGCATCATTGTGATCATTTTGTCAAATGAATAAATTGGTACACCACTTTTAGAACGGAATTCAAATCAGCCATAAATATACATAATTTGTTTTTCGTTTTTTAAATGCCCCGTTAGCACAGCGAGAGGCTGAAACACAACTATTGCTATCCATTTTTGTCAAGTTCTGAGCATTTGATGGACGCTTTTTCTTGGTCTTCGCGACACATACATGACTCATTTACATCAAGAAAAACATAAACAGGGCCTAGTTGGTAGCAAGTGGTATGGCAGCATACAATGACTTCTATGTGTGTTTTATCTGGCAGGGACTGGGAATATTGACCTGTCTTAGCAGTCGCATACAATCCTCAGTATTATGCCTATGTTCAATCCCATAGGGAAGGAGGGCGGTGGGGTGGGGGTGGAGATGTGACTATCCTGATGTTATACATAGCAAACATATCTTCACAACATGGTGAAACATGTATTTAATATGTGTATGCCAAATATCAACTAATATCAAACAGGTTCCTGTTAAACACATGTTGACCATCTGTACATAACTTACCTTATATCGTTAACACATCTTATCCTATATATGGTTATAGTCAAACTATATGATGACCATGTACTGTGACCATGTGTTTGACATATGTTGAAAACATGTTGTCTACAGCAAACGAGCATGCTTCAGTATAGCATAAGTTCTCCTATTTGTCAACAGGTGTTTACCACAAGTGAAGTACAGCAGATGTTAAACAAATTTTGACCAAGTAGTTCAGCATAGGGTAACCATAAACTGTGATCGCAGTGTTAATACTTTTGTAGTAGAAATTAGGTCTTTTTACATCAGAAATCGTTTTGACACTGCATCTGCTGTTAATCAAATTATTCTTGTATTTTGGACAATCATAACCACATAATGTTTAAGTGTATTAAGCAGGAGATATGGTTAATTTTTGATCATGTGGTCAACATACATGACCATGAGGCTCACCTCTGTCGATTATGCGGTAAATGTATGTTGAGTATATGTTTGAGCATGTGTGTCGACAAGGCTGAACATTTTGTATGAACACTTTAAGCATGGGGAAATTAAACGTGCTCTCACCCAATACCCATTCGGTCGATATAACGCCGGTCTGAGTTGTGACGTCGACCCGACCAAACCACAACATCAATTCTGGTTGTGCTTTGTAACATGTGATTTGTCGAGACCAAATTGCGATCAGCGTTTTACCAACATCTTTGGTACAACGTTGACTAGACGTTGGGAAAGAAACGTTGTTTAGACGTTGCTTTGGATCGCAACCAGAATGCAACTTACTCAGGCGTACTATAAACAGCTTTGGTGCAGTCTTTGAATCGACACCTAAAAACGACGTTGGGCAGAAAAAAATCGACTTTCTCTAGACGTCGGACTCAAAACCAGAAAAAACAACCTCCTGGCGTTATCACTCTGCAGAAATGGTAGCCATGACAGGTCACTTTGAAAACACACCAAAACAAGCACGTAAAAGCGCGCAGTTTTATTTCCGTGTGACGGTACTATGACGGAGGATAACACCTTGATTGTAGTTGTCAAGATGGCGATTCAAGAGTAAAATTTTATCAACGTCTATACAACGTTGCATCGAATTCCTCTTCTAACGTATCCGCAACGTTGATTAGATGTCGGATAATCGACGTCTACACAACACTGAAAGGTAAACGTTGTTTCGATAAACAAAAAAAACCGACGTTGATCCGACAGATGCAGCGTCTTCCCAACGTTAATCCAACGTCTCAACGTTTGCTGGACATCTTACAACATTATTCATCGTGGCTATCTTTGGTATGTTCATTATTATGATAACTTGTCTTTTTAGGCTTACATTACTTATTTATTCCTTAGAGTCAGTCGTGTAACTAAGATATTTATCAGCATCAACATTTCTCAATCAATGTCAACGGTTGTAAATATGTACTCACTAGTAGTGGTTATTTATACTTTCTAAGCCGGTTCTTTCCATATGGTTAAACTATGTATTTCACTATGATTACCACATTGTAGCCATATGAATCATACGTTTTCTGAATTCACCGAAATATATGCTGGCCTGTCGTTAAACTTCACCTGTATCTGGTTGCATTCACGCAGTTAACAAAGTTTTCAACAGGATTATAAGTTTCAAGTGTGAAGACTATATGTTTGTAAGATAATGAACGTGGGTTACCATATACCATATGTTATTCATAATGTTGGCCAAGAGTTTAATATATTGTTGACCAACCACATAGTTACCATATTGTTATCATATCAAGAGCATTCTTGAAATGAGAATATCTTGTTCATATGGTTTATCATATGATCACACATATTTTACACCCATAACCAGGATATTTTAAACCTTAAACCATATATCGGGTAACACTTGTGAGTAACACATGACAAGTGCACGTTCGTTGTAAGGTTTTAAGACATACGACATTTTAAAATATGCGCCACCCTTTGGCGCAATTTGAACAAATGATCAACTGAATTGAATTGACATAGGGCTATGCATATTTGCATATGGTGATTGCATATTCAAAAATCACGAACGGATGTTTACTATATAGCACTTTATGTACTTTTTTTGCTAAGTATAATGTTGCAGTCTCATTCTAATGGTAGACTTTCATTTCTTCTTGTTCTCTTTGCATGTAAAGTTCAACCACAGCAATGCAAATCTGAAAAGCTAAATATTCATCGAAATATTCTGCAAATTAAAAAGCAGAGCCATACATGACCAAGACTGTTCCGTCATCAAACTGAAGAAACTAAACAGATCTCTAATGAACCAAGTGCTCTTGAATTTCCTGATGCCAGGAGGCTTAGTTTAAAATGGTGTCATTTCTCAGATCGGTGCAAATGAAGAAAGCTTACTCGGGTTTTAGCTCCAAGCGGGTACTTTACATCAGCATCCTGCTCGTCAGGTCTTGCATATGCACAATGATGAAAATGACGTGAACGATCCTGGATTCAGTTGTCGAATGGTTTCAGACAGGTAGACCGGGGTTGGAATCAAATCTGTTCATGTAGTTTTTTACATCATAGGTTCATCCAAAAGCAGGGTCAAATGGAAACCCATGGAAACCTTGTAACTTGCTTTATCAGTGATTGAGCCAGTTTTTTTACGTCCTTCTTCAAAGCGAAAACAGAAACAACTGAGGTCTGGAAAATATGATTAAAAAGAGGCGGGGAACAATATGTGTTCGAAAATGTTGCTTCCATGTTTTTTCATTTCGTTACTTACGGCCGGCCAGGCATATAATAACTCTCTGTTTATTAATTTACTTAACTACTGAAATGTGTCTTTGTACTAATCGAACAGTTAACTTCACAATTAACTCCTTAAAATACCGAAATCTTTTTGCTGAGCATTTTGCGACGTGGTTTCCACATGATAAACATACTTTGACCGCATGTGTGCACAAATGTTTCAACAAAGTTGAACATATCTGCATAGTTATCGTATGGTTACTATACGGTTACTATAGTGACGAACAAAAGAACATGTGCAAAATATTAAAATGTTTGTATCGCCACTACTATAATTTGTATTACATCAAAATTTTCAACGAAACTTAATTGTATCAAGATTTCACAAACTTGAAAAAATGGACATCACCCTGTCTTTCAATTACGAAATAATGTCGTTTGTAGACAACACAACTGAGCTTTTAACCATTCATCAACTACAGTCAATTGAGCAGTGTGCCAATATCGCGTGTTAGTACCCCGTTAAGTACGAGGGGCCTTAACTCTGCGTTGCTTTGAGGAAATGAGTCGATTGATTCTCCACTGTGGGCAATGCTGCCATTTTTTCGATTAAAGCTTCGATTAAAGTTCGTCATGAGTTCTAGTGTTCCAGTGGATTCATATCCGGTGAATGTGGTGGTATTGTAATAGGCTGACGCCATGTGATGCCAGATGCTGTATACCGTCTCTAGCAACATGTGGTCGCGCATCGTCTTGCATAAAATTTGTATTATTGTTATCTGTAAACTGGGGAACCGCACTTCGGAACTGCGATTCCGATTCTCCGATAAACGCGCTGCCTGCTATCTTGTCGGTATTCCGCGTTCTTGTCATATTCCGCGTTGGATTGGTTGTCTCGCCATTGTCACGTGACTTATCCAGTTGCTGTTTGTGCCTGGCTTGATACCCGCCGCTTCAGCTGCTGTTTCTCGCCATCGTCACGTGACTTATCCAGTTGTTGTTTGTGCATGGCTTGATACCCGCTGCTTCAGCTGCTGTTTCTCGCCATCGTCACGTGACTTATCCAGTTGCTGTTTGTGCATGGCTTGATACCCGCCGCTTCAGCTGCTGTTTCAAACCTGTTGCGTCAGTGGATAAATCGCATGTGTCAATCTGGTGCAGCCGTAGTTACTACCATGGTCTACCACTTCGCAGCCAATCTGTCCTGCTTCCTGTGTTTTGGTATTCATGTTGCAGATGTATATTTGCACCCAAATCTGTTAGCAATCTTGTTCACAGAACTTCCTCTTTCAGCGTGCCAATAATGCTGACGAACAATTTCTGCAACTCGTGGCATGCTTACTTTGCTTCGTACAAAAAAGCCGTTTTCAAGAACTTGGGTTTATGATGAAAAAATAAACACACTACTAATCGAACAATACGCAACAAAACTAGTTTGACCACAATGCACAAGCGACATATACCCATGTTTGCAATGCCTGGAAAACGTGTCCATTCAAGACCAAGTTCACAATTGACAATCTTATATTCGAAATTTTAGGATCCAGACATGTTTATTTTCCACCAAAAAAAGAGAAAAAATGCTTCCTGTTTTCATGTGTTTGTCAATATATATATATGGGCAACAGAAAAAATTGGGATAGCCCGATAATAAGCAAATATGCCAATCACTTGCTGAACATGTCTTTGTATGGTAACGGTGAGCATGCGCTTGCCAGATAGCCTTAACGTGTTATCTCATATATGGTTTCAGCATACACACACACACTCTCTCTCTTTCTCACGCACACACACACACACACACACACACACACATATATATATATATATATATATATATATATATATATATATATATATATATATATAATGATAATAATAATAAAAATAATAACGGCTCTCGGTTTGGTTTTCATGATTAATCTTAATATGTACTTCGACCTCCAAGCATGACTCCCTAATTTTTTACTGAAACTTCATTGTTTCACTGTTTCGTTATTAAATTAACAATAATTGCATCATCTTATTTAAACAAAATTTGCTTAAGGTTTATCTTAAGTTATTTATCAATTTGACACTTTTTTCGCCTCTTCCTGTCTTGTCTTTAGATATGGCTCCAAAACGAAAGGCATCTAAGGCACCTGCTGCTTCCTCCAAGAAGACAACAAAATGACATTGTCCAGGAAGTCGTCCAGCAGCTCTAACCAGTAATCGCCCAAGTTACACAGGAGGCCATTTCGACACAAATCGGGAAACATTAAATCAGAAAGACCAAGACGAGGACCTGGAAGTTTTATTTCGGGATACGGACGATCCGCGCCTTGAAGGTGGGCCTGTCAATTCAGCCTCCAGTACTCTGGATCTACATGTCTCCAGAAACCTTCTTGGCAAAATTAAGCATGATCAGTACGTTTCGTTAGTTGAGTTGCTGAACCCGGATGAACAAGACATTAGCCTTAATATTTCACACAGTGGCAGTGTGACTCTCAATAAGAAGGCCAAGCAGCTCAAAATGTCATTCCTGTGAGCAATGGTTTTCAGCTTTTTAAAATTTCTCTTCAATTTATGAAGAATACTTTCCAGATAAGTCACGGCAGCTCTTTAAATATATGTCGTTTGTACAAGGCTTGTATAAATCGTTCGGCCTAGAAGCCCCTCTCAAGTACGATGAGGACTTCCGTAAATTCAGGGAGCTTTCCCCTGATCTTACATGGGATAGTCTTCATCAGGAAATTTATTTGTTGGCCGCAGCAAAACCAGCACAGTTGAAACAGTCCAGTTCCCAAAGCCAGCCCTTTCGGAAAAACGTCTTCTGTCCCCCGGGTTATTGCAGACAATTTAATTCCCAGGGAATCTGCATATGGTCAAACTGTACAAACACGAGTGCTTTAAATGTCAAGGTGACCACCTAGGCAGAACATGCCGCACCACCGAATTTTTTCAATGGCAAGAAAAACAAAACCCTCACCAAACCTAAAAAATAGTTCTTCTTTACCCACACCCATTGATCCAGATAGGCTTGCCATATTGCTGCAAACTTATCCCCACAAAAAGTTTTTGATTGACGGTTTTCGCAACGGCTTTAACCTCAGATATGATGGATATTAGAACTTCCTAATAATAAATCAGCTACAGACCGCGAAGATATTCTTATTTCTAAGGTCAATAAGGGAATCCCGGACAGTTGCCCGCGCGGCGGGTTTCCCGCGCAGACATTATCCCCCTTAAATTGACATGCACGGATTTTCCCGCGTCTTTTCCCGGCGAGTTTCCCGCATTCCATATTTTTTCATGCTGGCGTTCGTTTCTAGTTGTTTTTGAATTTTTTTATTAATTTGAATGCTAGATGAGATTAATTAGAAATGTTTCAAAGAACTTGTGTTTTGCAAGCTGTTTGTGAATGGCTCGCAGCGCTCTTCTGTTCAAACATGTAATTCCTTTAAAGATTTAAATTCACAATGGTGCAACTGATTTGAAAAGGATATGGAATACCCCACCCGTGGCGTGTCCCCTGATTAGATATGCAGATAGAACCCTTTGAACTGTTTCACAATCGGCCCCGTGTCTTGTCCAAAAGCAATATATCCGGACTCATTACGCCATAGCAATACTCTAGATCCGAAGACTGTGGGATATTACTTGTGGTCATGTGGACAAAGAACAATTAATTCCATTAACAATGTTCGCCAAACAGGATTTGCATACTTGGCTTGTTTTCTTACGAGAATGTAATGGCATTACGTTATTAAATACGGATATATGGCTATCTCAAAACCAGTTCAATGTTTTTACTGATGCCAGTAAATCAGTGGGTTATTCTGCGGTCTTGGATAATGAGTGGTTTTACGGCACATGGGATGACTCTTTCATACAATATAATTTGTTATCCTAGAGCTTATCCCGATAGTTATCGTCGTGCACTGTTTTCACAGAAACTGAAAAACAAAAGTATGATTTTACACACAGATAACTCGGCTCTTGTGTCCATCATAAATAATCAAACAGCAAAATGTAAATTGACCATGCATTTAGTTAGAAAATTAGTGGTTAGAGCCTTGGTAGATAACATATGTTTACGCGCTGTCCATTTATCTTCATCACAAAATAGATTATCGTACTTGCTATCTAGTTTGAAGGTAAATGCCGAAAAGGAAATGACACCTCATTTAGACGACGATCCCCGTATTGTTACCAAGGAGCTGGATCCATGCTGTTTATTGCGACCACTATGGTGATCAAGAGTCTGTCAGTATCAACACGCTCAGTGTACAAAAGATCTTAGGAACATTTTAAAGAAGCATGTAAAATGTTCGCTCAGCAACCTTGCCCTGCATCAATCAATGCTTTGCTTATATATATTGCGTATTGCTCTTGCCAAGGTTTTTCATACAATACAGTGTTAACTCGCATGTCTGCAATTGCGTTTATTCATCGCTTTAAACAGAAACCAGACCTCACCCAAGAATTCATAAAAAGAAAGGCTTTTTTTGGTTATAAACTAAACATTATCATTCTGACCATAGAAAGCCCATTTCCGTGAGTTTATTACATAGAATGTGTGACGTTCTTCCTCAAATATTTACTGAATATTATAATCTTACTTTATTTTAATCCTTATTTTTATTAGCATTTCATGCCTTTCTTCGTGTTGGTGAATTCACTTCCACATCCGCCAACAATCCAAATTTGTTATTGGTTAATAGCATTAAAATTATAAGGAAGGAAAACCAGTCGGTTTAAGGATCCACTTTGAACAATTTAAGCACAGTAAGGGCAGAGAATTTGATTTACATATACCCTCTTCCCCTGGTCCCTTTTGTCCTGTTGAAGCGATGTCAAATTATTTAAAACTTCGTACACAAAAAGTTGATTCACTCTTTGCTTTAAAAAGCGGAAAGCCTATTTCTCCATCCTTTTTTAATACCGTTCTGAAATCGGCATTAATGCTCTCCCTTGGTACATGTAAGGGTTATACTTCACATTCCTTTCGAATAGGTGCCGCGACATTTTGCCTCCAAAAAGGTTTAAATAAAACACGCATTTCTCATATTGGTAGGTGGCGTTCTAATGCTATTGATAAATATTTTTTGCGTACCGTCTTTCACAGTGTGATATCCCGTTTGTCTGTGGGGTTCTTTCTGTGGGGATTTCAATTTGTTTGACCCCCAGACAAATTTTGGATCAGTGAATTATATGTTTTCTTTCTCATAAATATGTGTAATGTAATTCTTCTTTATTGTTGTACATCTATCAATTATTAATGTTACGTAATTGTATTGACGTTACGTAATAGTATTGATGTTAAGTAATTGTAAATATATTAATTAAACATTGGCGGTACAAGAAATTTATAAAAATCCCACCTGCATGTTTATTTTTGAGTTCACAGGACGACTTGAAATCATAAATTGCTGTTTAGGTCCGCCCACTGCCCTTGACGTATTTATGAATAAGCCGTCCCTCTGATTTGATTGGTATAAAATTATCTGTACTCAATGAGGGTAGCTGTTAAGCATTAAGCAACTTCATTCATTTTACTCTCCTCGCGTGTAACACATCCCGAACACTCGCATAACGTCTAAAATACATTTATATTAGATCGGCAATATCGGCAACTTCGTCGGCCGATGTATCGGTTGCACATAGGATTAACTATGGCCCGACGCATGATAGATAAAGCGGCTTTGTACATCGGATATACATCGGGCCGATATATCTTTAATACGTCGGGCGACCGTCGGAAATATCCCTACAAATTCTTCGACGTCGTATATGCATATAAAATGCGTCGGCAATATCGACAACATAAGTCGGATATACGAATATTTTTTCCGTTTTGCTCATCGTTTATTAGTCGTTTATGCGACGCATTCCGACGAAGTTTTTTATGCATATATTCGACGCATATCCGACGTATTACCAACCGTCGACTATACGTCGTTTATACGTTCATATTCCGAAGCATTTCCGACGAGCGTCCGATGATTTTTATACGTATAAAATGCATATTTCCGAGGTTTTTCAACGCATTTTCGACCAATTGACAATTGGAAAATATGCGATTTTTAGACGTATAAAAATGCGTGTGCGCATTTGAAAAAATTGTTTCTAACCTTAACTGACCCATTGAACCCTTACCAACCATTCATAATTCACATATTCATACATACACCATAGCATATTAATATACAACATAGCATATTTATATATTGCAACTGAACACTAGTACTTACTTGGGTTTCAACCGGGGACCTCTTGCATCCTAGGCGCGGAACATACCTCTACTCCACGGCGCCTGGGGCTGTCTCGGCAGTGTAATTAAGTGGTCTAATGTTTCTATTTCGTCCTAAAAAGTTTACTTCTTACATTTACGTTTTTTTGTTACCGCTGGCGCTTTTAAATTTAGTTATTTGTATTGTCTTTTCCTCCTTTATGTTTGCCGAGGGATAGTTTATTGAGGCAAATGGTAATTTTCAAGTATATTCATAATGCTCCACTATTGATTCTTCATAATGTCCCCTACAAAACGTCAATCGATAAATTTCCGACGTCGAATAAGCATCTGAAAATATGCGTTTCATAGACGTATAAAAATACGTATAATACACGTTGGCAATATCGACATCTTTTTTCCGATGTATTTTCGACGTCGTTTATACATAGGAAAATATGCGTTTTATAGACGTATAAAATATTACGTATAATGTACGATTGCAATATCGACATCTTTTTTCCGATGTTTTTCCGACGTCATTTATACATAGGAAAATATGCGTTTTATAGACGTATAAAATAATACGTATAATATCCGATTGTAATATCTCAAATAAAACAAATAAAGTTCCGTCGGAATTCGGTATATTTCCGACGTATAGCCGATGCAGTGATATATTTGTATATTATACGATTATTGTAATGCGTCGGTTATACAGCAGTAATATCTTTTTCAAAAACAAGTTTTTTTGTTCCGTCGGAAGTCCGTGTATGTCAGACGTTGGGCCAACATATACAAATATATGTACAACATACGTATAATTAAATACATCGAATATACGTATGCAATATCCGTTTCAATTTTTTTTACCATTGGTCGGAAGTTTATCTATTTCCAACGTATAACCAATGCATTAAAATGTATGCATAATATATGCATTGAAAAATACGTATAATATATGAATATAATATTTAAAAAAAACAAATTCCCAACTGGTCGAAAAAAGATGTCGGCCCGATGGATATTTGCCAACATCTATTAAACTTAGGAAAATAATCATCGGACCAACGTCGGTAACCGACGAATGGGGAAAAAATGGAAATTCGACTATTGCCAACCTATAACCGATGCAATACCGATGCATCGAAGCCGATGCCGACGTTTTAAGACCTGGTTTATACCGTTCCGACGTCGGCCCGAAGTTACACGAGTGTTCGGGATGTTATATAATTAAGCTAAGAAATAAATTTCTGTAAATCCCTTCTCCGCCCCATTGCCTCCACATGTCGGTTTATTACGGTGGGGGATTTCAATTTGTTTGACCCCCAGACAAATTTTGAATCAGTGAATTATATGTTTTCTTTCTCATAAATATGTGTGATGTAATTCTTCTTTATTTATTGTTGTAAATCTATCAATTATTGATGTTACGTAATTGTATTGATGTTACGTAATTGTATTGACGTTACGTAATAGTACTGATGTTAAGTAATTGTAAATATATTAATTAAACATTGGCGGTACAAGAAATTTATAAAAATCCCACCTGCGTGTTTATTTTTGTGTTCACAGGACGGCTTGAAATCATAAATATATATATATATGTTACAGTAATCTGTGTAATCAGTAAATTCACGTAATTACTAAAAGTTTAGGAATTACATGAAATTACTGTCGGGGCCAGGTATTACGCGAAATTCCTAAAATCTTCAGGAATTTCATGTATTTACTGTTTTCAAGGGTGTTGGTAAATATGCGTAATGGAAGTCGAACAAAGTTAAACGGCAAAAAAATTGAATTGCAATTTGTGAACTCACTCACCCAAGGTGACATTTGGTGTCATTTGCCGGAGATGGAATTACATATTGAGACCTTTGCTTTCATCTCGAATCGCAAAGTTACAAACCTAAAATCACTCGTGAGTCCCTCATATCAGCATTTCTGTATTTGAAACATTGCTAGAACTCTATTTGACCATGATGCGTTTGTTTTGATTTCAGTGAAGACATGTACTTTGTATTCGATTTGAGTGAATACATGCATTTTGTATTTGATACCATGGTGGAAGCGATGTATTTCCTCACTGCAGTGTTCATTCAAATCTTGAGGTTTATTAAACAAGCATGTCCACGGACATGCCCCGGCCGAGTTACTAAACAAGGAAAAGGAGAAAAACTCTGAAACGAATACTGTTAGGTCAAAAAGTAAAGAACTTTATTTCTGAACGTAACTTTTTCATAATTTTAATACACAAAAACGAGTTTTTCCGGGTGGAAGCTACGCGAAAAGGGATGTTGGAGATGTTGGGTTTTGACGATTCACGTATTTACCGACATTCACACAATTTTAGAAAAAAATTCCACCATTTCGGCATTTTTTGTCATTTTCGAAAAAAAGCAAAGTCCAGGTGAAGCAGCACCTAAGAAACCTTCGATCAAAATTTTATAACTATTTGAAAAAAGACTGAGAGAAATGAATGGTTTGATAATTCAGTTATTTACTACCATTTCTTCCACTTTTTTTCCAAACTTCAAAGTTCCGCCATTTCGGCAGTTTTTGGCGAACCGCGAAAAAAAATAACAGTCTGGTACGCGAACCTCTAGGGAACATCCCTGCGTAACATCTAAACGATTGGAGTAAAACTGTAGGAGAGTGCCGCCATTTTGTCAGTTCTTCGTTAATCGTCAAAAACGTACCAGCCAGGTTGGGGACCACCCAGGAAACATTCCTGCGTAATATCAAAACGATTGGAGCAAAGCTGTAGGGGGAGTAGCATTTTAAAGAAACAGTTTACCATGCGCACACACGCATACACATTCAAGCCCCCTATAGTGATACGACTAACCCAGTCCGACAAAGTCGGCTGGATTAATAAAACGTTAACACATTGTTTTTTGTTTAATCGGGGTTTAGTAATTTCGTGTAATTACTGACCTCCTGTTTCAGTTATTACATGAAATTCCTGCAGATTTTAGGAATTTCGCGTAATTCCTGGCCCCGACAGTAATCTCACGTAATTCCTAAAAGTTTTAGGAATTACGTGAAATTACTGATTACACAGATTTACTGTAACATATATATATATATAAGTCTTTAACTGTACATGGGATAACACGTGTTGATGGTTTATGGTAAACTAATATCTGTTATCAGAATAGTACATGGTTTTTCATTTTGAAGGAATTGCATTGTAACCTAAACAGAAATCCAAGTATCCCAAATCTACACAAACGCATAGAATCGGATGAAAAAAGCAACCACAAGCCGAACATTTATCAAGTAGAAAGCCAAAAAACCTCCTTTTTTACGGGATCAATGTCCAACACAATGCTACAATCTCAACATGAACTCATCTGTCACAGAATAGTGGCAAAAGCTCCGAGCGCTGAAATATTTTACAGTATTCGCTTTTCTTTTATATTTAACATCACTTCACTTCAACCCCTTGACTGAGCTGCATAGAAATTCTAAATGGATGTAAGAATGTCTTTCTTTTTTCACAAAGCAGCTGTGATTCCCTGACGGCTTCGCTTCCTTTGTCTACGATGAGGGGAGCTCGTCAAGCGATGGACATGAGGCGTGATTAGTCGCCGGCTTAGGTTCCTGTTATGGGCCCTGTTGATGCAAAGTCATATGTCCAGGACTAATCACCGCTGTCACTCATAACACACTCAGCTCGCAACCCCGTGAGATGTTAAGCCTTGCAAATGGTTCCAAGAATGACTAGATCAGCAGAATCTTTTATTGGATCCCAAACAACGGCATTATTTGCTGCACTTTGTCTGAATTGAGAGCAGTTGAGCCAATTTTTACCTCAAGGTAGTACAAAGAAACACATGGGAAAACACCAATTCTGTCAGAAATTGCACAATTTCGGAAGAAATAAAACGTGTTAGATTAAAGGCAAAAATTAGTTTCCTAAAATCACTTGGGAAGTGTGCTTCACATATTGCTCCCTCTCTAAAGACCTGTGGACCAAAATCTTCCTTTGTTCTGTAAGAATCAGATGGGTGAGTAGTGAAACATTGAAATTTAGATACTACTAACCTAATAAACCTTTTAAGGTCAATCCAACGATGATTTGAGATTGTGACGTCAATTCGACCAAACCACAACATTAACACGCGACCATAGATCAACATTTAACCACGTTTTTCAAACAACGTTGAATAGACGTTGAGTAAGCAAGCTTGTTTAGGCGTTAGTTTTGGTCATCGCCAAAACGCAACTTTCTTTGGTGCAACATTGAATAAAAGTCGGAAAAATCAACGTCGAATGGACATGAAAAATTGACATTGTACAGAAGCTGGATTCAAATCTAAAATACAAAGTCATTGTCACCGAAAATGACAGCCATGAGAAGTAACTATGAAGGTAGACCGAAACGAGAACCTAAAAAAATGAGATTAATATTTTCTCGACGTCTATAGAGCGTCTAGAGTAGGGGTTTTACGGTTCGGGCCATAACCGAAAACCGACCGCGGTGCTTCGGTTCGGTTCGGTTAAAAAACCGCGTTTTTTTCACTGACAGTAGATAGCTATTAAGGTACTGCTTCGCGCTCCACTTTAAAACCTCAGTGTGTTGATATGTTGCTCTTTTTAAAAGAAAAACATGTAACCACTTGACATTTTAATGCGAACTGTTCCTTCAGCGGCAGTAGGTTATGTTTCCTAAGTCTAATTCAAGATAAAAAGCTTCTTATGTAAAGGCGTTTTGTTTATGGCGTTATAATTAAGAAACTCTGTAAATGTTTTCAAGTTAGAAGACAGCTGTGATGACTGCTATGTGATAATAACTAAAGTTAGGGCGAAACTGCAATGATTGTTATGTGATATACCTTAACTTAATTATAAGTTCGGTGACGTGAAATAATACACTGAGGATTTATTTAACAAAAAAAATAGTTTCTTATTTAAAAATGTGAGTGTTATAAATGTTATAAACTAGTGTTTTTGTTTCAAATCACAAAGCTAAAAGACATCATTGGCTGTTCTAGGTAAATATTTAGCTAAAAACAAATATTATACCAATTTGACAAAATTTTAATAATTTTTACAAAATCGTACTGAAAAACCGAACCGAACCGAATAATTGAAGTGTACCGAACCGAACCGAAGCGTGCTCAATGGCGTACCGTTACACTCCTAGGCTAGAGACAGACGTTGTTTCGACTTTCATTGGCAGCATTTAGCAACGTTGTTTAAATGCTAGATGATCGACGTCTATCTAACTTCGGAAGGTAGACGTTGTTTCGACTTACATAAACAATAAAAACCGGACGTTGATTGGACGTCGGATGCGACGTCTATGAATTTTCACGCAACGTTGCAATGTCTACTGGGAACGCAAATCTTTGAGTGAGCTTTTTAACAGTCCTAAACATCGTTTTAAACTGAAGCAAAAGACATTTGCTATTCTTAGTGCAAAATATTTTATATAGCAGGCAGATCTATAGATGTCCTCTAACATTTTGATGCAAGGTTCAGCGGCATTATCAGCGGTTTTTTCATGAAAATTATTTTCACTGAAAGTTGTTGTGGAGCTGAGCACATTTGTAAATGGGCATGGAGCAAGTGTCGTCTACAGATTGGCTGCCTTTGGAAAGTCACAGATACTTGATCGCGCCGATTACAAAACCCATTGAAATGCAGAGAGCAACATTTAACAAATGACACTGCAGGATCATCTATGTTCCTCAACCAAGATCTAATTTAGAAGCAAGAAATTCTATGGCCTGTCACAGACGATGCAGAGGCATATTGTTCTCCATTATCAGAGCGTAAAACTTCACTCTTCGGCGGCAGGGATTATTTTCGCCCTCTCTGGAGATTTGACATCCATTTGGTGCACTTAATTCATCTAATAAGCGTCCGTGAGAGCAAATCAACACGGAACAGCTGAAACTTCAGCACATTTCCAAAAAAAGAAAAAAAGTCGAGTTCCGCATCACCTTGTAAGCTGCTTACCTTGAAGGGGAAACATCCGTCGAATTCCAATTGCTATTTTTTAAAGTGAAAAAAGAAACGAGAAAAAAAGACATGATTTTGCTTCACTATCCATTCATTTTGTGTTAATGCTTGAGTCAATTAAATTGTTCCAGGGCAGAACAAACGGGAACGGGGTTGGGGTTGGCTTGATAAAAAAAAGAAAATATTGACCAAAGAATCAGTCATGCAGCCGTAAGCTAAATATTTACAGAAATAAAATGTAAACGAGAAATTAGCCACATAATTGGACACTGATAATCGAAATTGTGGCTGGCGTTTGAAAAAAGTTCACTTCTTACCTATTGTCAAAGATTTCTTCTTACTGTCAATTCCCCCTTACTTTCTAGACAAAAGCCAATGGTTTATTTTAAAAAGCTATAGCATTCTAGATATTAAAAACAGTCAAAATTAGATTACAACTCGCATTAGGTTGATATATTCATTAAATATTAAAAAAATGTCAAGTTGAGAGCTGATATATTTTATAGTTTTTAATAAAAACGTTTTAATGATTATCTATTAATAACTGCACTGGAAATTCCTTCTTTCTCTGAAAGTTGAAAGAATTTCTGAATGAAAATGACAACGCAGATCTAGTGTCAATTTCAAGTCGAAACTTGGTTTTACTAAATTCAAATATTTTCTACAAGTTTAAAATTTACGCCAAAAACAACGTCAGTTTCACAGCCGTTAACACGACGTTGAATAAATGTCAATAAAGATACATTTCATAGACATTCTGTACGTGTGGTGAAGCCATTGGACATACATAAGAGATATGGTTTGGCTGTGGAACCATTGCGCGTCGTTTTAGAAATGTCGCGCAGACGTCGGTAAAGCGACGCCTAAACAATTTCAAGATTACCACTTCGTACAGATGTTGAGACCACAAAAATAGCAAAAATATTCATCCGCAGTCTTCAGATTTCAGACATCTGATTACCACATGGTAAAACATATGCCTAGCTTATATTAACCAAAATATTCACATGTGATAACCGCATCGTCGACACGTGATGACTGCATAAACATTGCCAGATATAGCTAAGATGTTTAACCACAAAGGATTAATTTCGTCCAAAGAAATATTAGAATTGTTTTGTATAACAGCAGGTAAGTATAATAATCATTTCAGAAATAAAGAGCCCAGATTGTTAGCAAAGTATGTGAGCAAAATTACTTGTTGAACCACATGGTTAACATGCGTTGATAACTTCGTAAATACATAGTAAACACATGTTTCATGATGTGGTGAACATATGTTTGGAGAGCATTGATGATGTTACCCTCATTGGAAATGGAAATCACAGCATCATTTTCGGAATACAAACTAAATAGAGGATATAAAATATTGGTATTTTATCACCCTTTACCAGTAATTTAGAATCCTCGACATCTGCATAACGTTGATATGCTGACTTATTCTCGCAATGTCTGTACAACATGAAAGAGGGCGCTTCGTTTAAGACTTCCGAGTGCACTGTGACGTCATATGGTTACTTGTTTATTTTGCCTTATTGCAATATTGAACTGAAATTCCTAAGCTGCATTTCTAATCTTTATTTTCATTCTCTTAGACCATCTTTGGAACTGCTTAAAAGTGGTCTTAATTGGGAGGTTGCCTGTAATGGGAATGAACAGTAACGGCATTGATGAAATGCTGCGAATGAATGGTAACGGCATTGATGGGATCCCGGGAATGAACGGTAACGGCATTGATGGAATCCTGGGAATGAATGGTAACGGCATTGATGGAATCCTGGGAATGAACAGTAACGGCATTGATGGAATCCTGGGAATGAATGGTAACGGCATTGATGGAATCCCTGGAATAAATGGTAACGGCATTGATGGAATCCTGGGAATAAATGGTAACGGCATTGATGGAATCCTGGGAATGAATGGTAACGGCATTGATGGAATCCTGTGAATGAAAAGTAACGGCATTGATGTAATCCTGGGAATAAATGGTAACGGCATTGATGGAATCCTGGGTATAAATAGTAACGGCATTGATGGAATCCTGGGAATGAATGGTAACGGCGTTGATGCAATCCTGGGAATAAATAGTAACGGCATTGATGGAAATCTGGAAATGAATGGCAATGACATTGATTGAACCCTCTGAATGAATGGTAACGGCGTTGATGAAATTCTTACTTACTAGATGGTCTTATCTCGGGATGGGGTATACAATGCTCTAAGCGATGCTTTCTGTTTTAGCAGAGATTGGTAATTTATAACTTTAAATTATTATGATTCGAAGCCTTAGTGAATTGAAGAGTTAAAGGGAAATGCGGGTATCTCACCTACAATTGACATTTCCTTCATACTTTCACTGTTTAATGCTTGGAGGGTATATATTCAAAAATTGAAAAGAAAAAGGGGGGTCATCGATATTATAAGAGAAATAAAGACACTGAAAGGTCGCGAACTTTTACTATAGAAACCATTGGGAAAACCAAGAAATTTCTATCGAAATGCAAAATTCACACATAATCACAATTGACAATTGCCTCATTTTTTCCCTGTTTGAAGAACACGTCATACAATATGTTTTAAGCAAATAAAAATATATGTCACCTTATCAATAAGAGAATTATGCAATCGTTTTGACAAAATCCCATTGACTCAATGGATAAATGGTGAAAACAGTGTAATATGATTTTAATGGACAATATATCAACACAGGCCCTTCTAGGAACAAAATATCAATACAAACCATTTCTGGACACGACCCTATTTGTCTTTGAAAAGAATTTGTCGATCTAGACGGATTTAGTAGTTATTTATACCGTGTAAACATGGATTCAACTTAGTGATATTCATTGTAATGCTCATTTCGGTCGCTAGATGGCGCAGAGATACCCGCATTTCCCTTTAAAAATAAGCCTCTAATTTTTTTAAGAATCTTTCACTTAAACAATTCAGGAGGAGATGAATAGTTTCTTCCGCCCTTCTGTAATCTACAATAAAAGCGTTCTAACGAGTGTTTAGTTGATTCCACGCGTAGAAAAGAAAACGAACAGAGGGGCTCTGTTTGGCTCTTGTGGGAGAGGCCTTTTCGTTGCAAATTATGCCAATTTGAGAGTGAGAAACTCCTTCTGTTTTGATTTAGCGTAAATTTTGCACAAAGGGCAACTCGCAAGCAATTCAATTAGTCTATCAAAGGTGCTGCGTAACAAAGAATTCTTGTTTCATATCAAGATGCAACAAATGAAAAAAATCTATCGAGCTTCCTACTACGTGACCCGGGTGCTATAATGACACACTTTTTCTAATAATTAATACTTAGCTCAGTTAAGCCTTGGCTCATAAAGAACCCCTTTTCTTCGTTTTATAAGGATTAAAGGAAGTAAGAAATTAGTTGCAAGCTGATGTGTGGAGTGAGGAAGGGCGAGGCAGCTATAGGGCTATATCTCAGTGCAAAGCCCGTGATATACCGAGAGATCAGTCAAGGATGTGCTGCATTTGTTTCAGTTCACTCTGCATAGCTGCCAAATGTTTGAAAAGCATAAATGTAATAGATGTATGTATTAATAATTGCCCGTTGAGTGCCAAATCAACTGTGTAAAATAGCTACTCGAAACTGTAAAAAGCTGTAATGAATAATGAAATTACTGCAATGACAGCAAAACGGGTATACTCAATACTGGCGTTCTTCGGGAACCAGGCCATTGTGTGTCGTTGCAATATCCAAACAGGCTGAGGCATCGTGTAGTGCACATTTTCTTGTCACAGAAACTAACAATGGAAATATAATGTCACATAAAAAAGGATAAACCATTAAAAAAATAATGTATTGTATGGAATATTAAAGGGATCAAAGGAAAAGAGAGCTCGTTTTTTTATGGCATGGGAGAGTACCTGTGGATTCGTAGATAGGGATCTTCATGTCTCCAGATCTCTCTTCAGGATGTTCAGGTAATGCATGACCATTCTTTACGGTATTTCGAAACGCTTACTAATATTCCATGAAATACTTACGCAGGGAGAGGAACAGGTTCTTGAGGTTAGAAACTGGGATTTTTACGCACGGAAATATTATAGTAAATGGTTGACGTCACAAACTGGGAGGAGTGGGAGTGACATGTGTACTTTGTGGGTCTCCATTTAAGCAATTCTTCGCCCATTCATTGTTGCGTTTCATGTTAATGCATGATATTAAATTTTATTTAAAGAAAACTGTATTAAATCATTAATGAACAGCCTTTTAAAAGTTATTGCAGACTAATGAAATCACATGTAGTTTGTTGCTCCATTACTGTTTTGTTGTTTAATTTGCATTAAATGTGGGCGGGAATTTTGTCTTCCATATTTTTACACATTTATTAAAGTAGATGAACGAGAGCACTGTCTGAAAGATTCTCAAAAAAATGGTTGTTGCGACTGGTGCGGGTGACAAAGCCAACAGAGTTAGGTCAGGCAAAATAACCTACAATGCCCTTGCTACCTTTACAGTGTGGTACACTAATTTTTTTAATTCCCCCAAAATGCATTTCAAATCATACGTGATAAAATATTAATAACGATGTGAAGTATATTAATTGGTTGAGCGACCCATAAATCCCCCTCTCAGTGGCAGAGCAGCTTAAAATCCAGGTAACGAAAAAGTACAGATGCTAAAATTACTACTGCTACTACTACCACTACCACTACTTTTGCTACCACAACTATAATAAGTGCTGCCACTACTACTACTATTACTAGTACTAGTTTTACTACTACTACTACTACTACCACTTCTACTACTGCTACTGTTCTGTTCGTTAATATGTTATTTCATATGGCGAAAGCCGAATATAGGACCACCGGTGGCGCTGAACCAAATAATACCTTTTCCGAGGTGGTCGTATTTACGAGATTGCTGACATACTTATCACATGATTAATATGCAGTAACCACATAGTCAAATATCTAGATGGTTTCTGTGGTACAAGACATATTGTAAACATATGACTGGTAAAGTCTGGGATGCAGATGTTTGATACACAAAATATAATAAATGCTTGTTGACCAACACTGTCCGATCAGGGGCTCAGTGGTTGCACCCCTCCTTTAACTCGAACCTAAAACAGACAATAGAAGGCTTGGGTGCAGTATAAAACCAGAGTAAACTGTCTGTGCCACAACCTCGTTTGTGAAAAATCCTAGGTCTGTAGGTTACCCCATGTTCCCTACGGAGCTTTGGTCTTATTAGCAAAGACAGGACCTCTACGAGCACGGGAGTCTGTTATGTTGGATATACCAAGTGCATTTTGTGTTCGGTCTGGGGTTAAAGCTGCTACTTAGAAGACAACTGGTGCACCATTGCTGTTGGCATCAAACAGCCCTGTCAAAACTGCAGTTTTTAACACCTGGTAACTCAGTGACTTGAAAAAGATTAATTGGGATTGTGCAATCATTCATTTTCACTCTTCTCGACTGCAGTTGTATTGTCGTCATAATTAAAGATGTCTTAATTAAAAATGTTGTAAAATCATAATACTACATGTAATGTGTTCTGTTTTTACCATTTCAATGAAGTTGGTATGTGCGATTGGAAAAGTTTAATTACATTTTAAGTTTTTTAATCTCCATGGTTTATTGAAATCGTACGATGCGTATCTGTCTGATTCCTTTTTTCCCGCCGTGTCAGTTTGTTCGGTTAACTATTATTAGACGATTGGGGCTAGGATGGCCCCATTTTACAAAGACATACAGTGGCATATCTAGGTCATCCTTTTCTGATTTGTTTTGAAATTTACATTCATTTCATTCATTGCAGAAATCCATATATTGTCAAATTCTGCCATTGAAGCCCATATATAAGGCAGGACAAAAAACAAACGGCCCCAAGAACATATTAACCATTCTATTACCCGCTGCGTGTGAGCAAATAGCGTGTTCACTGTAGACTTGCTGCGTTATGCTGGGCAGCAGACTTCTCAGTGGCGCTGTTTACATGAAGAGTTTCGGTTTTCTTTCTTTGCTATAAAGCTTTACATATAACACGACATTTACTTAATGGCAGTTTTCTTGCATCAGACTTTTCCTCAAGACTGATCATAATTCATATGTATTCTACTTATTTGCAAGAAAGAAATCGGTCTTTCAAAGAATATTAATATCTTCATTTTACAAATACCATTCGACCCTTTTAGCTATGCAAAAAATTGGTTTCATTAACTGCTGAATTAAAAACATTATTAGAGATGAAGAAGCATGAGCAACTGAGGAGCCTGTCATATATCACATGCCACTCACATCATAAAAAAGACGTTTAATAGTTAAAATCTCACACTGTAACTATTCTAGCATATTTGGTTAAATTATATGTTATATTTTGTATCTCCTGATTTAAATGCGCTCTGGAAAGTGAAATCGGTATTGTTACAAGTTTGACTACGATTTTACATTGAACTTTTCCTTGCATTCTATGAGATAACTTTGCATACAAGCAAATAGGTAAAATCAAAACTGTATTTATTTTCTTAATCATAAATATTAGGGTGGGGTGGATGGTCATGAAGAAAACCTCTAGTTTGGATTTCAAATATTTTAGAATATTTAAAAATATTCTTTAATGAATCAGGAAGACTAGGAATAAATTTAACTGTAGATACATCCCAGAAACACAAATAAAAATGTCCTGTTTTGAAGACTGAGTGCGAAAATATAAAACGAATTGATTTCATAAGAAGTAGAGACAATACTGGATTCATCATACAAAATTAATTAAAAATATCCTTTGACCTTCACAAATCATATGCAGTTGAACTTACGACACTTCAAATGATATGTTATTCTTTTGGGCAGTTTTTTTAACATAATGCGTTTTTAAAAAAGACTAGCAATAATAAATCAAGTTGTTTTTGTAGGGACAATTTCTCGCAGAAGTCACTTTCTTGACAAAGATGAAACCATATTCCTCTGAAAATAAAAATGTAATAAATAGAGATTTCTAAATTTTCTAAATTCCTTTGTTGTCCTAGTTTTCTTTGTACATCCCTTTTTATTTTGCATTTTAGACATGTTAAAAAGTTTTAAAAATATTCTGAGTTTGTTTATTTGCTGTCCTTCCGGTTTTTCTCGTTTCTTTTTGCAATTACCAGATGAACTAGGAACTACACTTTACCCTGAAAGTGCAGAAATCTGTGGTTGTAATTATAGGAACGGTGCTTAGTAAACCAAAAGAATGGAAAGGGCTATAATTAAATTTATACACTATTCCATATATTGAAGAGCAATTCGCTGTTTTGAAAATTAAAAATAGACATTTAGTCCAGCATTTGACTATGCATTTTTGTTTTGGAAAACACATTATTAATATACCACTGTTTGTACAAAGTGAGCGTATGTCATTGCTCTATTTTTCAACGCAGTCAAATGTCGATGGTGACATGGAGGACCTAGGCGAACAACAGACAGGTCATGACCCGAATGGCTACGATTTGCTTGATCTGATAAAAGGACTGGCGGCCCGAACACAGGGTGGCAAATCCCAGAATTAATAAGGAAAGGACGATAAGACGTGACATTCGTAAAAATGTATAAATATGTACAAAATGTATAATGTGTATGTGTTGTTGGTGTAATATTTACTAACAATTAACAGAAACTGCCATTAAAACATTGAATCATGTGCTCTTTTTCACTTAAACTGTTACCTTAAATTCTTTCTAAAAAAGACGAAGAAGTTCGATTGTCTCTGCAAGGTAATGCTTCAATGCGAACAAAAGCATCGCGAAGACGTGATTTAATTTACCCACTCTCAGCAACGATATTGAGCGAATGACTAGCCTGGATTTTAGGTGTAAAAAGTATCTACACGTCTTCAGCGATACAGCCATAAGAAATCAGCGGAGCTGTGACATAATTGAAATAAAAATTTTCTATAATTTAGTTTAGTGTAAATCAAACAGAATTGGTAGTGTAATGCTTAAGAAGCAGAGTAAAGGCACAAAGAAACAAACTAGAATGTTCAAAACGGTAATATTGCAAATTAGTGGAGTTGGTCACTGTATTACAATAACTTACCAGAGCTATACTCAAACCCTGTTCATTTTTAGACCAGTGACACAACCACACCAACCAATAGCCACCCGATCCTATTGCTATATGGTAACAATGCAATCAGTACTTTTTCCTTTATGTGTTAATTTCTACCCATACTGTTCCTTTGATAATGCTCTTAAGTCTGCGAAAATAGAAAATAGATATGGCCTTTTTAAAGTTCTGATCTTTTAATCTAGGCACTTGTGTGTACCTCATATTTATGCCTTTGTTACTGTGTTACATTAATTGACACGACAGCCGAGATCTCCATAGTTCGTGTCCATTTATAAAGCGGTTACTGTTCCTAATAGAACATGAACAATTTCGACGCTGCAAGACATTATATTCATCATATCACACATATATCACCTCAGCTCACCATTTTAAATTGCCATGGATATAAAATGAAATTTAATATAACCTGAGCTATGTTTGTATTGAGTATAATTGTGAGGACCTTACAGTGCAATGTTAGCATTAAAATAATCGATCCTTTTCATTGTTAAATGAAAGTACAATATATATATGTTGTTTAACAGAAATTGCTTTTTATTTTTTTTTTAAATATTATGCCGCATTTGATAGATTTTCCTCGGGATAGTTAGCAGCAATTTGTTTTTACATTTTCTTTCAGATTCAACTTAGCGACTCTGCGATAGCAATTACATTTATTTCTTCTTGCTATTTATATGTTACCCTAATGATCGTTTTGGTATGGAGGAGTATAAAATCAAATGTATAAAATCCAGAGAAAAAACTACAGAACATCAAATGTACAATACCTTTAATGTGGCGCCATTTATTTACGATGCACCTCCTCAAATGACCTAAAGCAGTTATAGAAATGGCGTTTAGAGCATTGTTTTAAACTGAATACCATGACACATGAATGATATAGCTGTAAAGGATTCTTTTATTCCTTTTCAAACACATTTTTGTGTTCTTTATAGGGCCTATGGCATATGAATGTATTAGTACAACCCAAATACAAAATGAACACAAGAAAGTCTTCATGCAGACTGTCACAACCTGAACTTACCCCTTACCCCTGAACTTTGTTAATTTGTTTCTGTTTTTCTTTCTTCACAACATGATTGTTGTGCTTGACATGAAAATGGAAATATTGTACATAAAACATAAAAATATGCAACCTGATATAAAGGAACAGTTCAAACCAATGATCCGTCTTACAAAACATCAACCAAATGATAAAGAAAGTTTTTGCTGCTTCTCACAACACTGAAAACATTGGTAATGGTGTCGTGTAAGGGACCCAGCCATTTTTGTAGCCACAGTAAGCACCAATTAAGTTTCAATTTAATTGCTAAGAAATAAAGTAAGGATTAGGGATAAGAATGGGTGGACACTATTAGAAAAATATTTCTTCCTCCAAATTTACGTTTTGCTTAAATACTCACTCCAACGAACTACAGATAATATTTTGGTCCTATTGTTGGAGCGTTCATATGTAATCTCAATTAATTAACTAAATACATAAAACTGTGGGCTTTAATAGATGGCATTTAAATTCCAGTGTCTTGCAGTTATAATTATGTGGTGACAGCAAAGGCAACTACAAAACACAATTTCAGAGAGCGATCTGAAATATTTTGTTAGGGGACACCCAAGAAATGCCCCAAAACCATTTGGGAAGAAGTGAGCCAATCAAGCAGGCAACGTACAGCGCAACTTAATGTAGAAACCGACAAGTCATAGGATAATAGCAGAAAATAGATCAGACATTTTCTGATAAATTCGAGTGACAGATGCCCTGAGGGTAAATTATTTGCTTTAACTTGACAGGTGTGTTTTTGAGAATTTTGAGAATTTTTAAATGCTACAGCAAATTTAAAAGCAATATTAATTGATCTTAGAACCTTTTATCTAATAATAAAACACAAAACGAGTGACAAAGAATTCCCATGTAAATAAATAATAAATAAATTTTGCGTTATCTAACAACGTACAAAACGTCGCTCGCCACTTGAACGCCATAGTTATAATCCAACTTGACGCTGACAAAGGCTTTGTGACGAAACCCCTTTTGTTTCGTGTAACAAAAAAATCCATATAACAAACAGGTAGCGTCACAGTTAAGGGAATATCTGAGAGGTAAACGGAGTTCTCTTTGGCTATCTAAGGTATCATTATGCTTGTTTGTGTTGTAATAGCAATAGACTATGCAACTGGTGTGCTGTTGTATTAGATTCGGATACTTGTGGAAGGCTAATGTACTGCCGCTGCACTCACAGGCCTTCAGCACTTGTCAAAATCCAATACAAAGCACCCAGCTACATAATCTATCGACATTTTTGTTTCAAATATATTTTAAATGAGAAAAATAACAATACACCCGATTTTAGCTACTCTTAAAAAGAAATGCAGATCCCCTTTCTTCGAAGAATGTTCTTTTCAAGAAGAAGCGAAATGAATTGATATACGTTTCAAATATTAATAATATAATATAATATATTAGACTTTCGCAATTGATACATGCGGTTTTCTCTGATTGCTATGGAAAAATGCATAATTATAATCCATGTGCATTGTATATTTATTTCAAAATAATGATCTTTTCGGTTAGCTAGTCATTTGAATGCCATCCTAAATCAAAGATACTAAAAGATACTGCTAACTAAATGTAGAGATAAAAATGAAAAAAATCAATCCTGAAAAAAAGAATCAGTGGTGGATTTGATCTTTGATGGTGATTTTGTTCTTGAATTCTAGGCACATGATGCATTAAGATACACAAGATAACGTCAAGCCAAGTAATACACTAAATGGTTTTTTGTAATGTTTTAAACAGAATTATAGCTATAGGATCTATTGTGGAATTAAGTTTTCTTCTTTCCTTAGCAGTATTCTTGAGGTTTTTCTCATAATAGACATCATCAAGCATATTAAAAAGTGTCGTTATTGAAAAGCGATCACATTTTTGGCATGATCCTTAACCCGGCGTACTCCTGAATTAAATGTGAAATACTGCATACAAATAACTAGAATTTGGAAAAAACTTAGTCGATTAAAGCTGTAAAGTAAATGAATCGGTAAGGAGTCAACGTTTAAACCGCAAGATAACCACATTTGCTTCTGAGTTGTACAGCCGTTTCCTGTTGTATTTTTACTTTTTTGTAGCAAGTAAGGTCCAGTTAATTAACAGGAGTGATTACAATACGTAATATTTAAAATCTTAGTAATATAACACAACAAAGCGCTAAAGACACACATTGATTGGGTAAAGTGCTAAGGCTTATGTTTCTTCCCGGCTTATGTCTATGTTATGGCCTTCTACTTCATGCATATTGTATCTCTATTTGAAAATAATGGAAATCTTTCCGTGCTAGCCAGCCATTTGAGAGTCAGGGTAAATGAACAAACTAGATTGTTTTATCACCTTTTTTACTTTTTCTATTTTCCCTATGTTCGTCACTTTGGTTTCTTTCAAGACCGGTTTTGGTTTCAAAATTTACTTAAAGGCGACTAATAGAATGTTCTGTGTAGACTTTGGTAATTACTACATTTGCCGAAAAAGATCGGGACTGGTGCGTTGTTTGCTAAGCAAATAATGGTGTGTATAATGGGCGGATAAAGAAACTGCCTTGCAATAGCGGAAATAAAATATTTTATGCCACCACCTAAGCAACGCGTGACATGTGCAAATGGTTCAGCTAAAAGAGCTCTTGCCTTGAAAATTAAGAAACAATATTTCAATAGGTCTTTGTGCTTTTTTGCATTTTACATTTTCTTTTATCGGAAAGCATCTTATATCGACCAGGATGACGTGATATTTGCACGATTTTTATTGTAACACAAATATAAAGACTGGTGCCTCAATTCATTACATGACTTTACTCCTTCAGCAAATGTAAAAAGGAGTTCTGGTCATTTAATACTAAATGCTTGGGAAGGATCACTAATTCTGTTCATAAGAGCCGTCATGGGGGTTTGTAATTTTAATCACGAATCCATAGTATTTATTCTAACTTACTTGTATAATGACACAAAATTAGGTAACAATAGGAATGGCGCATTTAGAGGACAATAGTCCAGTCTGTATACGACACTAATGCATCAAGATTATTAAATCACTTTGACATTACTATGAATTATATTCTATGTTTTAAACAATCTCAGCTGTTATTATTAGATATTTTGTGGTTGCTGGTGTTGCTTGATTGATTATATTTTGGCGTGTTCGTAATTACAAATATAGCCTAATATATTTTCCTATTAGTTCCAGTGGTTTAGTTTTAGTGCAACGCTTCATATGCTTGGTGTAAAAAAGGTAGAGAATCCGGGATAGCCAAGGTTCACAATATAATAATATGTGCTTTTGGGCTGAACTACAACGATAGTCTTCAATGAATTAAATACATCTCTGAAAAAAAGACATTAAAATACTAAATGTCAATAAATTATCGGTAAATAAAAGCACCAAAAAATGTTATCCTCTCAGAACAAAGTAACAATTGTACTAAGACAAATTGCAAGTCCTAATTGACGTGTAAATTGAAGTTAAAATCTTAATACAATCATGAAGACCTTTTCCTATTATGTATAGAATGTGAAAGAGTAGCAATAGCAGCTTAAAATTACATTGTATCTAATTATTTTATTTTATTTTATTTTATTTTATTTAAATGACAAAGGAAATCCTTTTTAAATATTTTCTCGCTTTCCTTACTAGACACATCGTTACAGGCACATATAAAGGTAACATTTATAAATTAAAGGGAAATGCTAATTTTGTGATCTCCAGACGTATTGATCCAATCCAATCATTCATACTGAATTGCCATTTCGATTATATTCGGAGAAGTAAAATTAAATTCACATTTTTTGTGATGTAGAATTGACGACCCAGGACGACCAAGTCTCAGAACCAATAAGAGAACGGAAAATTTCGGTGTTCTGAAAAATATTAGATAAATAAGCAATAGAGTAGGAAAAACACACGACAATATTTCCTGTCTGAATCAATAATTCTGAGACTGTAATCGGTTAATAAAAGTCAAATAGAAAATCCTCATACTACTGCCTCGACTTTCGTTAATGTCGGATTATCATAAGGAGTGTTGACTCGTGGATCGTGGACCGTTTTTATGTTCATGTGGTAAGACCCTGGAACCATTCAAACCAATTTCAAGAAATATTTGACTAAAAAAACTGATACATTCTACTGATGTGTTTCACCAGCTTAACCAGTCGACTGGTCTAAAAATAACGCTCCCAAGATAAAACAAAAGTTATATTTTAGTATTGTTGTAAATTATTACACAGAAAAAAAGATGGTGCGGTTGAGTCTGCTCTGAGATATTTTACAGTTTCATAAAAAAATATAAACAAACTCCGTAGTTTGTTTTCTTGAAGCTACAGCAGCTGCCTTGTTTTCCTTAGCTGTATATCTGAGACAGGTCTAATAGATATCACAAACAGTATCAGCCTGGTATACCCTGGGCCATTGTCAAGTCTTGTTATGTTAAAGTTAGCCCGGTGACAGTGACACTATGATAACAGCGGGACTGCAGTGGAAAGGCCAATCAGTCTGAAACCAAAAAAAAAAAAAAAAAAGACAATGCAACATTTTGATTTCGTTCAATTCGTACCAAAGACTACTGTTGTTGAGTGAAATTGGAATCATGTGCTTTCAAAATATTGAAATAAAGGGTTGAAATAACACTGGCACCGTATATAGAGTCTCCCACCTCGCAATGCTCGACCCATCTATGACCATGGTCTAAAGCGATTTTATTTCTTCCGTGGTTTCAAATCAAAGTTATCTCGTCCAACCGTTATTATTTTCAATTTCACGGGAAATAAGTTCTGGGGCTACTTCTTATTGCACTCAGTTTTGGCTGGGCCATCATCTGCCATGGCTGAATAAGAGTGGTATTAAATTTTTATTCGCATTCATTCCAACGGATGTTGATGATGACACTTTATGCTGCGACTGATGTCGTTTACTGCTGAAAGACACTAACACATTTTATAGACAATATTTTCCCGCTAACTAGGTTGTTGTATGCTGGGATTTCTGTTAAATTACATTTGCTGTTTTCCATTTATAACATTTAGTGAAAAGCCTAGTCATAAATCTCGAGGCACCGTCGTTTTATTGTGTCAGAAGACTTCTCTTTGCTATTGAAACGTCATTACCATTTGAGTGCCTGTAAAATAAGTTCAATATCGACGGCGAAATAAGTGAGGGAATTTTTTCGGTGCACAAAAGCAAAATAATTCACTCAAAGCACATATGGATCGTTTTTACTGAATAATTAAAACGCCACTGGCATATTATGATGGTTTTTTCGTACACCCTGCTGAAACATCATCACTTATTAAAAAACCGTTGACAAATTCAGTGTTTTTTATTCTCCTAAAGAAAAAAAAACAGCTCATTTACGGTTCTTTTTATTCGTGATATTGATATAGACTGACATGCCATCTCAACACATTATATTTTCCACGAAAAGAGAGATATAAATAATTAATATAGTATTTAACTTTTATGATTTTTTTTTAGCTTTGATCGTTCAACAAACTTTTTTTAATTCAATGAGAAGAATTTAGCATAGGCATAGACAGGGTCTAGCTGTTAATTATGTATGTATGTGTGTTATTTTTTCTATTTTTAGAAAGGTATAAATAAGGAATGAGTAATGCCACCAGAACACCGTTGCACTTTTTTTATTCTGATGAATTACACCTCTAGTGCATACCAGAATCAGGCATGCTATTGTTAAATGTGGTATTAAACGTGGTATATTCGTAGTATACAGCTGCTATTATTTCGCGGAGACAAATCCTTGCGAAGAAAACGATCACTATAGCAAAGGTGCTTGGATAAGAAAGTTGTATCTTTTCACAAAACCACTGAAAATAATTTTTAATAAAGATAATAAGGTATGAAAACAAAAATTAATCATTTTAAAGAGTAGGACTTAATACTGCGTAGCACAGAAAAAAATTATAGTTTTTGCTTTGAAGAAATGTGTTAAATGTGCTCACGAGACCGGCTGATTCCAGATGTGTCACCTGAGGGCTATATTGATTAACTATTGATTAAATATTAGTCAAATTAGCCAAATCGTTATTGTATTTTGGTTTCCATTTGATTTCAAACAAGTTATTGCTACGTTAGAAATGAGGGATATTTTAATATTTTTTCTGTCGTTTTACGTATAGGCACAAAGGACACTTTGCATTTGTTTTAATATTTTTTAAAATAATTTCTATTAAAACGATTGTCTTCTTTGATGAAAGGTGTCTTAAAAGATAAGATATTTATACCTGAAAACAAAAAACTATGAACATTTTTTGTTCAGAACAATTATCTCTTTCTTCTTTTAAAATTATGATCCACCCAGTAACAAAATTAAATCATTTAAAGTGACAGTGTTATACAAAATGTTAAGCTGGTTGAAATGTGGCCAAAAATGGTAGGGAACTATTGAGATTGTCTACACATTCTTTGGCCTACATACCTTTTTGTCTACACACCCTTTTGTCTATACGTCCTTCTGTCTACATATCTCATGGAACTCTGTGTTTCAGGGAAATGTTGACTCGGGTCTTATAATAATTACTTTAACACAATGCTTATATTAAAAAATGGGAAAAGGCAACAAAAAGACAATGGGCAATTAATCAAAATAAGTGTAAAGATGAAAATGAAGTGATGTTTTGATCTAAGAAATGATGGGACACTGACAGGCGTTGAGCAATGAATCAATTAGACGAAGTCAAGCACACGATTTAACAATGTCGTCTCTTTCCTATCGGGGGTTAGATCGGCCTTGAGAGGGCCTATGACAAGTATCCAATATCCATCAGGGAGCCTTCGGCATCATGACAAACCTCCATTGCGAATTGAATCGAAACATGTGTTATTTTTTTCATATTATTTTTTTTATCTTCAGCTCTAAAACCTCTTTGCAAATGCAGGTGTTGTATTTAGCAATCGCGTTGACATAAATGAATCAAACAAGGCAAGTTCGAAAATGAGTGTGACATAAGGCCTCAGCTCATTTTCTCCCAAGTCACCTGACGCCTGTGTTCCATTGATGAATTCTCGTTCATTATATTTTTCAGTGTCTTGGACATTTAAAAGATCTGATTTAACTGTTTGTGTCAGAATCTTAACTTGGTGCAATATGCCGTATATGTATGCGCAGGAAGAAATCAGGGATTGAGTCTTTCACATTTATTGATAAATTTTAGACATACAGCATTTATAAAAATGACGTAAACATGACAACATTCCGATAAACAAAAAGGAGAAGCAGTGTCAAGTAACCAATATCTTTTTGTGACTTTGGAATATGAAGTTGCCATTTACATTCATAATATATGGGATTTTGTCGCTAAATAATTTTTAGGTATCTGAAATATTCAATTTTAAATATCCTTAAATAATTAGGAATATCTAAAATTCGACAGTAAATATGAAAAGGGCATTCCATAAATATAAAATATGTCAAATTGAATTATTGATATCAAAAATAAACTTCTTGATTTTAGATATCTTAAAACTGAAATTTAACTACTAGAATCTTTAAAAAATATTGACGTTTAGAATTCGGAAATAAGTTGTGTAACGGCATTCCGTCCCATTGATCCTAATTTGTGTGGCTGCAGTGTATATACTTGCTGTGCCGAGTGAACAAAAAGTTACACAAGGGAAGTACAATATGGAAATAAAATCAAGTATTAAATGATATTATTGTCGGTTTGATTGACTCATTGATTGACCAGTAAATGCGATTTTTACCAAACAAACGTGACAAATGCCTTATAAAAGATATATGGAATCTTTTATAAGGCATTTGTACATAATGAAAAGTTGCAACTACCCAAACCTGGATTTAATTATGTGTCCTTTATAAACAGGTGAGCATACCAATCAAAATAATAATATAAAAACATACACAGGAAATAACCGTGTTCGACAAAATATAAGATAAAGTCTTATATGTAGAGAACAGGTTGCGTGCGTGCTTTATGGAAGACCCTTGTACATTTGTATGATTTACAGGCAATGGTAATGACATGGCTGTAAAGAAATGCTGTTACAGTTTAAGGAAGCTGACAGCAGCAGCAGAGAAAATCCTCTTTGTTCTTCTGATGGCAAAAGGTAATTGCAATCTCATGCAAATATTTAATTGATGGTTTCGCTTGAACTAAATTTGACTTGAGATAGTTTCAGTTTGCAACAGCCGATAATTAAAAAAAAAAAAAAAAAAAAAAAAAAAAAAAAAAAGAAGAAGAAAATAAAAAAGAAAAGAAAAAAGAAGGTTTTCCTGATTTTTTTTAATTTCAAAACTGGTCGCTCCTTTCAAAGTATTAACCCAACTCAACCGCACTAGGCATGCTGCAATGATAAAATCATCTGGCAGAAAAGATGCGACCTGCATCTTTCCAACACATAGAAATATTAATTTTGGAATAAACTGCTAACAGACTTCGTACTGAGTTTACTTTTAAGCATCAGCAAATGAGCTATTAGTTTTGTCAAAAAAGAGAAGAAGTTTACGTCCCATGGTCTTAGTGAATGAAAAATACACGAGAGGTGAACGTAACTTGTCTGTCATAACTGATCCTGAAAGAACTGATGTTCCTGGCCTTTGACTTTTTGAGGAGATGTCAATTATGTCCCTATATTTTTTCTACCAAATATACCTCTGTTTGGATATTGTTAGATTAAACTGATCTTGTAACTGAAACTCCCAGTTTTAAAATACAGTGCTGTGAAAAAGTGTGGAATATTAAGCATCATTCAATGACGAAGCAAAAGACTGAAAAAAGTTATGATACGTGTAAATTAACTAGTAATCCTGAAACAAATTAAGGTGTGAAAATTAACAACAAACACTTACCGTAGAATTTATGAACTTTTTCAAGTGACCCCCTATGTCTTTAACCAAGCACAGCAACGACAATTGTGAACAGATTTCCGCATTTTACACTTTTTTGAATGCCCAAATGATTAAACAACAATTTAAAATACAATTTGCTATGGAGGGACATATAGTCGTGGTATACCAGGGTACTAAGCAAAATATTGCACGGTTTTTTACAGCACTGTATTTTCTCACTCTTTACCGGTTAGTCGAGGGTGTTAAGATAGACCATTTAAAAAATGCAGACGGATTTCACTGTAGGGCAACCCCCTGTGACTCTTAATTAATTTTTGACGAAATTAAACGAAAGCGATAAGACCAAGGCAGAGATAAAGTGTCAGTTTGTATCACACTTTTAATCAGTATCAACAGCAAGGCAAGTAGACAACAGGAATAGTTCAGTTAAAAATAAGAAGCCCAGAGCTTTGGCCAGGTGACATTTTTCAATCAGTCGGCACAACCCCACCCCCGCCCCGCCATCCCCTCCCTCCTACTCCCAAAAGAAGAGAAAGATAATGTTGATGTAACACTTGGGGAGAGGAGAGGGGAGACTGACGGAGAGGTGAAGCCCCTGAATCCCAGTTTCTCATTTAAAATCTTTCTCATTTAAAGAGGAAAATGTTCGGGGATTTTGGTATGCACATTGCCAAATGTCTTGGTTTTATCTCTCCCCCCCCTCCCAAAAAAAAAGAATTCCTTATCATGCACCTTTTCTCTATTAGTGTGGCTCTAGAAAGGATAAATTTTATTAGGCATAGTCGTTGGATTTTGTTGCATTTGAACCAAAAACTTTGAGTCCCGAGCTCTTAAAGTGACAGTTCGTACTCAGAAATAAAATGAATTTTCAGTTTTTTTTTCAACAAGTGTTTATTAAATTTCCTGTTGCTTAATGATTTTCTTGTGCACTTGTCTAAAATGCTCTTTCGATTTGCAGTCAAATCAAACTGAGGAAATGAAATTAGCGAAGTCTGTAGCAGGCAGACTTCCAAAGTCGTTTTTTTGAAAGACATCACAGACTATTCAAATGGACAAACATTAGCAGTGTTTTAACATTCCCCGCGCTACACTCGTCCCGTGCGTTGGCAATGTTCTCTGGTTCTCGTAACTACTCAACTGAAAACTCCAGCTAGCATTTTTCGAGATATGACAACAATAAAGCAATTAAAAATGTAGCTGTCTTCCTGTATGAAAATCCTCGCAAATATGATCATCTTGAAAATTGGACCACGTTTGTTCAGTCACGCTGGTAGTCCTTTTCCGGATATTCACGGTTGGCCCGTAATGACTTATAATTCAAGATATTGAGGTACTTCACAGGAACGGACTGAAGTTCAGTTGTAATGCCCCCCCCCACCCCCACCCGGTTTCCCTCATTCACCGATCCCGCTGTCGCATTATAGAGAAACGGTCGAAAGGACAGTTGTGACGCCCCCTGTTTCTCACATTCATCTGCCCTGTCCCGATTGTGCAATGTACAGGAATTGGCAAATGGCACTTGTAACGCCCCCCCCCCTGTGTCTTCCATTCACTAAGTGTGGGTGTTCTGAGACGCCATTCACTAAAATGAGTCACTTACATGCTCCCGTGAGTAATCATTTTCAAATGACAGGCACAGCAGTGTTCAGCTACAGATACCTATGGTGGTATAAGTGTATAAAAATTCACGACATTCGCGATGCAACAGGTTTTTTATATCGTTGTGTATTTATGTATAATTAAAAGGCCAGGGAATTATTATTTCTCGAACCACTTTTTTATATTTCATGGTCGCTACCACTTTCTGCTCGCGGTTATTATTATTATTTTAAATTAAATTACAGAATTTGCAATGACATGTATTAATTTTATGCGCCACATAATTGTTTTATTTTTCGCGTTCCAAAGTAAAAAAAATCTTATTCAATCGGATGTGATATCCAAAAAATCCGATGAGATTTTACACACTCGTGATATTCATTCAGAAGTCTTACAAACACAAAAGTCACACTAATTATGCTGCGTACAAAATACAGCGAAGTAAAGGAACGCGAATAAATAATACACATAATGTCTAAAATATATAAATGTTGGGAGACAATAAAAATTGGCGCAAAGTCATTTAAATGATAAAGAGAAAAAATAAAATATACAACATGTAAGTTGTGATTTTTTGGACGAATATACCGCCATAGATACCCGCTAACTGAGCATACGGACATAACAATAAGTGCCATTTTCATATTTATTCGCAATAGAGCGGTGTTATGATTTCTTGTATCAACAATTGGATGTTAAGATGGAACTATCTGAACCATACTCAGCCTAGGGACTGTCAAAAGTACACCATAACACTTGTTGATGATCTGTGTGTTGAATTTCCGAAATTATAGAACAAACCATGTCACGGTTTCGCCTGTGGGCGTGAAGAAAAAATACAGGTTACCAGTTATGAAGTAAAAAATGTATGGGATTCAATGGGAAAAAAAACGCTTTACAGTGAACATGATGGATTTGAGTTATAATGCCTTCTGAATGATATTACAAAATATTTTTCTGCCCAATGTCAAACGTCAGTATCTCAAAATTTGAAAGTTTTCGAGAAAAATCAATTTTTGTAGTTTTTATTTTTGTTTGCTTCTTTTAATTTGTGTTTTCCTTAAAAAGTGACACGATTTCAATCTGTGCGTGCGCTCGATGAACTGTAATTCGATCAGTAAACCAGCCATGTTTTTTTCCTTTCATAGAAGTCATATTTTGATTTTAAAGCTTAGAGAACTTAGAGACTTAAGCGGCTGCTTAAGCGGCTGCTTCCATCCCGCCAACTTCTTTACGTCTATAGCACAGAATCAGGCAAAAAAACGGTCAATTGAACTCAATAAAAATAGGGGCGTTTGGGGGTAAACTGTATTTTCTGCGGCTTATTCTCACGATTGAACAATACATACAAATCTGCCGTTTTATTTCTTAAAATGCTTTTTTTACGAGTAAAAGCGTAATTCATATTCTCCACTTTTAAACTGGATTTCCTTTTTATGATTAAAATAAAGTTCGTATAATGTCGTTTAAAACGCGTTCCTTATGGTAATTTCACTCTCTAAGTAAAACGGCGATATTTTTCCCCAGCTAATTTTCCCCAGCCTGTAATTGGTTGAAACAATCCTCAACCCTCCGCACAACCAGAGCACCTCGAGGCGTTAGGAAACTTGCCGCCCATTTACTATCCGATGATGGCAGAATTTTTGGAGTCCTGAACGAGAAGCCGGTGTAACAGGATATCTTGCATCCCCCCGGATATCTTGCCCCCCCCGGACAAGATATCCTAGGATATCTTGTCCAGAGGGGCAAGATATACGGGGGTCAAGACATCCTAGGACACCGGTCCCCAGAGAAGAAACCTGGCTGACAGGAAAAGTCAAGAAAACAATAAACATCTCTTCGACCAGGACTTCTTCTGAGCCTTGGTCTTCTGGGCTTGGAGTGAGAACACTGAGGGAAGCAATCGCAAAGCTCGACAAGCCAAGACGCGTCGCCGAGAGTCACACCACGAGCAGAGAGATCTGTCGGAATTACAATAGTCACAAAGAGCGCAAGCGCACTCGCTCCAGATTTGCCCACGCTTGCAACACTTGCTCGGAGAAGTCGCCAATGGCAGCGTGCCACCGCCAATAGCAACGCGCCTAACTCTAGTCCACTTTTGACCAAAAATTGAGGACAACTTTTAGAAAGCGATAAAGACAAAGAATAAATTTTAAACTGCCTTTCAAACGGTTTTAACATTGTAACTGTAAACGTGGACCAAATTCAGCAATGTGATTCAGGTTATAGCTGCACTGCGGAGAACAAAATTTAAGCAGGCAGATCACTCATTAGTTTCGCTTCGCCCGAGAAACACACAGACTTGATGGAACAAGGATCCTGTATGTACAAGGACGACACAAAATCTGCTTATCACAACGTCACTCTCAGTCTGTTCTTGCAACAATTTACGTTCTGAAGTGAAAGTTCGATGGTGATTCGCACTACACAAATATGATCGACACGCGTTTCCCATTCGGGGCTTCTCTAGGATAACCCAAAGCGTTCATTGACTTCTTCATAACGGCAGAAACGTACGAAGATGCAATGAAAGCCATGGGATGCCTCATCCACTTGTTAGTGTCACTCAGCCCTGCAGCAAGCTGCTCTGCACATTCTTACCTACGCAAGTCCAGAAGCCACACTTGTCTCCATGAGATCACAATCGGCTGGTTATAGTGCACCTGATCAATGGATGTACCTCGCTTAACCAAGGAACACATTAGCATCACGGAACTAGCCGCCGTTTTCCTTGCCATCAAACAATGGCCGCTCCTGGGGTGCCACAAAACCATCGTCTTTACAGACAACACTGTGAAGCTCTGAACCGGGGTTCCATAAGAGATATACTCGCCTCAGATTTTTTGTCGGATTTTCTCCTACTCTGTGTTTGCTATAACATTCAGCTGACTGCTTCATATATCAGCAGCCATACGACCAAGCTGGAGAATCAGACCCCTACCCCCAAACTACTTTCAGCCAGGCACACGTTCCCCTCGCCGACTTAGGCAATCTTACTGCGCAAGAATCCCCGTCCGTGTGCTTTTGGGAGTGGTCAGACACTTGGCGATACTGGACCACGATCGGGAAAACAGCCATTGGAGGAGAAGCCAATCTCTGCGTTAGCCAGTCTCTGCTTTAGCCAACTCCACCTTCCCACTTAGTTTTCAGATATTCATACATACGGAACTGGATCGTTTTGGGTAGTCTTTGGATTTTTGGCACCTCAAGTGCCTCTGCTTTGTGTCATTTGTATTTTTATGTGTTGTTCAATCCAGAAAAGAAGCAACGGAAATAGTTTACTCAAAACCTTTCTACTTCTAACTTGGGTGGAGCCATATTAACAGGTGCCGTCCTAGCTTTAAGCTCTAACACAGGTACAACCATCATGTGGGTAGAGCCAACCAAGCAGGCGCTTCCGTTCTGTGAGAACCCATCCACAAGGATAGACACATTAAGGGATAGCTCTCAATTGCCAAGGTTCTTGAGCCAATGAGCCATCCTAGCTCCGGGATTAAATCATGCGGAGCCAACTAACTAGGAAACGATCCACCCACTACAAATACTTGGCTACCAACCCCCTTTTCAAGGAAAAAGACTGACAGACAGACGTAGAGTTAAGTAAATCAAATAATATCTTGCTCCGAGGCTTCACATTGAGAGAGACAAGAGACGAATGTGTTGCTCATCCTTGTCCGCAAAAGGATTGCCGCTGCTACATCCCGCCAGGCGCTCAATTACTTTCACTATGTCTTTAAAAGGAATGTCCTCTGGAGCTAATGGCGCGGAGTCCGCCACCGACCGGGCAGGTCTGCCTTCCTGAGCTGGGAAAGTAGGAGGAGAGAAGGTGCGAATGGAGCGCCTTTCTGCCATCACTGGATTACTTGGTCAAGCGAATCTCGTCAATCAAACCAATGGGGTGGTAAAGTTCTGCCTCCTGAATGTCACCCCTTTTCGATCCAGAGCCTCCCTCTTCATGTACAGACAGATGCGATCTCTCCTCGTGGCCTTGCAACTGCTCTTGCTCCTCCCCTTCTGATTCACGCTATTTATCTCCTGGGGTCACAAGCAAGGGGGGGGGGCAAGCACGCGAGATTGTCTCTGAATCCCTGGCTTAGAGCTCTGAAACATGCCGTGGCAGAAGAAGTAATAGCGAGCCCTCACTGGTGACCTTTAGCTGTGAGAGAGAGGCGAACGTCGCTGATTAGGTGCTTTCGGGTGTCTCTGTAGGAGCATAGGTTGCAGCGAGGCCAGCTGGACCCATGTTTGTTCTTGCATGGCTCGCATAGAAGCCATCTCCTGGCACCATACACAGTCCAAGGCTGCCCGATCGAGGATGTGAGGCGCAGCATATTAAGTCACTGAGCTAGGGGTATACCCAACTCCCCATCCGTCGCCACAATCATATTCGGCTTATTCAGATCGAGACTCTTGATTGTTACCTTGTCCCTCCTGGCTCGCACTGTCACGGGCCGAGGGGTGGTGGCTTATGAAATGCCGATTGTGAAGGTAGCCAGGCTTCATGTAACAGAGTCTTCATCTGTACCTAACCCTGCAACTGCAGAACACAGACCTGCTTAACTTAGACTTCTTACGACTCCTGGTGCCGATTCTAAGATTGTCTTCTGTTTCTTTCTCTCATCTCTCAGCTCCTTTTTAATCCTGTTGGTCTCAAAGCTTTCTACTCACAGTGAGACAACTGTTCACATTCGATGCATGTGTTATCATCATCACATAACACCAACTCCTATAAAGACCCTTCACGGCTATTCACTTGTCATGCATTTCGCTTCCGCCATGCCTGCAAGAAGTAGGAAAGATAAGCAACAGGCAACTAAACACAGATGCACGACAAACTAAACTCTACCCCACTTCTCCTATCCTGAGCAAGCTCAGGGGGAACAAGGGTTAGCAGTAGATGGGATATCCCAGTGTCACTCAGGAAGAGGAAAATGACAGCCAACCAGCCAACCTTGGCACCCACAACCCAGGAGGCACCCTTACCTCTTGTGCCTCTACCCAGGTGAACAACGCCACTCAATACCAACGAGCTCACAAAGAACCAATGAGCAGGAGCAACCCCGAAGAACTAACTTGAGGTGTACAACACCAGAACCACATTCTAATAATTCAGCCAACCCTGGCCAGCCAATGGCAGTGGGGTGCTCTGGAGCCGTGATAGGCGATAGCAAGGTGCTAGCCAGACCAACTGGCCTTGAGCCTTCTTTTACCCAGTCTGACACAAACAACCCAAACAGGCTCTCAGTAAATAAGCCCTTTTACTTCGCAAAAGCTTTGAATTCGCTTACCTCCACTTTTAATGGGTTCCCTTCCAGTAATATTTACCACGCAATATAAAAAAGAACTTTTTGAGGTACCGTTCAAGATCACTTAACCCTTCCATCCATCCTTCGCTCTTGGATGGGAAGGGAAAGAACGGGATCTTCTCCGTGAAGCATGGGCATCATCTCCCAGAGTGAAACCCATTGGCAGTCCGGAGGGGGCGTTCAAGTCTCCGTCTGTGGAACAAGTGACTGTGACACATAGGGATGCGGGAACAGTTCTTTCGGCGGTTGCAGGCCAGTTACGCATTCCTCCGCGAGAGGATTTATCCCCCCTCCCCAGCTACAGCGTCTCCCGAGTGATTTTTCGGCGTTCTTGTCTATGCAATCGCAACTACAAAAACAACTTTTGGATTTACAAAATCAAGTTCAGAAGCAGGAGAGTCTGTTTAGTCAAAAACAAAAGCCTAAACCATCAGCTACGGTCTCTCGTCCTCCTCCGGAGGATCAGTCAGTGGCAGCGATGTCGGGCTCGCCTGTACCTCACCTCCCACTGGACTCTAACTTGGACATTCCCGAGACGGTCACTATCAGAGAGGAGGAGTCCGTGGGCGTGCCCCTTTCGGGCCAAGTCTCTGCATTGCTGCATGAGGACGAAGAAATCGGGCCGATGGAAACTTCCCCTCTCGCCACAGTTCCAAGCAACAGAGAGAAGGAAATTTATACCCTATCAGGGGAACCCCAAATGTCACAACTATTACAATCTCAACTCCCAGAAGCAGCATCTGATGAACAGGAGTCGGAGGTTGAAGACGGGGAAGGTGAAACGGGCAGACGCCCCATCCGAACTCCCTCTCCACCAGACCTTACCCCGTCGGTCGAAGATGCAACCCCCTCGAGTTCCGCTTCCACGATCGCACCGGAAGACGTACCGTTCAGGGATGCCATTCAAGAGATAGCCCGCTTAGCAGAGGTCTCCTGTGGCTCCCCACATTTAGATAAAGAGGATCCGCCCATTCGTATGACGTCTCAGGCCGCTCCACCGCAACAGGACTCCTTCATCGCACTAGCCACCAGCGAGGGCATTGCCCATGCTGTTACGGTCCGCACGAAGGAATTCAAGAAGATGGATGCTGACGAGGGCGCACACTGTCACGATTCCATTTATCTAAGAACTGCCTAGTACGACCAGGCCCATATCGGTCAGCGGATGAGCTCTGAAACAACCCGTGAAGCGTACAGTCTGGATGCCTACAGTGCGTAGTGACTCGGACATTCCATTAGTGGAGAAAGGCGCCAAGTCCATTGAGGCGTCTTCTCGTCACATCCTGAACATTATGTCGTTTCAAGGTCACACACTCAAGGCACTGAAGTCTCGTTGGGAAGAACTTCGCCTCAGTGATTCTGTGTCTGCTAAACTGACGGAATGCCTGGCCTTAGCTACCCGAGACGTGGTCAAACTCTCCACCTTTTTGATGACGTCGATGGTCTACCTACGTCGAGACGCCTTTCTCCAGCACTGTTGGTCTAGTGTCAAAGGTTTACGGGATCTGCGCCACGCCCCTATTCTGGGGGAATGGGAACTATTTCCCCCCGCCGAGATAGAGACGGTGAACCAGGAAAGCCGATCGCTTTCTCAAGATTATGCCCTGATGTCCAGGATGTCTCGCTCCTCCTTCAAGCGCCCACTGAAGAGAAAGCGACCACAGCAGTCCTCGCCGGCACAGGCCAAACCGAGTGCGCAACCACAACAGCCCCTGCCAAGAAACCAAAACCCAACTCCGGCAGCAAGACAGAGGGTCCGTCTCCACAGTCGTTCAGGTAGCAACCAATCAAAGTACCGACACGAGATTCTCTCGTCTCCTGGCGATACTTTAACAAACTTAAAAGAATTGGAAAGTTTACTCTCCTTAAACGCCTCCTTGCCCGTAGGAGGGAGACTAGGAACGTTTTGGCAGCGATGGATGGAAATGGGGGCGTCTCGAAAGGTAGTGCGTTGGCTGAAAAGGGGTTACTCCCTACCTTTCAAACGAGACCAGAACGGGCTCAGGTACCCTATTCCCCTAACCTCTCATGCGCCAAAGCAACTGGTCACCTCTTACCCCAAGGGGTCGGAAAAGAATCTAGCTCTCCAGGAAATGTTGTTGAGCTTGACACAAAAACAAGCTATCGAAGAAATGCCAGAAAGTCAAACGGGCTTTTTCAGCAGGGTTTTTCTGACCCCAAGAAATCCGGGGAATGGAGGTTAGTAATCGACCTCTCCCCCATAAACGGTTTTCTCCGAGTGGTCACTTTTCAGATGGACACGGCCCAAGTGATAAAAGGGTCATTACGGGAAGGGATGTGGGGCACCTCCATAGGTCTCTCCGATGCTTATCTCCATATCCCCCTGCACCGCTCGGCAAGAAAGTTCCCAGCCTTTCAAGTAGGAAAAAGACGGTTTTTGGTTTCTGGCACTTCCCTTCGGTCTAGCTACGGCCCCGTACGTTTTGTCCAAGGTCATGAAAGTGTTGAAGACATGGGCACACCTGGAGGGGATGTTAGTCTTTCAGTATCTAGACGATTGGTTCCTGGCACATCAAGACAGACAGGTAACCAAGAACCAAACGATGACGTTAGTTCACAAGGCACTACAGGTAGGTCTAGTAGTAAACTTGGCCAAATCCGAACTAACCCCCAAACAGTCAATTACGTTTCTAGGGGAATTTTGGCTATAGCAAGGGCGTTCCCTACGCCAGAAATATCCCCCCCAAGAAAAAGGTGAGATTACAGGCCATGGAATCCCTTTTAGGTCTCTTAGTGGCAACAGAGAAGACAGTGCCCCTGGGCCGTCTCCATTACAGGCCATTCCAAAGCCAAGTAAGATGGGCACTGCGTCAGGTTCGTTCAACCACAGCGAAGATGCAAGTTTCACAGGTAACCTTACAAGCTCTACAGTGGTGATGCGATGTGCAAATCATGTCCGAAGGAATGCCATTTCAGCCCCCCCCCCCCACCCCGCAGGTAGAGATTCAGACAGATGCGTCCTGCTCGGGGTGGGGAATTTATAGGCCTGGTCAGGTATGGAAGGGAAAGTGGCCACCTATCACATAAATTGGCTGGAACTCCGGGTAGTCTGGAGTGCCCTGACCAAACTGACCAACCAACTCAGAAACAAGGCAGTCCTATTTCGGTTAGACAATTCCACAGCCATAGCGTACCTCAACAAGCAGGGAGGTACCAAATCACGGTCCCTCTCCAACCTAGCATTTCAGATTCTCACAAAGGCCCGGGAGGAACAGGTGACCGTTTCAGCCCGGCACCATTGCCGGGAAACTGAATGTTTTAGCGGGCTTAGCTTCCAGACAGGGTCAAGTTATCAACACCGAATGGTGCCTATCCCCTCGGTCGTTTCAATGGGTGACACATCAGTATCCATGGGGTGCCCCGATTCTGGATCTGTTTGCAAACGCTATGACCACCCAGCTTCCCCGGTACGTGTCTCCTTGCCCGGACCCAGCAGCCTGGGCAGTGGACGCCCTCAATTGTCAGTGGTCGCGGGACGAAGTACTATATGCCTTTCCCCCACAAGCAATCTTAGGGCAAGTTCTGCTGAGAGTAATCGAGTTGAAACCACCATATCTATTTCTCGTTGCCCCGTGGGCTCCGGAAGCTCCATGGTTCGCCCTCCTACTCCATTGCAAGATAGTGAGGTCAATACAGATCCCATGCCACAGCGAGTTGCTATCCCAACCCCACTGGAAACACTTCCACCCCTCCCCTCACTTACTGAACCTCCACCAGTCCTTTTTGAAGAGCAAGGGCTTCTCTAAACAGGTGAGGGAGTAAATAAAAAACAGTCACAAGGGCTCTACTGCCAAGGTTTACAGGTCTCAGTGGAATAAGTTTGCCAATTGGTGTAGCATTTCTAAGCTGGACCCGTTTCAGGCTAGCCCAGCAGTGGTAGTGGACTTCCTCGATCACCTATTCACAGATGAGAAATTAAAGGTCGGTTCGATCGAGGGCTATAGGGCCGCTATAGGGTCAAGACTCAAAGCATCCACAGGCTACGACCCGGGCGAAGATGCATCCCTCTCACAACTAGTAAGACATTTTAAAGTGAATTCCCCACCCTGCCCATCCAATATAGCGCAGTGGAATTTATCTTTAGTCTTACGGTATCTCCAACGCCCAGATATTTTTAGTAAAGACGTGATTTCAGCAAAAAATGCAACATTAAGATTCACGTTTTTATTGGCTTTAGCGTCGGGCAAGAGAAGAAGTGAAATTCATGCCCTGGACAGAAAGGTAAATAAAGATAAGGGCACCTGGGAGAAGGTCACTCTGATTCCCAGAACGGGATTCATGGGGAAAACCCACATTATGACCCAAGGGATGGGAACGTTTGATCACATTACTCTTCCATGTCTACCAGAGGACCCCGATGCCGACGGCTTGATCTCTTTGTGTCCCGTCAAGGCTCTGCGTCAGTATTTAGAAATGTCAGAGGCCTAAAGAACAAAAAATCAAAAGGCGCTCATCATTTCTTTTATGCCGAAATTTAACAAAGAATTTTCCAAACAGTCTATTTCGAATTATGTTAAAAAGATCATTTTGGCAGCCAATGACGAGGCACAAATTGACCCGAACCCGTCAGGGGAACTTACCGTCAAAGCCCATCAGGTGAGGCAAGTAGCTAATTTCTCAGGGCCGTTCGTAATGTGTCTCTTTCAGATATATTAAAAACAGGTTGTTGATCTTCACCCAACTCTTTTGTTAAATAGTATCTGAAGGACGTTTCACAAGATGAATTGTCGGGTTCATATTCATTGGGACCTTTCGTGGCTTCAGAAACGACCATTACAGGCTAAGGGTTTCTGTTGTAGATCTGCATCACCCAAGTTCAAGAACAAGGGCAAGCAGAAGCGCAACTTTTCCAAGGGCCGTAACGGGAACAGCAACAGCAACAACAAGCCACGAAAGTAACAACCTGCAAGAAGGACTCCCTCCCCCCGTACTCCGGACATTTCGTTTTCGAGAAGGTCCTTCGGACCGTTTCGGTTCCGTGCTTATATTAAGCTTCTGGCAAACGCTGGACGATTACTTTTAATTAAGCATTCTATATACTCCGAAGTGTTCATGATCGTATGAGTACAGCCCAGTCTTCAGTCTTACGGCTACTCGGGTTTTAAATTTGAACGCCTTTCTTCAAGTCTTTCAGAAAGAAAGGGGGAATCGTGTCGGTCCCGGACGTGCCGCAGTGACCGTACACCCGTTTGTGTCCGGAAGACCGAAAGACCGGTCAATTGTCCATAGTGTAAGAGACCATACTATCATTATGGGCTTATGGACCATAACGGCCCCATATAGGAAATCAGTCAAAATTTAACGGAAAATTGTCTGCATTTCATTTTATAACGATTTACAGTAGTTTTAGAACTATCTAGTCAATCTTTACAAGTTTATTTCAAATAAATGTGGTAAATTAGAAAAAAAATTGGAGAAAGAAAAGTTAGACAACGGGGTCTCTCTTTTTCTAAGTATGAACAGCATGCCTTGTAAGGCACTTTAGTCGCGTTACTCGAAGTGTCAAAGAGTTTATTTGCGTAAATCCTATGGATTTACCATCGTATTGTAGTGTTTCTAAATAAACTTAATCGTTCATCAATACATAGCAAGTGAATAGTGAGAACTTGAGGTAGGGATCCATCCGGTGGGCGGTTGGAGGGGGATGGTGATAGTTCTCAAAGATGAAGGCATGGTTGGAAGCCTTTCTCATCTCAACTGACAGTTGCTGTGATATTTTACTTTGTTTCTGATTATACTTTATGTTAAAAGACCGGAATGGCATGCCTCCGGACTTTATTTAGGAGATCATTAAAAGAATTGAAACTTATCTGACAAGTTTTATTTCTTCTTCTGTCTCGAGTGCTCAGCACTCCTTATTGAAACAACGAGCTTTTGCAAGCCATAGTGTAATTTGCGACCTTTTTAGGCAGTTCAAGAATGGCAGGCTCCCCTACTCCGGACTCAAGTCCCGTTAAAAGTAGAGATAAGCGAATTCAAAGCTTTTGCGAAGTAAAACTAACGTTTTATTTCGTAACACGAGCTTTTACGAGTAAAAGCGCAATTCACGTTCTCCACTTTTAAACTTGATTTTAACCCAACCCATCCTTCCCCAACTAGCCTGGGCGTGTTTACCGCCGTTTAGGGCTAAAAAGGGAATGTCGTTTCTACAAGACTAGCAGACGACGTCTCGGGCATTCTGATTGGTCGAAGGATGGATGGAAGGGTTAAGTGATCTTGAACGGTACCTCAAAAAGTTCTTTTTTATATTGCGTGGTAAATATTACTGGAAGGGAACCCATTAAAAGTGGAGAACGCGTAAAAGCTCGTTTTACGAAATAAAACGTTAGATAAACTAACTCGCTATTATTGCTTTCTCGCAACTGGTAACTCGAACTCCAGTGCTAAATACTCCTTTAGATACACAAACGGCAGTCATCACGCATAAAAGACATGTATGCAGTAAAAATATTAGTAATGAGTAATCAAAGCATCTCGTTATCCTGAACAACTTCAAGAAAAGATCCAAAGATAATTGTCTTTTCAAGAAAACACGTCTGCTTCCTTGGAGCGCATAAAAAGAACGTGATACTTACGTAAGCTTTCCGGTCAGGATTGACTTTTCCTACATTGCCAAATAAGCCTTTGTTTACAAACACTCCCACGCACATGTAAAATCGTTTCATTCTATTTTATTCCTTGCATTAGGGAAAGGGAAATTTCATTTAAAGGTGGAAGCAATAGAACGACAGCTTTTGCGAAGTAAAAAACGGCAAGCGGAGGCACTTAAGGTGCCAAAAGTCCAACACTAACAAAGCTATATGATAAAGAGTAACTTATAGATAAACAGTACGATATGAGAAAGGATGGCAGTACAAAACACAGAGACAACATGACATGCATTTACTGTTCTACGCATTTAAAGCAACAAAGGGGGGGGGGGAAGGGGGTTGGCGAGGATAAGTATACATTAAATGCGATGGGAGGGGTAGGGGCGAGAGTGCAACATAAACATAACAACAATATGCACCACAACCCCGGGATCGAACCAACCCGCAAATATGACCACCCTGGAAATCGGACCACTTTTCGCCATTGGTTTCTATTATTAAGGATCCCCACAAATCGGACCAGCCCGCAAATCGAACCATAGGACCACTTTTATCACTCCCAAACGCAGACAGAATCCCGGAAATTGGACCAGCCTACGCACATGACATGTACTCAGTGAACAAACATCAATTGAGGTCATCGGTGTTGGGGATTATTATTATGTTTACTTATCACAGGTTCATTGACTGCTTTGATTGGGGGTGTGGATTATGCCTTAATTCTTGAGTACACAAAGGACTTGTTTGATTAAAAGAAACTACGTCAATGTGATTATAAACGGGGCTTTTACTTCGCAAAAGCTTTGAATTCGCTTATCTCCACTTTTAATGGGTTCCCTTCCAGTAATATTTACCACGCAATATAAAAAAGAACTTTTTGAGGTACTGTTCAAGATACTCTAACCCTTCCATCCATCCTATGGCCAATCAGAATGCCCGAGACGTCGTCTGCTAGTCTCGTATAAACGACATTCCCTTTTTGCGTGGCGTCGATACAACACGCCATTCTGTGTGCTGCCGGTTTTTTGCAGCAAGGGAACTGGTTTAAGGTGCGAATTGCTTCATTTTTTACTTAATTCACTGCCTAATGGATTGTTTTATCTATTATTGTGCGTTGGGATAAATTTATGGAGCCGAAGTGTGTTTATTCGCCATCTTACTCTTCGGTCTGATTAGGTTGAGTTTGCACGATCACGGAGACACTTTCCTAGTCCCGAGAAGTGCGCCTCTTTCTCCACTTTCATTCAGATCGAGGAACTTACCAGTTCCACCTCAGTTCGTCTAGGAGTAGGATCTTTTCAGGCTGCTGGACCTGATCAGACTCCAAGCTTTACCAGCCAGCTGTGTCATCGCGGAAATGGCCAGTTTTTGCTTAAGCTTTACTCCATGGGTCGCTTCTCAGTCTTTGTAGAGCAGGTTCTGCAAGTCTGACAGCGTTCTCCGACGAAAAGAGACGTTTTCTGTGACGTCTGAGGGTCATTTTCTTTGCCAGGACCGTTTTCCCTTTGTGGTCTTACGGTCACGGGTGCGAGAAGACCATTCTGGTCCAACGGGATTCACAAAACCCGTTACGGTCCGATGGTCCCAGGTGCATCTGAGGCAAGAGAGATCCATATCCGACACGGGTGGTGCCATTACGGTCCAGCCCGTTACGGCCCGGGAACGTTATCGTTCCGGGAAGCATCTCTTTTCGTCTTTCCTTAGACCCAGCGAGTTATTGCGGTGTTTAAGCAATTGTAAACACAGCTTGGAAGGTTAAAGCTTGCAGTTGAAGCAAAGCACGGAGAAATGTAGTTTTGTGCGTTGTTTTATACTACATATTCTCACCGTTGTTTTTCTCTGCTTGCATTTCAGATATGACAGAGGCCAGTCTACATTCTCCACCGTTACTGCCTCAGTGTATCCATCCTCCAACCGCGTGTAACCCCCACTCCATCTGCGACCGCTGTAGACGGAATAGTGGAATACCTCTGTGTGAGCCAGACAGCCAGTGTGGCGAGTGTCTACATCTTTCTCCAGAGGATTGGAAAGTCCTATTACGGAATAGGACCAAGAACGAGCGCAGGAGGGATAAGCGCAAATTCCTTTCGTCAGCTTCGTTTGTTACTCGTGAATTTATTCGTGATACCATGAAGAAGGCTAGCTCCGTTATTCTGGGCCAGGTCTCCACCCCCGTACACGTAGACACTGGTGCAGAATCGGAATCCGCTACGCCAGTTAAGAGACATAAAAAGTCCAAGAGTAAAGGACGTGCATTTTCTGAGACTGTAGCAGAATTGGACATCCCGGAAGGGCAAGAACGGGATCGTCTCCGCGAGGCATGGGCCTCACCTCCTAGAGTGAAACCCAGTGGCAGTCCAGGAGGGGCGTTTAAGTCCCCGTCTGAGGAACAAGTGACTTTAACGCATAGGGATACGGGAACAGTACTTTCGGCGGTTACAGGCCAGTTAGGCATTCCCCCGCGAGAGGACTTATCCCCCCCTCCTCAGCTGCAGCGTCTCCCGAGTGAATTTTCAGCGTTTTTGTCTATGCAATCGCAACTGCAAAAACAACTTTTGGATTTACAGAGTCAAGTTCAGAAGCAGGAGAGTCTGCTTAGTCAAAGGCAAAAGCCTAAACCATCAGCTACGGTTTCTCGTCCTCCTCCGGAATTTCAGTCAGTGGCAGCGATATCGGGCTCGCCTGTACCTCACCTCCCGCTGGACTCTAACGTGGATATTCCCGAAACGGTCACCATCAGCGAGGAGGATTCCGTGGGCGTGCCCCTTTCGGGCCAAGTCTCCGCATTGCTGGAAGATGATGAGGAAATCGGGCCGATGGAAAATTCTCCCCTAGCAGCAGTCCCAAGCAACAGGGAGAAAGAAATTTACACCCCAGTAGGGGAACCCCACATGTCACATTTTTCACAATCCCAACTCCCAGAAGCAGCATCTGATGAACAGGAGTCGGAGGTGGAAGACGGGGAAGAAGAATCCGAGGGTACGTCAGTACATTCCCGTTGTCATTTACCGTTACGGGCAGTGGAGCAGGTGCGTTCTCCCGGCCAAGGGCATCGACTTTGGAGAGATCCAGCGGCAGCGGGCAGACGGCCCATCCGTACTCCCTCTCCACCAGATCTTGCCCCATCGGTCGAGGACGCGGCCCCCTCGAGTTCTGCTTCTACGATTGCACCAGAAGACGTGCCGTTCAGGGATGCCATTCAAGAGATAGCCCGCTTAGCAGAGGTCTCCTGTGGCTCCCCAAATTTAGATAAGGAGGATCCGCCCATTCGGATGACATCTCAGGCAGCTCCACCACAACAGGACTCGTTTATCGCACTAGCCACCAGTGAGGGCATTGCTCATGCTGTCACGGTCCGCGCGAAAGAGTTCAAGAAGATGGACGCCGGTGAGGGTCGCACGTTGTCGCGTTTCCATTTATCTAAACATTGCTCAGTACGACCAGGACCATATCGGTCAGCGGATGAAAAAATTCCCCTAGAGGCACTGGAGCAACCCGTGAAGCGTACAGTCTGGATGCCCACAGTGCGTAGTGACTCAGACATTCCATTAGTGGAGAAAGACGCAAAGACCATCGAGGCGTCTTCTCGCCACATCCTGAACATTATGTCTTTTCAAGATCATGCACTTAAAGCACTAAAGTCGCGTTGGGAAGAACTTCGCCTTAGTGATCCCGTGTCTGCTAAATTGATGGAATGCCTGGCCTTAGCTACCCGAGACGTGGTCAAACTTTCCACTTTTTTGATGACTTCAATGGTCTACTTACGTCGAGATGCCTTTCTCCAGCACTGCTGGTCTAGTGTCAAAGGTTTGCGGGACCTGCGTCATGCCCCTATCCTGGAGGAACGAGAACTATTTCCTCCCGCCGAGATAGAGAGGGTGAACCAGGAAAGTCGTTCGCTTTCGCAAGATTATGCCCTGATGTCCAGGATGTCTCGCTCCTCCTTCAAACGTCCACTGAAGAGGAAGAGACCACAACAGTCCTCTCCAGCACCGTCTAAGCCGAGTGCGCAGCCACAACAGCCCCCTGTCAAGAAACCGAAACCCAGCCCCGGCAGCAAGACAGAGGGTCCGGCTCCACAGTCGTTCAGGTAGCAGCCAACCAAAGTACCGTCACGAGATTCCCTTATCTCCTGGCGATACTTTAGCAAACTTAAGAGACTTGGAAAATTTACTTTCCTTAAACGCCTCCTTGCCCGTAGGAGGAAGACTAGGAAAGTTTTGGCAGCAATGGGCAGAAATGGGGGCGTCTCGAAGGGTAGTACGTTGGTTAAAGAGAGGTTACTCCCTACCTTTCAAACGAGACCGGAACGGGCTCAGGTGCCCTATTCCCCTAACCGCCCATGCGCCAAGACAACTAGTCACCTCTTACGCCAAGGGGTCAGAAAAAGACCGAGCTCTCCAAGAAATGCTACTGAGCTTGTCTCAAAAACAGGCGATAGAGGAAATGCCAGAAAATCAAATGGGTTTTTTCAGCAGAGTTTTTCTGGTTCCCAAGAAATCCGGAGGGTGGAGGCTGGTAATCGACCTTTCCCCCATAAACGGTTTTCTCCGAGTGATCACCTTTCAGATGGACACGGCCCAGGTGATAAAAGGGTCATTACGGGAAGGGATGTGGGGTACCTCCATAGATCTCTCCGATGCTTACCTCCATATTCCTCTCCATCGCTCGGCAAGAAAATTTCTAGCCTTTCAAGTAGGGAAAAGACGATTTTGGTTTCTGGCACTTCCCTTCGGTCTGGCTACGGCCCCGTACGTTTTCTCCAAGGTCATGAAAGTACTGAAAACATGGGCACGGCTAGAAGGGATGTTAGTCTTTCAGTATCTGGACGACTGGTTTCTGGCGAATCAAGACAGGCAGGTAACCGAGATTCATACAATGTCTTTAGTTCGCAAGGCACTAGAGGTAGGTCTAGTAGTAAACCTAGCCAAGTCCGAACTAACCCCCAAACAGTCCATTACCTTTCTAGGGGAGTTTTGGGATCTGGCAATAGCAAAGGCGTTCCCTACGCCAGAACGCCGCCAGAGAATTGCAGATGCCATAAAAGGTATTTCCCCAGGAAAGAAGGTGAGATTACAGGCCATGGAATCGCTCCTCGGCCTGTTAGTGGCAACAGAGAAGACAGTCCCCCTGGGCCGTCTCCATTACAGGCCATTTCAAAGCCAGGTAAGATGGGCGTTGCATCAGGGTCGTTCACCCGCAGCGAGGATGCAAGTTTCACAGGTAACCCTACAAGCCCTACAGTGGTGGTGCGATGTTCTAATTATGTCCGAAGGAATGCCATTTCAGCCCCCCACCCCGGAGATAGAGATTCAGACCGATGCGTCCCATGCGGGGTGGGGAATTTATTGGAATGGTCAGGTATGGAAGGGCAAATGGCCACCCTCGCTTCAGTCCTACCACATAAACTGGCTGGAGCTTCGGGTGGTCTGGATTGCCCTAATCAAGCTGACCAACCAACTCAGAAACAAGGCAGTCCTTTTTCGGTTAGACAACTCCACAGCCATAGCTTACCTCAACAAGCAGGGGGGCACCAAATCACGATCCCTGTCCAAACTTGCATTCCAAATTCTTTCAAAGGCCAGGGAGGAACAGGTGACCGTTTCCGCCCGTCACCTGGCCGGGAAATTAAACGTCCTAGCGGACTTAGCCTCCAGACAGGGTCAAGTTATCAACACCGAGTGGTGCCTATCCCCTCGGTCCTTTCAGTGGGTGACACACCAATCCCCATGGGGTGCCCCGACTCTGGATCTGTTTGCAAACGCGATGACCACCCAACTTCCCCGGTACGTGTCTCCTTGCCCGGACCCAGCAGCTTGGGCAGTAGACGCTCTCAATTGTCAGTGGCCACGGGACGAGGTACTGTATGCCTTTCCCCCACAAGCAATCTTAGGGCAAGTCCTGCAGAGAGTAATCGAGTTGAAACCACCGTTCCTATTACTCATTGCCCCATGGACACCGGAAGCCCCATGGTTCGCCCTCCTACTCCATTGCAAGGTAGTAAGGTCGATACCGATCCCATGCCACAACGAGTTGCTATCACAACCCCATTGGCATCACTTCCACCCCTCCCCTCGCTTACTGAACCTCCACCTATGGTGTCTGACCAGTCCTTTCTGAAAAACAAGGGTTTTTCTAAGCAGGTGAGAGAGAAAATAGTAAACAGTCACAAGGGTTCAACGGCCAAAGTTTACAGGTCGCAGTGGAATAAATTTGCCGCTTGGTGTAGCACTTCTAAGCTAGATCCGTTTCAGGCTAGCCCAGCAGTGGTAGCGGATTTCCTCGATCACCTTTTCACGGAGGTGAAATTAAAGGTAAGTTCCATCGAGGGCTATAGGGCCGCTATAGGGTCAAGACTCAAAGCGTCTACAGGCTACGACCCGGGCGAAGATACTTCCCTATCACAGCTAGTAAGACATTTTAAAGTAAGCTCCCCACCCTGCCCATCCAACATAGCGCAGTGGGATTTATCAATAGTCTTACAGTATCTTCAGCGCCCAGATATATTTAGTAAGGACGTGATTTCAGCAAAAAACGCAACATTAAGATTCACGTTTTTATTGGCCTTAGCTTCGGGCAAAAGAAGAGGCGAAATCCATGCCCTAGACAGAAAGGTAAATAAAGATAAGGGTACATGGGAGAAGGTCACCCTAGTCCCTAGAGCAGGATTCATGGGAAAAACCCACATCATGACCCAAGGGATGGGAACGTTCGATCACATTACTCTCCCATCCCTACCAGATGACCCCGACTCAGACGGTCTGGTCTCTTTGTGTCCCGTCAAGGCGCTGCAACAGTATTTGGAAATGTCAGAGGCCTACCGATCAGATAATCAGAAGGCTCTCATCATTTCGTTTATGCCGAAATTTAACAAAGATCTTTCGAAACAGTCGATCTCAAATTATATTAAAAGGATCATTTTGGCAGCCTATGACGATGCACAAATCGACCCTAACCCGTTAGGGGAATCAAACATCAAAGCCCATCAGGTAAGGCAAGTAGCCAATTCCCTCAGGGCGGTACGCAACGTGTCCCTTTCGGATATATTAAAAACAGGTTGTTGGGTTTCCCCCAACTCGTTTGTTAAATACTATCTGAAAGATTTTTCTCAAGATGAATTGTCTGGCTTATATTCATTAGGACCGTTCGTGGCTTCAGAAACGACCATTACAGGCTGAGTGTTTCTGTTGTAGGAATGCTTCTCCCAAGTTTAAGAACAAGGGCAAGCACAAGAGTAACTTCTCCAAGGGCCGTAATGGGAACAGTAACAACAACAACAAGCCACGAAAGTAACAACCTACAAGAAGGTCTTTCCTTCTTACTCTGAACATTTCGCCTTTCGCTCAGGTCCTTTGGACCATTTCGGTTCGTGCTTATATTAAGTTACGGACGAACGCTGGACGGTTATGTTTAATTAAGCATTTATTTACTCCGAAGTGTTCAGGATCGCATGTGTAATGAGTACAGCCCAGTCTTCGGTCTTACGGCTACTCGGATGCTTAAGTTTTGATCTCCTTTCTTCATGTTTTTCAGAAAGAAAGGGGGGGGGGACCATGTCGGTCCCAGACGTACCCAGTGACCGTACACCCGTTGTAGCCGGAAGGCCGAAAGCCGGTTTATGGTTCATGGTATGAGGTACCATAGTGTCATTATGGGCTTATGGGACCATAACGGCCCCATATAGGAAAACAGTCATAAATAAGCAAAATTTTTTCTGTTTTTCATTTTATGACGATTTACAGTAGTTTTAGTACTATCTAGTCAATCGCTATGAGTTTATTTCAAATAAACGTGGTAATTTATCAAATGAGAAGAAGAAAAGTTAGACAGCGGACTCGCTTTCTTTTTCAAGTTTGAATTGCATGTCTTGTAAGACACTTCAGTCACTTTACTAGAAGTGTCAAAGAGTTTATTTGCGTAATTCCTATGGATTTACGATCGTTTTGTAGTACTTCTAAATAAACCTAATTGTTCATCAATACATAGCAAGTGAATAGTGAGAACTTGAGGAAGGGATCCATCCGGTGGGCGGTTGGAGGGGGATGGTGATAGTTCTCAAAAAAGATGATGGCATGGTTGGAAGCCTTCTCATCTCAACTGACAGTTGCTGTGATATTTTTTACTTTGTTACGATTTACCTTATGTTGAAAGACCGGAATGGTACGCCTCCGGACTTTATTTAGGAAATCATTAAAAGAATTGAAACTTAGCTGACAAGTTTTATTTCTTCTTTGCGTCGAGTGCACAGCACTCCTCGCCTATATGCAATGAGCTTTTACAAGCCATAGTGTAATTCGCGACCTTTTTGGGCAGTTCAAGAATGGCAGGCTCCCCTGCTCCGGACTCAAGTCCCATTAAAAGTGGAGATAAGCGAATTCAAAGCTTTTGCGAAGTAAAACTATCGTTTTATTTCGTAAAACGAGCTTTTACGAGTAAAAGCGCAATTCGCGTTCTCCACTTTTAACTTTGATTTTAACCCGTCCCATCCATCCCCAACTAGCCTGGGCGTGTTTTACCGCCTTTTGGGGCTAAAAAGGGAATGTCGTTTATACGAGACTAGCAGACGACGTCTCGGGCATTCTGATTGGCCATAGGATGGATGGAAGGGTTAGAGTATCTTGAACAGTACCTCAAAAAGTTCTTTTTTATATTGCGTGGTAAATATTACTGGAAGGGAACCCATTAAAAGTGGAGAACGCGAATTGCGCTTTTACTCGTAAAAGCTCGTTTTACGAAATAAAACGATAGTTTATAAACGGTTTTATAAACGGTGTGCGATGTCGCATCTTCGGTGCTGATCATACAGTTTTAAACCATTTCAAACAAAACGGAGATTTTTAGAATAATAGACCGAAGTTTTTTTTAACTTAATTAATCCTAAAAACTCAACTGATTTGTATACTCAGGTTCTTCAGATTTTGTCGATTTAGTTGGAAATATGCATAAAACACTGATTTATTCTGTGTCAAACCTTTCGAGTCTCCAGATTATGCAGATTTGGCTGTAAAGTTGATTGATGTAAAAAAATTGATTTATTTTTCTGGTCAGATTTTTTTGTCTTCAGATTTTTTCGACTCAACTGTAAATATGGATGGTCACTGAATTATTTTGTGATCAATAGATTGGATTTAAGAATAAAGGTAATGATTTTAGATCAGAAAGAAGCGTTATTGTTTCATTTAACATGGGTACGCTATTAACATAACAAAAATGCACTCCTGCACATCAAATTTGCTCGAACCCCGGAAATCGGACAGCCCCGGTAATCGGACCACTTTTGGCCAGTCCCGTAGTGGTCCGATTTCCGGGGTTCCGGTGTAACTCGTACGACAATGCGACAAAGGAGGAAGATGGGAAAGGGGCGGGCAAGAAGCAAATTATACATTAAAATGCGAAGTCAGTGTTGGGAGGGTTGGAGAATGGGCATGCGAAACACATGGCACACATTCGCTTATGTACGGATTCGAGGGATGAAGGGGATAGAGGTTGGTAGAATTTTGGTCGTTGAAAGAACTTTATTCTTCTGTTCCCTAAGCTGCATGCTTTAACTGGTGAGTAAAGCTTAAAAAGGGTGACTTAGTTTATAAATAACAGCAACTCCTTCGAGGGTAGTCATTTGGCCAATGAGCACAAAGCGCGACATTTAGCTGCATGATGAAATGGCGACAAGATGCCTGTGGTGGACATCGTGCGTGTTCTGTGTCGAGAATCCAGGGTGCCAAAAGTTTGTCAATCACACGCCGAATTTACGGGGGGGGGGGGGGGTTGGTGTTGTTTCAACCAATTACAGGCCAGGAAAAATGTCGGTATCTTTTAATTAGACAATGACACTTTTCATAAAGCATACGACCGCGAATGTTTTATTAATAAACGAAAATAAATAAACATTTTTTTAAAATTAGTTTTTGTGTTAAAACTTTATGCACTGAATGCTTTTCAATGCAATTTGTGTGTGCGTGCGTGCTTGCGTGAATGTATGTGTGTGTATTTATTTCATTTTATTTTGTTTTTGTTTTCAGGAATGTTGTGTGGCGGAGATAAGACACATGCCAGCCGCAAACATATGTTCACAATAACAACTATTATGGTAATGGCTTATTCCATTTTAAGTGTTCTCCTATAGCTTCCGTTCTTCCTTACTGACTGTTATTTGTCGTTATTTTGTTCCTGCATCACCTACTGGTTTCGACGCCTCCTCCAAAACGGCTGGGTTAAAAGACTAATTCTGCATACTCAAAGTGGACTTTAGAATGTGGAATCACGAAAAATATGAAATCATTATATGTGCCTCATGGCGTCATGATTTTTTAAAGTTAAATATCTCAAATATTATTGCACCGACGGCTTAAACATTCCGATTGCCTTTTTTAACCTGTGACGTCACTATGACTGTTTCTATTTCTGGCAGTTTTTAATGCAAGATCACAACTCATCGCTGCTTCAAACATAAATCGAGTAGCAATGTAATGGTCATTTCTTACACTGTTATTGAACTGGTTGTGAGAGTGGCAAAACCTTTTTTCTAAAACAAACAAAGTCAAGCCTTGAAATGCCAGTTCCCAGTAAACATTCTAAGACTGACCCAACGTCGACCAAACCATAACATTAACTCTGGTTGTACTTTGGCTGTGAATGGTCGCGACCACCGATCACCGTATAACCGAAGTGTTTGACACAACGTTGAATAGATGATGGTTAAGTAACGTTGTTTAGACGTTACTTTTCGTAGAACCAAAAACGCAACTTTCTCCAGCGTCTGGCCAATCTTGGTGCACCGTTGAACAGAGGTCGAAAAATCGATGTTGTACATGGACGTCCGACTCACAAACAATAAACAACCTCCAACGGAACGGAGGACGTAAAATATGAGAATTTCAAAAGCGCGTGAGTTTTTCCCTCCTACTTTTGAAAACTATTCATGGAAATCGACTTCATGTCGTAACCCGCGTGACCGGATGACCTAAAGCGAAGTGGTGACCACACTATGATTGCGCCTGTCTTGATTGATATTTTTCCAACGTCTATGCAACGACAAGAGATAGACTTTGCTTTTTCCAACGTCGGAAGGTAGAATGTTTCAATTTCCACAAACAACTAAAACCCGGCATTTACTGGGTCACTGTCACATCCCTGTCAATTGGTCACAGGGACAGTTGACTTTTCGAACTCTGCAGTCGACATAGAAAGAGGCTGTACCAATCTCAAAACATGAACTAGCCTTTCAACGATGGAGTAGTAATTTCCTGTTACGTCACTTTGTGCTGAGCTTTCCTTTGAATCGGTTTGTTAACAGTCGTCAGTTTTATTTGAGACAAGATAGATGCTTGGGGCTCTTGCAAGTTGCAAATGCCTGCAAACGAGCCATACCGTTTTTGACTGCTCCTTCCCTGTGGTGTCACCATTTAACAAGGTCTACAGCGTTTCTTTGTGTTTTCAGTTGTGTTTTTATGCAACCCTGATTTTGTTGCTTGTCTTTTGAACGCTTCTTGACAAATTGAATGTATTAGTTTCTTTTCATGTGTTTGTAGTTCTTACGCAAGCGCCTTAATGTCGCAGCTTAAGAAATTTAGCGCAGTAAGGAAGGTAATTTGACTACCAATTAGGGCTTCAAGTTAGCGCCAAAGAAACTGTTTACACCATATCCTCCAGATACCGAGTTCTATGTGCATTGGTCACCCGAATATCAAACTTTCTAACTGCCACCGTCTGGATTTTCCGCGCCAGCAGTCCAGCCTCCTGCTTCTCTGGCAGGTTTTTTAATGGAGTTTCGAATTTCGGCGAATTTTACGAATTTCGCCACTTCTGCACGATAATAATAATAATAATAATAATAATAATAATAATAATAATAATAATAATAATAATAATAATAATAATAATAATAATAATAAAAAAATCGACGATGATGGTGATGATGATGGTAATGATGATGTTGTTGTTGATGATGATGATGATGATGATGATGATGATGATATGATGATGGTGATGATAAAGGTAATGACGATGGTGGTTTTATGGATGATGGGGTGATGATGATGATGATGATGATGGTGATGAATGTGATGATGATGATGATGATGGCTATGATGATGATGGTAATAATAATAATGATGATGATGATGATGATGATGATGATGATGCTGATGATGATGATGATGATGATGATGATGATGATGATGATGATGATGATGATGATGATGATGATGATGATGATGATGATGGCAACGCTAAACCTTCAGTCCGTCCCCGGTCCTTTTCTTGTGTCAATGGCAGGCACGATAATAATAATAATAATAATAATGATAAAATCGATGATGATGGTGATGATGATGGTAATGATGATGTTGTTGTTGATGATGATGATGATGATGATGATGATGATGATGATGATGATGATGATGATGATGATGATGATAAAGGTAATGATGATGGTGGTTTTATGGATGATGGGGTAATGATGATGATGATGGTGATGAATGTGATGATGATGATGGCTATGATGATGATGGTAATAATAATAATAATGATGATGATGCTGATGATGATGATGATGATGATGATGATTATGATGATTATGATGTTGGTGGTTATGATGATGGCGATGATGATGATGATGATGATGATGATGATGATGATGATGATGATGATGATGATGATGATGATGATGATGATGATGATGATGATGATGATGATGATGACAACGCTACAACCTTCAGTCCGTCCCCGGTCCTTTTCTTGTGTCAATGTCAGGCACTGTGTAGAATGTGTAACACATTCACACTAACGACTTTAATAAACACCGTAGTGTGAGAAAACTGTAAATAAAAGTGTGAAGTAATCTAATACCTAAAACATCTTCGGTTCGTGATGTAATCAAATGATGAAACCCAAATGATTTTTTGTTGTTCTCTTTAGTTTCGTTTTTCCATGCAAGTGCAGCACTGGGATGAATATTACAGCAGGCATGCACTCCACAGCCTCTCCTCAAATTTCTCTTTTTCAATTAATTATTTGAAAAAAGAAAACGCGAATTATTTTGTTGATAAGGACAAAGAGGAAACGGCACGCAAAACGCTTATTTTGAACAGAGCAGATGCACGAAATTGGCAAAATAAAGCAGAACTGAAAGGTATGACCATTCAAAAAGTAGGACCACTGGAACCATGCAAGAATTACCAAAACTTTAGTTCAGCTAAGTCCCAATGGTGATTCCATTTCCTACTCAATTGTATATTTTTTTTAGTTTGAGCAGTTTTTTAATTGCTCTTTTAAGTGCTAGATGCAACAGAAGGTTTCTTGCTTCAGTTAGTATCCAAATGTATCCGGGTGGGATAAGTTGAGGTGTTTTATTTACCTACGCCCTACGCCCGTATTCAGTAATGTGGCTCAAACTCAAACTCTCACTCAAGCTCAAAATTTGAGCCAATTATGAAATTTGCTTATCTACTGAGTAATACTTAGCTCAAAATTAGTGCAGACTCAGGATCATCTTGAGCCAGCATGAGGTTGGCTTAAAACTAAGTAAAGTTCAGTGAGAAGTTAGTAACGTTTCGTTCCTCACCGAACCTGCGTTAGGTACTTAATGTCACTAATTTTAATTGTACAAGCAAATGTTTGCACCCGTTGTCCACACTCAGGACCTTGAGCGCAGCAGAGTTTTCGATGCGGAATAGCTCAAATTTTGAACAAATGCTCCTGTGAGTTCATTTTGAAACTGAAGCTTTAAACTCATTTTTGAGTATGAGCTTGAGTCAAGTTATTGAATACGGGCATTTGTTATGGGTTGTTTGCCCTGGAGCAATGCTTCTTAATCGTAACAACTTGTCGCATCTTTTTTTATTAAGCAGCCTTGCTTTAAGGGTGTACGGTAGATACTCTGTTAGTGTAGACATTTTTATTCGACAGTTCTCTTTTTACATGCGGCTTTTAGCAACGGTTTTTCTCAAGGGATACCCCAGGAGTGGTCTGTGAGACACTTCATCTTTCTACTTAGAGAAAGAATATGGTGTCAAAAAAAAACCTATGTATTTCAGAAAAGTGTTGCATTTTTGATGCCATTTATCTTGTTAAAATTACTTCTTTTCATTAATTTTGCATGAGAAATGTCTATTGTAAAGAAACCTTCAGGGGAACACAGAAAAAAATCGCTTTCGCTAAGTGTGAATGTATCAGGCACTTACTCTGCCTCCGTATTCAATAACTTAGCTCAAATATGTACTCAGACTGACTTGAATATTTGCTTAGAATATGACTTCAAACTGTCCAAAATTAAAACTCCGCTGAGTTCAAGATCAGAATTTGAGAAAACACTTTAAGACAACATTTTTAGCTAATGAAACGGAAGAATATTGCTACACACCGAGTTTTATTTTGTATTTCTTTTATTTATCGCTTTCTATAGCTATTTCATAAATAATGCGCGATTTATTCACAAATTTAAGACATTTTCTTTTGCTTCACTTCTGTAATACAGGGTACTTTTTCTGCCTATATTTTGGGACTGCTTGCTGCTTAAACACCACGAATTCCTGCAAAAACTTACCAAGAAGATCCATTAGAAAAAAGAATAAACACCAAGATCATGACCGACACCCAAACTCTCAGACTTTCCTGCATATGTTCTGTTTATTTGTCAAGTAGAGGTTGAACAGTAGCAATCACTGAGTGCTTGCTTTTTCTCTTTTTTCAAAATAATGTACAGCAAAAGCTCAACAAACCGGACAACGACAAAACCGAGCTAATTTGTCCGGTTTTGCGAGGTGCCCGGTATATTGTGGGTTGCCCATTTTCCACACTTAAATGCAATATTACCACAAGATTTCGGCTAACAATATAACGGAAACTGCATATTCCGCACTTCATTTCCTTTACCTGTTTGGAAGAGTACAGGAAAATTCTGTACGAAAAAAACGCCCGTAAAAAAAATCTATCACCTTTTGCGCCAGCTGCGAGATCTCCCCGACACCACCCCTCCCAGATTTTGCCATACCCGGAGAACATCCTTTTTGTAACTAACATGTGACATATGCAGAGATTCTCTCCCCCAAATGGAGCTTAAGTTATTTTAGAAAAAATTACGCACTACCACATACACGGAGAATATGTGCTCCAGGTACGGCAAACATCTTCGTTTTCCTCCAGAAGGTTTTCTCCAGGATTCATTTTAAGTCCACGTAAAACAACCCAAACCCCTGTAAATTTTAATTTGTTATTTGATTTGTATCCATCAATAATGGCTTGTAACTTTTGACCAAATCAAGACTGACGCTCGCTCCCTCACCACATAAAAACTGAAATCTAATGTTATAGCATTTTCCTGCAGTTCAGCTCCCAAAAGTGCTGTATGACTCTTAAATGTGAATGCCGAAACCCCAAAGCAAATGGGTTATACGATGCATACATGCTGCTTTCGCCGCAAACAACAGCAAACGATGTATGTTCATAGCCTTATCTAAACAAGACCACCGACGGGACTGGAGAAAAGTGGTCCTGATTCCGGATGTGGTCCCCTTTTCGGGCATCGAGCATTCTAAAGACTTTTAGGGATTTATGTGCTTTTTATTGAATGCTGGAGTAAACTAAACAACATTTGCCGCACTTTAAACAATTTATTGCAACCTTTAAGCCAAAAAAGATACATTGGATAACATTTAAATATCCGGTATGAATCTGTAATAGAGCAAATCAATTTAATCATAACAAAGACTATAAACTACTAAGATATGACACTCCCTATACAGCCTATAGTATCCAGCTGATTGCAGCGCCCCTGGTGGAAGAGTTGCAAACTGAGAAAAACAGCTGTCAAAACACTTTACAGTCTCGGTGTTAAGCTCGATATTTCAATAGATTTTAGGGGATTTCAAGTAATTTATTTCAACAGGAGCTGAACAATAGAAGTAAGAAGGATAAAAAAATGCCATTTTATTAGCACAGCCAGCTTTTATTTGACAAATCTGATCAGATAGCGATCACCCACTCCCCACATTCCCGTCAAAGATCACCATAGAAAAAGGTAAATACTGCTCTCACATTTACACATGAATAAGCTATAAGACTTTTCTGTTTCTTTTATCACCCTAGGATCTAACTGAAGAAAACTTTGCCATTTTCAAAGCGAAATGAATTCGCATCTTCATAAACAATCTTTACAGCGCTTTTTATCTTTTTAACACACGCGGTATTTGCACATTCAATTACATTTTTTCCACATCTCTGGCATTGCAAACTTGTCAAGTTTTGTCAAGTTTTGCCATGTACTGCACCATTGGAAAAACGGTGACGAAAACAGATTCCAGATCTTTCACAAAAATAACCCAATTCTTTCGGATGGCATTAATAAATATTGGCTAAGTTCATTCATGCAAGAATTAATTTTGGCCGCTGCAGAATTGGTCTGTTTTGGTTTTTTTCGCTCTCTAAAACTTTTTTTTAATTTTTGTTTACTGGGCATATCAGGTGTAGCTGATGGCCAGGTGAAGGCGTTGAAACCAAGCTATCCTTTTTTTCATCACACTTTCTTGCGGTGAGGATGGACCCACAGAAAAAGATGCTTTTGGAGTTTTTAATTCCTTCTTTTTTACTTCGAATTTTTGGTGCGGGGCGCGATATTGTAATTTAGGGAGAGGGATTTCGAACATGAAACATTGTTGGAACAACATTCGATATTAATCTCATTCTATGTTTGTCCGGTGGAAATCGAAAGAAGGAAAGATTGCAGTTGTAGTAGTCATTATCGCATCCAATTGCTGCACAAGGTCGCCCTCTTGTTGTAGTAGCCATACTCTTATTCTTTACTAATCATTATCCAGGCGACAAAATGTTTTTATAAACTTTAAGACCGAAAAAGTAATGAAAAGTTAAAAAACACCTGCACTTTCCAGGTAGCCTCAATGTATTGACAGCTTAATTTGCAACTCTTATACCAGGCGGCGCCACTGCTGTCTGGATACGCGAAAGTGGCTGAGTGTCATATCTTAGTAGTAAACAGTCTTTGATCATAATGAGTTAAAAATGAGCATCACACTCTCACAACTGTCATTCTTTGGGCTGATAAACAGATCTCCTCCTTCCGCCTTGCTTGTTCGGCTAAGCCATCGCTGTGGAGTTGTCTAAATGGAACTCTACGTCTGACCAAGAGCCTTGCCTCATGCTGCCTTTGAAATGTATTCCCCACCCTGACAGAGATGCATCTAACTTTAGGGAGGGTTGGAGAAGGATATACAATCATCATAACTCTAAGATGACTCCTCCGACGAAGAGCATGTCTGAATTCTGACGGAAATTGACGGCAGTGAAGCTTGCCAGGAAAGGAGAGGGGTCTGTTCTGTATTGCTGCCAAGCAACCGAGAAGAGACTCCATCTTGGCTAGACTTGCCTCTGATACGGGCTTGGTGTCTCGGATTGCTAATCGGATTATTTCTTAGCACTTGGGGGTTGGATAAGCCCGCGCTAAGCTTAGATCCCTTTCTCCCCCGAAAACACCATGGCCTGCTTTGGACCGAGCTCTGACATAGCCAGATTGACGAAGAGGCCCACCTTTACAGCTTGTTTGACTAAATTTGACTAAATTTTCCTTTCAGGATTAGCTAGAAACAAGTCGTCTAGGTATTAGAAGACCAACACACCTTTCACAGGGACCCTCATAACCTTTGTGAAAACAAAAATTGCTGTGGAGAGACCCAAGGGGAGAGCCAGAAACAAGTATTTCTTCCTCCTACCTGAAAAAACAGTTTTCTACTTCGAAGCACTAGATTTATCCAGGGTTTGGCTATGGAACGGTATGAGTTGTTTGTAACTATGAGGGCCGCGCTTGAAAAGTAGTGCGTTGCCCTCTTAGAGCCAATGCACTATTCTCTTTCAAAGATCAATCTCTCTCCAAGCTGGCCAGAACTTGCAAGTATCGCTTGGAGACGAGAACTTTGTCTCTGAGGGATACATTTGTTGGCTGCTACAGAACTGCTGCGAGGTCTGCTGAAGTGTCTTGCCGTTGACGGACGGCGTGGCCTTCTCTGGTGGGGAAGCCCTTGCCCTACTTTTGGATCTAGATATGTGCTGGCGTTAATGTTGTATATGCCTGCATATGTGAGGTCGAGAGCAGGGATGCGTTGCTGTGACCAAGAGAATCATGTCTTAAGACACACACACACACAGAGAGAGAGAGAGAGAGAGAGAGAGAGAGAGAGAGAGAGAGAGAGAAGCAGAGAGTCGACCCAACGATTTGGTTGACCTCTAAGGCCGGACATCCACAATCTGACTCCTTCACCGCTTTGAATGCGAGTGATTGTGTGACCAACGCGATAACCTTGGGAAGTTCAGGCATATAGACGGCAGCGAAGGCCTTACCACAGGCACCGGCCTTTGCCTGGGGAGAGGATAGGCTCGACATTTCTGTGGGTTAGCTGTACCGGTGGTGAGAAATCATCTAGAGATTCATCCTCGCAATTACCTTCAGCTTCGGAAAGATACTCGTTCTGACTCTGCTCCTGTGCGAGTTAAGCATCTGGTTCTGCTTGTGCTTCACTCTCCCCAGTTGGGTGTATATAGCCTTATCTCTGCCTCTTGGTATTAAGGATAGCGAGATGCGAGTTGCGCGTCCTCTGCACGTTGTGATGGCGAGACTTAAGGCGATGGGGTATGCCTAATGACCCCCTCTCGCTAACCACAATCACCTCGAACTGAGGACGAGTGGATGTAGGAGCTCTTGGTTTTGCCGTATTGTAGACTAACTTCTGTCATCTCTGAAACAAAGCAGACAAAAGAGTGTATGACAAATTTGTCTGTAAAATACACCCATTTCATTGGCACTGATTGGCTGCACGTACCAAGCTGTCTGCAGCTTCAAGGTTGGCATTTGGTGGCACCTAGCCTGTCTGAAGGCAGGAGCGACGTAACGCTGACCAAGGCACTGTACCATGATCGAACCTAGCCTTAGTGTGTGTTCAGCACTCGGTAAGTGAGACGAAGCCAAGTCTTTGTATGGCCGATGGTACCAGCAGTCCAAAATGCTACAGAATGTCAGATATTGGCCGGTAAAAGCCTCTTCGTCCACCTCCAGATACTAGCACATAACCCAGCCCAGCAGGCGGGATCAAGACAGTCACCAGCAGAATGTAATGAGTGTGCTTCCCTGTGGGTTGTCAGCCAGCATGTCTTTGTTCTATGATTGCTTTCGAGTTATATGAGAAATCTGTATAAAACCTTATCTCTGGATAGTATTTTAGCGTCTCAGTGATTTTAAACTCGGATTAACCTTCTAATTTTAGGATATATTCATAGGCGTAGCCACCGCGGGGGGGTGGGGGGGATGGGCGGGGGGGGGGGGGGCTCAGTCCCCTCACTTTTCAGAGTTGGGGAAATAGTATCTCCCTCGTTACGAAAGTGTGCCCCCCCCCGTTGTAAAAACGTGGTTACGCTAATGATATTTATTCATGATATCAGTATCAGTAAATATATATCTTGTACTCTGTAGCGCTTTGGCTTATTGCGAAAAGGTACGTTATAAATGACATACTAATAATAATAAAAATAACTAGACCGAACTTCGCTACACGTAGCGAAATGACACCCACTTGCAATGGTACAATCTATATGGTCAAAGACACATTTTTCAGTCTTTCCACATAATTGTCAGCTTCAGAATTATTATCATGAACAAGGACATCGAAGTAAATATAATGTAATCTCAAATAATCAAATTCAGTTTTCTAACTGTTTTATGAGATAATGGTGAACTTCTGGTTTTTGACCTTGACCATGGCAGAGGAGGTCAAGATCACCGAGGTACCTCTTATATAGGGGATTTTAGGCCCAAAGGGTCGAAAATAAGCTCAAAATGGCCCTATCTCTAACCGTTTTCGAGATAATGGTCAACTTCCGGTTTTTGACCTTGACCATGACGGAGGAGGTCAAGATCACCGAGGTACCTCTTATGTAACGTCGTTTAGGCCCAAAAGGTCGAAAATAAACTCAAAATCGCTCTATCTCTAACCGTTTTCGAGACAATGGTCAACTTCCGGTTTTTGACCTTGACCTTGACGGAGGAGGTCAAGGTCATCGAGGTACTTCTTATGTAACGTCTTTTAGGCCCAAAGGGTCGAAAATAAGCTCAAAATCGCTCTATCTCTAAACGTTTTTCGAGATAATGCACAATTTTTCTCTAACGGAATTCAGTATACAAAAGTCACATGACCTTGACCTTGACACTGAATGGCGAGATTCCATCCATGATGTTACTGCTTACTGACACCGTACACGTGTTGAAACAAGGATTTGAGCGCTATTTCCAGCAATTTTTCGTGATGGAATAGGTTTTTGCAAAAATATTTTGACCTCTATTTGACCTTGATCTTGAAGGTCAAGGTCAAAAAAGTTTTGCGGATTTCACGACATCTCATCACCCTCTATCTCTGTGCCAAATTTCATCATCCTACGTCAAATAGGCTAGGAGGAGTTTTCTGGAAACCACTTTGAGGTAAAAAAAACTTTGACCTCAATTTGGCCTTGACCTTGAAGGTCAAGGTAAAAAATGCGGATTTCACGACATCCCATCACCCTCTATCTCTGTGCCAAATTTCATCTTCCTACGTCAAATAGCGTGGGAGGAGTTTTCTGGAAACCTCCGTGACGGAAAAAAAAACAAAACAGAAAAAAACAAAAAAAGGAAGGAATAAACGCCGGAATTCTTTGCAAAGCATACCCATTTGCAAACTATGTATGGAGATAAGCTTATTTCGAGCTTTTGTGAAGCGAAAGCCTTAATTCAAGGTTGTGTTACAAACACAAAATTAATTCGTCCGCATCAACCGGTTAAACTGGGAATTCATTTGGAGGTGGCAAAGGACAAATGGTGGCAAAAGTCACACATCAGTAGTAGGAAAACGACAGTTCTGGAACACCCCCTCCCCCCTCCCCCCCTAGGGGTAAGAAAATTTTCCGATTTCAGCATAGTTATCCGTTTCAGACGATTCTGAGCAACTTTGGTTTTCATGACCCCCCCCCCCCCCAGGGGTAAGAAAATTTTGCGATTTCAGCATAGTTATCCGTTTCAGACGATTCTGAGCAACTGTGGTTTTCATGACCCCCCCCCCCCAATAGGGGTAAGAAAATTTTGCGATTTCAGCATAGTTATCCGTTTCAGACGATTCTGAGCAACTTTGGTTTTCATGACCCCCCCCCCCCCCCTAGGGGTAAGAAAATTTTGCGATTTCAGCATAGTTATCCGTTTCAGACGATTCTGGGCAGCTTTGGTTTTCATGACCCCTCCGCCCTAGGGGTAAGAAAATTTTGCGATTTCAGCATAGTTATCCGTTTCAGACGATTCTGAGCAACTTTCGTTTTATGCCCCCCCCCCCCATTATGTAACACTGTGTAGTTGAACAGCCACAGACATCATTCAAAGACGAGAGCAGACCTTTTTGCTCTCCTTGGAAAAACTTGCGCAAACTTTTGGTTTTTGGTTTTTTGTGACATTATGTGACAACATGCGACTGTGACATTTTGTGACTTTATGTGATCTGTGACATTATGTGACTCTGTGACTTTTTTTAACATAATAGCCATATTTCTATGTCTATTTTCACTATTATTATTATGATAATATTTAATTAGTCATATTAGTCACACAGCATAGGAATAAGTACATGAAAGGTCTCTGAGTGTGGGGAAACCGATCGATAAATTTCAGAGTGCACTCGTTCAGAGTGTGGGAATGATCAATAATTTGAGAAGGAATGGGATTTTCCCTACGTTAAGTCCAATGTTATGTTTTATGTTATAGTGGTTGGAAAATGGTGCTTCTAGACCAACTTTAGCAAATGTAGTTTTTGACAACATATGATGTATAAAATAGGTTTTAACATTTTACCAAGCTACTTATTCAAATGTTCTAAAGTTGTAATAGTGGAAAAATGGTGGTTCTAGACCAACTTTAAGTACTTTAAGATGTATAAAATAAGTTTGAACATTTTACCATGTTGAAGTAGGGAAAAATCAAGGTTCTAAACCAACTTTAACAAATTTAGTTTTTCACGTTTCAAACGATTCTTCCACTTGGTTGATTGTTGGAAAATGGGAAGTGAAAATGTGGATAGTTATGTAGGAAAACTGCGCCCATTCAAACATGTAGTCGAATGGCAAGCCCATTCAAAACACGTGTTCGAATAATTTTTGGAAGATATTACGTCGTGGTATTGTTCAACAAATTGTTCAACATGTTCAACATGTTCAACAAGTTGTTCAACATGTTCAACATGTTCAACATATTCAACAAGTTCAACATGTTCAACATGTTCAACAAGTTCAACAAGTTCAACATGTTCAACATGTTCAACAAGTTCAACATGTTCAACATGTTCAACATGATGAGTAAGTCTTTAAACATAGCTTTATATACAACATTTGTTCAAAATCTTACAATTGGCAACAAAGTCTTGAAAGACACTTAAAGGTTGCTCACACGTCAGAAGTGGATGAAGAATCGGATATGGAAAACCCTGTAAAACTACCTTTCACGGAAACTTTCGATGAGTCTTCTATGGAAAGTGAAAGCGTTAACATGGCTGAAAAGAATGCACATGCTTGTACAGAATGCAGTGCATTATACAACAGCGAAGAAGCTTTGCTCAAACATATGGAGCAGTGTGGTGAGGATGCTGATGACAGGAGTTCTGAAAGTGAGTCAGAAACAGACTCTGAAAGTGAGTCAGAAATAGACTGGTATCAGAAATAGTTTGGTATGATATGGTTCAAGAAGTCTACGATGACTATGATGACAAATTTCAAGAAAAGGTTTCAGAATATGAAGAACAAGGACTTGAAGATGCGCGTGAATTAGCAAGTTATGACCTTCGACCCATTTATAAACATGGACTAAAACAACTGTTTATGAGACTATTCAAATATACCCAGCGTCTAGAACAAAGCCAACATTATCAACAGATTTTAAAGGACTTTAATTACTTTGTGGATGAAAAACATTACAAGTATTCAAAGGCACTAAAGGCGGCTATAAGGAAAAACAATGCATTTTTACCACAAACCATAGATAAGGAAGAGGAGTATGACAGCAGTGATGAAGAAAGTGGTATGGAGAGTGAACAGAGTGAAACAGATGAAGAAAAATAGACTTATTTGACTAAACTGTATGATAAAGACTTTATAAATGTTGTAATATTTTATTCGCTTAGGCGTTGTGTATTAATATATGTCTTGCTTTGCAACATACAAGGTTCCTGACGCGGTTTGAATTGACCCGTAAACCATATATCATATATCGTATATTAGGTATTATAGTTAATTTTGTATTATTATGTATTATATTCAAGAATTGTATTATTATGTATTATATTCAAGTATTGTATGAGAAAAATAAAAAGTTGAAAAGCATCATATGTGTTTTTATTGAATATTACAAATATGTACAATTATGATACAAACAAAATTATTTCAAATACATATTATGTTAATACATGTGCATATTCACAAGAACTTAACTTAAAATTTTATAACAACTAACTTCACATGAACATAGATCATGTTAATTTCATAGTCTACATATGAAGACAATTTTATTTGAACTACATATCAAATGTACATGTCCATATGAGTCAAAGCTAAGTTTCAAGTTCTTGTCAAGCTTCAAAACCTTCGCTCCAATCTTCTACACTGAGGGTGATGAAATCATAGCATCCACTAAGCTCGTCATGCAGTTAAAATTGTATACAGTCATCTCGCTGTCTAATCAACGATCTTCTGACAGTCACTGCATTTATACAAATCCATTTTCTGAAGCATGAGATCCACTGACGTCATTTGATTCTTCAGCATGTGCCAATCGTTCAATGACAACAAAATTCCCTTCTTGGTAGGATGTAACCTCCCAGATGTATGATCCGTAATATATTCACGAATGTTAACCATCACTTTCTGTTGATATTTCGCCAATTTAATATATATTTCTCCCTTAATAGGTATCATAACCGGTAAATCGTCTACACTCATCTTCATCATGGTGGTAGCAGCTTTACACTCTGGTTCTCGCTTCATTTTAGGCTCTGTCTTAATTTTTCGCTTTTTACACGGCGGCGTCATAGCTGGTAACTCATCTCTTTTTATCTTTCTAAGATGTGGTCGCTTTTGACCCTGCTGACATGACTTTGCCTTAGACTTTACCATGGGCATTGCCTTAGACTTTGCTGTAGGTATTGTCTCAGGCTTTACTATAAAATTTTCTGCAGGCATTGTCTCAGACTTTTCTACAGGCATTGTCATAGATGGTAGTTGTTGCTCGCTCACTGCAGACATGTTCACTCTTCAGTATCTTGATACAGAATGTGTGTTAGGTCTTAGGGCCGCTGCCTTTTATACTTTATAGTGAGTTGACTTAATATGATTAGAAATAACTTTACCACGTTTACCTTTGTGGCCAATTGTAAGATTTTGAAGAAATGTTGCATTTATACATCCTTTCGGTTCAACCTACACTATTCAAATGATGAGAAAGTCTTTAAACATAGCTTTATATACAACAACTTGTTGAACAACAACATGTTGAACATGTTGAACATCCAGAACATGTTGAACTTGTTGAACATGTTGAACATGTTGAACATGTTGAACATGTTGAACATGTTGAACTTCTTGAACATGTTGAACATGTTGAACATGTTGAACATGTTGAACAACTTGTTGAACATGTTGAACATGTTGAACAATTTGTTGAACAATACCACGACGTAATATCTTCCAAAAATTATTCGAACACGTGTTTTGAATGGGCTTGCCATTCGACTACATGTTTGAATGGGCGCAGTTTTCCTACATAACTATCCACATTTTCACTTCCCATTTTCCAACAATCAACCAAGTGGTAGAATCGTTTGAAACGTGAAAAACTAAATTTGTTAAAGTTGGTTTAGAACCTTGATTTTTCCCTACTTCAACATGGTAAAATGTTCAAACTTATTTTATACATCTTAAAGTACTTAAAGTTGGTCTAAAAACCACCATTTTTCACTATTATAACTTTAGAACATTTGAATAAGTAGCTTGGTAAAATGCTAAAACCTGTTTTATACATCATATGTTGTCAAAAACTACATTTGCTAAAGTTGGCCTAGAAGCACCATTTTCCAACCACTATAACATAAAACATAACATTGGACTTAACGTAGGGAAAATCCCATTCCTTCTCAAATTATTGATCGTTCCCACACTCTGAACGAGAGCACTCTGAAATTTATCGATCGGTTTCCCCACACTCAGAGACCTTTCATGTACTTATTCCTATGCTGTGTGCGTGGTTATTGTAATAGAACCATTGAAATATGACTAATTAAATATTATCATAATAGTAATAGTAAAAATAGACATAGAAATATGGCTATTATGTTAAAAAAAGTCACAGAGTCACATAATGTCACAGATCACATAAAGTCACATAATGTCACAGTCGCATGTTGTCACATAATGTCACAAAAAACCAAAAACCAAAAGTTTTTGCAAGTTTTTCCAAGGAGAACAAAAAGGTCTGCTCTCGTCTTTGAATGATGCCTGTGGCTGTTCAACTACACAGTGTTACATGATGGGGGGGGGGGGCATAAAACGAAAGTTGCTCAGGATCGTCTTAAACGGATAACTATGCTGAAATCGCAAAATTTTCTTACCCCTAGGGGGGTTCATGAAAACCACAGTTGCTCAGAATCGTCTGAAACGGATAACTATGCTGAAATCGCAAAATTTTCTTACCCCTAGGGGGGGGGGGGTCATGAAAACCAAAATTGCTCAGAATCGTCTGAAACAGATAACTATGCTGAATTCGCAAAATTTTCTTACCCCTGGGGGGGGGGGTGTCTCAGAACTCTCGTTTCCCTACTACTCACATCTAAATGCCTTCGTACAGAGTCCATAGGCATGGTTAGTTATACTGATTGAGACAATTCTTCACTTTTCAGGTTGATGCAATCCAGAGAACAGGAAATTAGGAGTTTCATCGGGATGATTTGCTTCATAAGTTTGGCATTGATAAATTATTTAACACGATTCGTTTTTCTGAACTTCCTTATGAAGGTTCCATAGTGAACAATTCGGTGCGCAGTCTTTTAAATAAAAAATAAATAAATAAACGCCTGTCTTAATTCAATGAAGGGAAAATCTAGAGTGTTACAGGGAGCACCTCTACTTGACGCCTGCTCCCACTTTTGTTGTCAATTGTGATTTGCCAAAAGTGGTGGGTTGTTATGACGCAAGAGGTGATTTTTCTATAGTTTCAAGACGTAGGTTGCTTAGATTAAGATGCATGATACATAACGTCCTTTTTCTTATACAGCATGTAGAGGGAAGCATTGCAACGTTACCCCCAACGCACGGGACGTCGGATTAAAGTCAGAGTTTGGTTTATTGTGGAAGTCGAAACAATATTTACCTTGCGAAGCCGGATAAATATCGATTATCCGGCGCTTATTCAACGTTGCGAAAAGGTTACAAATGGAATCAGAAACAACATCTACTTTCCAATGTTCTATACAAGAGCACATAAAATTTCAAGAACGGTCAAATTTTACTACGTACTTTAGAGACATATTCATGGAAGTTGACCTCATACACATCCTGTGTAACCGGATGACCCAAGGGCGGGAGTACTATGACGGAGGGGTGACGACACTATGATTGTGGCTGCCAAGATAGCGATTCTAGACTAATATTTCTCCGAAGTCTACATAACGTCTGGAGATAGACTTTGTTTCGACTTCCATTTTCAACCTATTCGAAAAGTTGATTAGATGTCAGATAATCGACGTCTGTCCAAAGTCGGAAGATAAACGAAGTTTCGACTTCTAAAGACAACCAAAAACCGACGTTGATTCGACGTGGTTGCGGCGTCTATCCAACGTTGTCGAACGTCAAATGCAATGTTTGCTGGGACATCTATTCAATGTTACACCAAAGATACGTCGGAGAAAGTTTTGGTTGCGACCATAAGCAACGTTTGAACAACGTTGCTTTTACAACTTCTGTTTAACGTGGTGTCAAAGACATTGATTAGACGTTGATCTATGGTTATGCGCAATCGGTGTTGCAGTTCGTTCGGGTCTACCTCTCAACGTCAAATCGCCGTTAGATCGACGCACTTATGAGATCAGATAAAAACCATATTTTTCGTTTTTCGCGGTTCTGAATTGCACAAGTAAATCAGAACTCTTCGACTAGACCTTTTCAGGCATCCAGGGCTGTTTGAATCCGCTCCCTCTGTACGTTAGCCATTGGCACTGCAACATGCATACGCACTGTATGGATGGTCCCTTATTGCATGACTTGTCTTTCTGCATTGTTTCTTGTGTGCATTTTAAAGAAAATCATTTCATTCATCCCAATGTGGTAAAACCTTTGGCACTATTGAGTCCTTAGTTAATCACGCATGGTTAAGGGGGAGAAGGAGGTGGAGGGGTCCAAGGGCTGCAAATTCGGATTGGTCTTGATTCTGTTTTTGGCCGCCTATCCGATGATTTCAAGTCACCTTTAATACAATTGGAGGGGGTTGGCGGTTTGGGGGATTGGCGGCAGCCGTCACTCAACCATTCGCTAAAATTACCCAAGATAAGTGAGGTGCGTTAGATCACCTATCACGGATTTTCAAAATTGACTGAATCTTCGGCCATCCCTTAAAAAATAAAACTTAAGAGTTTTAACCGGCTGCTTCCATACAGCCACTATGTCCGAGTAACTTATTCGAATCTCTAGCACAGAATCATGCAAATACGCTCAACTGAATTCAAATAAAAGTGGTAACGTTTGGGCAAACTGTACTTTCGGCTGCTTCTTTTCTCGATTGAACAACACCTTACGGTACCAAAAGTCAAACACTAATAAATAAATAAATAAAAAAGGATAACTTATATATAATAACTACGATATGAGAAGAGATCTGGAGAGGAGGAACAAAACCGAGAGAAAACATGACATACACATACCTTCTACGTAATTAATGCGCCAAAGGAGGGAGACAGGGAAGGGGGCTGGAAAGGGTGTAAATTACATATTAAAATGCGATACCAGTGTGTGTACATGTCTGTGGGTTTGTGTGTGTTTGTGTGGAGGGGGGCTAGGGGTTTGGCATGCAAAAACATGGGTATACTTCTTACGCTTATGTACGGGTTAGGGAGAAGGAAGAGATAAAACTTTATTTTATTGAATAAAAAACCGTCACTCAGCCGGCTCTCAGATCGACATATGTGTGCAAATGTTCTTGGTTCTTTCTCGTTTGATCATGTTATGGTGTGTTGTATTAAAAACGATATAAGGTAATCAGAAACTCTTTGAAACACAACTTTGAAATAAATGATTTATTTTTAGAGTACTAAACTCTGTTATTATTAAACAAAGTTATGCGATTGTTATTGTTTAAAGAAAAAATGTCCTTCCTTCCAAAAATTGTTTTTAAAGCAACGCTTTAATTTTTCAGACTGAACCATATGTTATGCATGCCAACAAAACGTCCGTCAGGAATATGGTGCAGGGCGAGTATCCGTTATATAAAGGATACATGATCGATTTGCTTGAAAAATTATCCGAGAAAACCGATTTCAGGTTAGTGTTAGAATAAAACATTCAACATTATTTCCATTTTTGCATTATACAGTCACCGGACGACTTTAACAGTGTTTATGGTTTACTGTTTTTCTGCCGCCGTATGCAGGAATGTTAAACCAATGGGTTAACCCATAGCTTAATCCAAAAAGTGAAGGCAATGTTTTAACCCAGGTTTAACCCATCGAGTTTAGTAATCACCAATTCATGGATGTTATCCCGAGTTTAACCTTGTGCGTTAAACCACAAAAGTTAACCGTGGTTTTGAGGTGGGTTAAGCCAGATTCATTAAGATTTTATAAACACACGTTCTCTCATTTAGCTATTTTTGTTCACAAGACTCAATGAATTAGCCACTTTCCGTTATACAAAACAGTTTATTACATAAATTGCATCCATGACAAAATGATGTGCTGTCATTGTGCTGTCTTGAATGGGTGATTCAATTAACATGGCCCGATCTCTGTGATTTAATGGTAGTTGTTCCATGTATGCACTTGGTCTTCTGAATCGTTTGTGTTCATATCTGTCTGCAAATTTCCTCACGTTAATTTATCCAGTTTACTTTTTTAAATATATTAATAAATATCAATGAAAGGGAAAGAATTTTAGATATAAGGAATTAGTTGGGGTAATCTTAATTGAGTTATAAATGTATTTAATTTAATTTCAGATACTTTTAATAAAATTTTAAGTATTCCAGATCAAATTTCAGATATCAAGAATTGCTTAGAGATGGTTCGAGATAATTCCACTTGACTTTAATTAATTAGAGATATCTTTAATCGGGCAAGATGTATCTAAAATTAAATCAGGGACATCTAAAATTATGAATCAGTGTGAGACCAAGCATTGCATACATATGCACATCTATTACCTAATGACAGATATCGCGTTCTTCCTGTGGCTGATGGTGAATATGGAGCCCAGCGCCCGGACGGCTCATGGAATGGTATGATAGGAGAGCTGCAAAAGGGGGTAAGGGTGGCCTCTAAAATAAAGAATTAATACTTTAAAAAAAACTGTTGCACTGGTAAAAGCATATGGTAACCGTATAGGCAGCGGACGGCTCAATATGGTAACCGTATAGGCTCAATATGGGCTGGTCTAGTTGGCCATATGGACTCATATTTACTATATTATTACCATATGATAAAATACCGTTGCATAACCATGACATAACTGGTATCCTTTATATTAAGACCCTGTGAATATACACTGGTTTAACATTATTGGTTTTTATATGTGGTTTGGCATTTTTTCAAGTGCACCGGAGTATTATCTTGTTAATACCAGGGCCTAAGGTCTTTTTTCAACATAATTTAATTTCGGTGACTCCCAATCTTTTCTTTGTACTGTAAATTCGATGCCTTAAAGTGCCTTTTTCAAGTTTGTTTACTGCTGAAATGTTGATGTAAAAAAAAACCGATCATTGCTTTAATATGTCCCTTTGGGAAATCATGGATAACTATCAATCTCAATAATCGATGAACTGATGTAAAACTTTTAATTACTCATATCAAGACCTTTTTGTTTTGATTTTTTTTGTTTTGTGTTTTTTTTTCTTTTTTTTCTGTTTTTTTCTTTTTCTTTTTTTTCTTATTATTATTTTGTTTTTGTCTTTTTTGCTATAACAATCATGATATCATATTTCAATTTGTATTTCAAAACACTCCTGTACTGGTATTAATAACAACCAGATCTTGGTGTTTAACGCAGATGATTAGAGCGTTAATCTGATAATTTCGAGATCCCGAGTTCAAATCCGGCTCAGGTCAGACAGGTGGGGGGGGGGGGGGTTGGGGGGATTGACGTTTCGCTCGAATGGCCTTATAGGAGGAAATACAGTAGCTTAAACGGAATTCAAAATTAACTGATGTTTTCGGTCATCCCTTAAAAATTATCAGAGATTCAAAAACTAGTTGGATTAGTGTTTTCATAAATTCAATTTTTATGTGCAGCATTCGGCAAAAAGTAAATTTTTTTTCTGTGCAGATTTCTAATACATGATTTGGTATATCTCAAAATGATATACAAAATAAATTTACTCTCTTACTATCATTAGTCATAATAAGCTACTCGGTTATAACTGAATTTATTAAAATAAATATTAAAATACTATAATAGCTTCTAACAGAAAATATTTGAAAACAAAACGTTATTTTTGTTAACTAATAAATAAATATATAAATAAAAATGAACAGTTCTGGAATATCTTTGTAGACAGCAGACATCGCAGCTGGGCCTATGTTTATAACGGACAGACGGGCGAATGCTGTCGATTACACTAGATCCTTCATGGAAGTGCACGCTACTCTGATAATGCTAAAGGAAGAATTTGATGGCCCAAGGGGCATTGGTTCAGTGGATGACCTCAAAGCTTTGGGTGTTCCATTCGGAACCTTAGATCGCGGAATTATTCGGAAACATTTTCGCATTTCAAATGTTTCACTGTATCAGCACTTACATGAAGTAATGAGTAAAGCAGTTCCTTATGCATTTACAAAGACGAATAAAGAAGGGTTGGAACGGGTGAGGAGAAAGGATTACGTTTTTATCCTTCCGGACAACATTGCAAATTATATGGTATCAAGAAAGCCTTGTGATCTGAAAGTAGTCGATCGTTTTCTGATGTCAGAAGGCATGTCCCTGGCGGTGAGAAAAAATTCACACCTTCTTTCGTATCTAAACCATGCCTTAAGTGTATTGGAATTAGATGGCACTCTTGATAAGTTGTATAAAAAATGGTGGGTTGATCGTGCGCAGTGCGAGATTTCCCTCAGTAAAACAGCGAGAAGCTTCATCCAGCGTCCAACTGAACAAGCAGCTGCTTCACCTCAGTTCAGATACACTGCGTCCAGCCTTTGGTTATGTTATTGCATTGCAATGTATTCAACCAGGACTGGTAGGTGGTGTATTTGAAAACGCACAGAGCTAAAAGATAACCGCTGTGATATGTATTGTTCTATGTATGTATTGTTGGTGGGTTTAAGAAAACTGAAACGAGCAAAAAATAAATGCATAAAAATGAGGGAGTTAGGCGCACAGAAAGCTTAGAATGAAAAGGCGGGAAGTTTAAGTTGTGATGCGGTGGATGGCGTATTTGCCAGTTCTTTTTATGGAAACAGTACCCAATAAAAAAAGTCGTTGTTGATCCGTAGCTAAATTATCAATGAACACACACATTGTAGACACGTTGTTTTGTGGATCTTGTCTAGACATCTGCGAGCGTCTGTGTTGCAATTTGGCAGCGATGTAATAATGAAATTATGAGCTTTTGTTCGAAAAAAATCAGCGATTTGAGCAGAAGCATTGGAATTCAATGTCAACGAGTGGAAGTCTGTGTGTCGCAAAAAGCCTGCAGTGGGTTGGCGACAGTTTTTCGCATTCTGTCACTGTTTTTACCAAGTTCGGGACGACCGAAAGTTACGATTTGGGAACCGGACAAAATACCACCGGACATAATACCACCGGACAAAATACCACCGGACATAATACCACCAAGGAAAAGAAAACTAGGACAAAATACCACCAACAATATCTTTTTATTATACAGCGTAACAACGCAGACTCAGTGGCGTCCAGTCATGGAAGAAGCTCAAATAAGATGTGAAACGGAGACGGCTTAGGGATTATAAAAATCAGATGCAGCAGGTCGCAGAGAAAAAGAGCAAATACTCCGTTATGTCATTATTGATAAGGGATTGCCATAGCGCGGGACTTTCCGCATATAAATAGGGAGCTAAAATGAGTAGAAATTAAACCAATATCAACAGCAATAAACCACGACAATAAACTAACTGTCGTGAACTGTCTACAAAAAAATGGAAATAATTACCTCCCAAAAGTTACAGTAAAGTAGAATGTCCTCAGTGAATGTAATTTGACGTTTGTTTTAGTTACATTCAGTTATAAATAGCTCCGGTAATCAGAGAAAGCAATAAAAGATTTTGGTGGTATTTTGTCCTAGTTTTCATTTCCTTGGTGATATTATGTCCGGTGTTATTTTGCCCGGTGGTATTATGTCCGATGGTATTTTGTCCTACACCCTTACGATTTTGCGCCGGAATATAGGTGTATATATCTGCTTTATAATGCGTTTTCACTGCTGTGATGACATGTTAAGTAGGGAGTTGGGGTTTGGGGTAAAAAAATCCGCTTGAGCACATTTGCTGTGTTGTTGCTCCAAACAGTGGCCTTAAAATCAGCCGATGACTTTATAGAATCTATCTATAGTTATGTTTCAAACAGGTTTGGTATGGTCGTAGTTTACGAACAAAAGTCTACCCGTGCTATACCCCCATCATTTGTTCCAGTGAAATTATAGCGTTATGTCGAAATAACGTTATAATGAAAAAAACCTTAGTTAAGAAAATATTTATTGGTGTTTTTCTTTTTAATGATCCAACACATCACATTCTGTTTTAAGTCGTTATTTAAAGTGCATGCCAAGACACAATTGCTTAATTTCAAAAGCAGTTATTGTCGTTTACTTCAGTTTTTCATTGACAGACTCGCTTTTTCTTGAAAAAGTCTAAGATTGATTTTTGCTTTACCTGCCGTGATGATGTGTTTTCGATGACTTGTTCCATGTTTTGGTATTCTCAGTTTTTTTTTCTGGACGGCGAGCCATCTTTTCCCTCCACATATCAATTTTCTTTTTTATTTACAGTATCCTCAATTGTCCTTCGTTTTATTTCACTGTCCCAAAGCACAGAAAAATGATTTGCTATTTCTTGTTGAGTTTTAGATTAATTTTTTCTGCATAATTCAAGATTTCGAGCTTTTTCGCATAGGCAAACTGAAAACGCTGTCTTTTCTTTTCCATTTTGAAACGAGTTGAAATGCTAATCCTAATTTCTGTTCAGCAACTTTTTCCCGAAAATTTGAACTTTTATCTGATTTTCATAATGACACACCAACTGGGATGTTTCCAATCCAATGTAATAACAGGATGACCACAATGCCTTTGTTCTTGCATTCATGCTCACACCGTGCACTTATCCATGCTGCTCAAGTGTTTTGCCATGGTAATAAAATCAACAACACAAAAGAAGTAGGGCCTTTGACTTGGACTTCTCGTAAAAAAATCTGCAGGTAAAATTGATAACGAGGGGAAATTGCACTGTAAATAGCATTTTGGGACCGAAAAATGCGTGGCGGATGGCGTTAAGCGCATTTGGTGGTATAACGAGGTAATTAAATAGGAAAAAAAAAACGGGACCCAGAGTTTGATGGCGTTATAGCGAGAATAGCGGTATAACGAATGGCGGTCTAACTAGAGTAACCTGTAATTCAACAGTCCCCCAAAACTGGCCCGCATTAGGGATGTTTCGCCTTGCTTCACATAATGCTCAACACCTAACCCTTAATACTAAAAACCAAAACAATTGGCTAAGCAAAGTGCATGAAAGACAAGCCAGGAACAATGACAGTACCGGTCACTTTGCAATGCAGCTTTTGCCGTCAAACACCTACTTTTCTCTACTTGCATCAAACGGTCTTGAAGAGACGCGGAATTTCTTATATTGTTCTGATGTAGCTTTTTGGCTGCAACCAGACTCCAACTGTCTCCGACGTCCAATCAACATCTTTGGAACAAATGTCAGACAATCGTCGTTGTATATAGGTCAGAAAACACACGTTATAACTGACGTCAGCAGATAGACGTTATTCGACCTTTCTGATCAACCAGAATCCGACGTTCTTCCGACGTTGGATGCAGTGTCGATCCAACGTTGACCCAAGATGTGCTGGACCCAGTAAACATTGTGACGTTGGATGTACGTTTGATAGATGTCGTACCCGACATCGGAGCAGCATCTGGCTTTGACTGATTCTATCTAAAGGCGAACAACCTTTCGACTTCGGATAGAAGTTAATTATTAGACGGCTAATCAACGTTGCGGAAAGTTCAAAATAGAAGTCGGAACAGCGCTCATCCCCAGACGTTGTAAAGAGGTCAAGAAAACAGCAACCTGGAATCCGAATCCAGATAGCGATAATCAAGAGGTATGTCTTGTTCACCCTACCGTCAAAATCAAATTGCATGAATATTTTTCAAAAGTAGGGGGAAAAACAACTTAAGTTGCAGAATGTGTACTGGGCTTTAGTATCGTCGAAACGACGTTGCTGTAAGTTTTTACAACGTAACAGTGTCCCCTGTTTAATGTAGTTTTAGAGATGCCGTTTTTGGAACGTTGTAACGAAGGTACGTAGAGGGGTTTAAGACAATTTTACAAAACCGTGACGTTGGGATAACACTTTTTTATTTTATAAGAGAGATATTTATGGAAGATATTGCAACCACTATTCACTGCGAATTTTTTAAAGGGGTGGCGGAAAGACCCGAGTGATCCACTGCATTCGCTTGGCTAAGGTAACTGGAACACAAATCATTCCCTTGCTTACCACCCCAGCCGAATTCGAGACCTTGGGATTAACAAACCAACTAACCATCATCCCATTGTGCTCGTTCATAGTCAATCTGGTGGCGGGTCTCTAAATGTCTTTTTCGAGATTTCAAGCGTTAAACATTAAGCGAAATACGACGGAACTTTGCCACGACACGTGCAAGCGTCTCTTTCAGCTATTTTTGCAGTGGTACTTTTACAAGTTTTTTGCCAGTTTAGCTTATTTCTACTAATACCTTCTGCTTCTGCTTTTTGTTCTTTTACCTCACCCGTTCAAATTCAGCCATGTTATTCTTGTCGTTGAATGTTGTTTCGCATCACACGAAAATAATTGTTTTGTTGCTGACGGGTCAAAAATTGAAGTCTGTGTGTAATGCGCATTTACTGAATTTGTGTTTTTCCCATAAACTGGTTGCTGCGGGTGTCTGAGGGAAGGGGTACTTTGTCTGGAAAGGGGTATGGCCGAAAAAATTAAAGGATCACGCCAGAAACAATGCTTAATTGCTAAATCTCTTTGAAACATAACTACACATAGATTCTTTATAGTCACCGATTGCTTGTCAAGTCACTGTTTGGAGTAACAACACAGTAAATTCCCATGAGGCGGACTTTCTGAGCCACCCCAACTCGCAACTCCCAACACAAAATGTCACCGTAGCAATGCCGCTTTATATTTCCCGCAGTGACAACACCTGTTGTTATAAAGTAGATATAAATATATGTATTCTAACGAAAAATCGTAATTTTTTCAGCTCGAACTTGGTGAAAACAGCAACAAAATCCCCAAACCCGTCTACGATGTATTATTTAATGGCATTTGACTGGAAGTCCCTGGTTTCTGCACTCCAAGGGCAGAACTAAATCGCATTAAAACAGAAAACAAAAATCATACTGAAAAAAAAAGAAAAAGAAAACACCCAAGAAAGACTTCCCAGACTCATGTCATTGCAGAGTAGTCTTCGTCGGTGAATTGATCTATTTATAGCCCAAAAGCAAACATCCTAAGAATCTGAGTGTGATTTTTTCTCCAGTTGAAAATTGCTGCTTTAAATGTTAAATTTAAACCGATTCTCGACTTGTTTTCTGAATGCATTAGTGAGTGATGAAAAAAACACAAACGAAAAAGCTTTCTCTCTGTCTTTCATACAATTTTGTTGAATTATTCTTCATGTGTTTCATAATTACATAAATGCACCTGATAAGATACCGTTATACCATATAGTTACGATGATGCAGCTATGTTATAAATAAATCACATAGTGCTGTAGTGTATGACTGTATCGATACTGGTGATGATTTGGCAATCATAAGCAATGTTAGTGAAAGTATCGCCCCCGTGCCTCTCCCTGAATGCCAAGATTTAACAAACAAAATATAACTAACAATTTATTGGTCACCATATGTTAAGGTTGCGTTTTTAAGTCACAATGTGAGCGACATGTAGGCAGGTATTAACAACTATCCGAGAGCTGTTCAGTAAATATCAGCGTATGTATTTTAAAATTTATGTAGATCAAAATGTAGGAATATATTTACATGTATGGTGTTATTTTTGCCACTTGATTAGTTGCTATTTTGGGTCTGTATATAATAATATATGTTCGTACTAGTTAATGTTTTTGTTTTTTTAAGTATACACGAAATGTAGTAAATAAATGTTATCGTAAACGTGCAATCACAGCAGTGGTGTTTTGATTCATATAAAAAGATAAATGCCCACGCGAAATAATCCTTTTCAACACTGATCGTCTGCTACAGAAGTTTATCAAAATTGAAAAAAAATATAGGGTTCCAGAAAAGTCAGTGAGAAATCCCATAGAAATATTTCCATACAAACCTGGATATTTTAATTATATGCACAAGTTGTGGGCACAACCATGTATACATGCCATTAAAATATAGTTCATATGTCGTTCCTTGATAAAGCGGACATTTAATTACATTTGCACAAAAATGTAAATTATGTACACAACCACTTTTAGTACATAATATTGAGTAATATGCTACATTTATGGAAATATGAATGCTAAATTAGAATCAAAGTTTAGTTATACTGGCAAGTAATAAGTAAAAGAAAAGAAATGATTTCAATAAGAACTCATTTCACAAAAGCAACTTCTTTAACACTGTGCAAAACATACAATTAATATAATTAGGTTATGTGGCTTTATTCACAAAGCTTTAATTGGTGCAGCATTGCTAATGCATTCTGTTTATTCACAAAGGTTTAATGGATGCAGCATTGCTAATGCATTCTGTTTCCTAAAAATCACGTAGTTTGGCCATGAAAATGAAAACAGAAGAGAAAACAAAACAATGTGTACGACTTAACATAAAATTCTGCATATGTGCAAAGTTGGTGATCCTAGAGCAGAGGAGAAGCAGGGAGAAAATGACAGAATACTGTAAGAAAGGACCGTGAAAAAAATGGACTGCAAAATTTCATTATACTCTTTTCAAGTCATTGAAAGCGCTGCATACGATTAGTTCGCACATTTTACAAATATTATTTCTTACCTCTTTCATATTCTGGGGTTAGTGAGTTTAACAGCACCTTTGTTGTAAGCAGTATAATTTTCATGTAATTCTAAAATAAACATAATTAAATTCACCTAGTTGTTTTGCTATCCTTTAATTGCTTACAATGATGAAATAACCTTGAATATTACTTTAAAGGGCATTAGACTTAACACTCTCGTCAGATGATTTTTTGACAACATCACTGATTTTTGTATGCGGGACTCGACAGCCTAAATGGGGAAGATATGCTAGTGGATCTTCCTTGCCAGAAGCTGTACAGAAGGCAAGGTAGACTCTTACATCGGCACTATATTTGCAATAAATATTTACTGTGCATAAATACTGGCAAAAGTATTTTAACCCCGTCGTAAAATTAATGTTTGCTATGTGGAATGAATTTACTGGAATAAATAAAATGCATCAGTTCAATAAATATTTCAATGCTTTCATCTCCCTGGAAGGTGCTATTGTTGAAAACATACAAATCTTTACAACATAGAAGTATTTGGTCAAAAGCAGCTTTGAACTGCATATGCAGATGCAGCAATCAAGTAGATTTTGTTCTTGGAAGGACCTACCTACAGGTATCATTATACCCTTTTGCACCTTTTTGGAAATTTTTCCAAATGAGAACTTGACTTGCCTAGAACAAGTATTTGCTGTGCTGTCAGCTATGCTGGAAATTATTAATCGTCCTAAGCAATGCTTACCAATTACACTTTAATTACCCAATAAATGCAAATCTACATTTGCAATATTAATGTTTATATTTCAGTGTTTTTAAAACATTTAGATATAAAACTGACAGATTTTTTAGCTTCAGGTTTTCCGTTTTAGCTCTATTTATCACCGATTATTTCAATATGCGTTTTAGTTGTATTTTGGTGCTTTCAAAATAGGGTTGAAACAGTTTCATAAACAAACACGTATTATATATATATATATTATATATATATATATATAGAGAGAGAGAGAGAGAGAGAGAGAGAGAGAGAGAGAGAGAGAGAGAGAGAGAGAGAGAGAGAGAGAGAGAGAGGGAGAGAGAGAAAAAATTTTTTTTCACATTATTGATGATAAACACAGACAGATTCTCTGCCCCAGATTAACAGAAAACAACTCATTCTTACGGTGTGTCAACATAAACGATGTAACTTAGATAACGTGATTTTGATGATATATTACTTTCTGAAAGGTTCCAAGGGATCACTTTTATCTTAGGGTACTGGTATATGTTCTTCAATGTTTCCCTGATTTACAGACCTTAAAGATATCGTGATCAGACACTTGTCTGCTGTAATTTGCTGTACAACCAATGGCAGTCCCAGTTGGCTCCATTGCAGATATCATATCAATTTCCATAAAGCAGTTATTCTAATGGTTTGAGTCCAGTAGATTTAATGAAACTTGATTCGAATCGGCCAGCGTTACATGATTTCCATCAACGCTATATGTGTAGATTAGAAAAAAGAACTTTGCCATACAACTGCAATATCTGCTACTCCCAAATTCTAAAGCAATACTAGAATGCTGCAAACAACATTTTGTTTTCACTTGTGATGTAGAATGGAATCTTTGCGTAACTCAGATCAGATGTTAAACCAAGATCGTAAAAGGAGCATGGAAGTGAAGAAATACAGCCTGGAAAATCCATGCTCAAACAAATGGCTATGTTAACCTGTTTCATCTCTATTGTTTTCTTTTCCATATCTAAAATCATGTCTAAAACTAGGTTGCCGTTTGAAAACTCAAGACAAACCAAAATATTACATAAAACGGCGCCATCTTTATAAGAAAGCAACTGTGCAGTTTATGCATGCATTTTTCTGAAATAAAACTAACACCTCTATGGTTTGATATATACATTTAACACAAAGTTAACTAATAAGGTCATGCAAGAAATTGGGCTCATTTTGAATATTTACAAAAGGGGTTCTTCACATATGCATCTTACCTTTTCTAATATTGCTGTTCGTAAACAAGTGAGTAAATCTGATGCCACTTGGATCATCTGAACCTTTTCCACCTTTCTTTCAAAGATCTGGCAGAGGGATATAATGTTGCTGTGGTATTTTCTCATTAATTAATGACTGAAAACTTTAAAAATAGTTTGACACTCAACTCCGAATATCTTGCATTAGATAATTGAAACAAATCGAGTGCACTGATTATGTTTAAGGCTTTATCACATGGCTTTATCACATATATCACATACATGACATTTGCAATTCGTATTGTTGTGTGAACCATTAAAACTGACCAATTGCAATTACTAAATGTTATTTATAATAAATAGATATAACTTATTAAACACATAAAGTTTAAATAAAAAGTTACGTTTTAAGTTGCAGAAAGAATAGGCCACATGCACAATATTCAAAGTTTCATATGCATATGTATATATATGTCTGTGTGTTCGTGCGTGCGTGTGTGTGTGTGTTTGGATGTGTGTGTGTGTTACTAAGCTGCTGAAGTTATTTACCTTCCAACATTGCAAGAGATACAAATGCGATATAAACAATATTCAAAATGTACCAACTTGGGTGCAGCATATATTTCACCAAGAAAATTTGATACTTTCTATGTTAAGTACAAATAAAAGACTACTCGAGTTTAAATAAACAGCAAATGCAGCTACTATGTCACAATAAAAACAGGAAAAGGCCATTGAATTCTTTGGTTAAAAACTCGTCGACACAGACCTGACATAATAACTTCATCCTGCATATTGCGCTGTACCAAAGCATTTCACATATGCAGAGATATCTTTGTACTGCTTATCAAATACACCACATACCTGAGTGGTATATATATATAGGGATTTCAGAGACGCTATATTGGCACGTCGAAATTATAATAATCCTGAGTTTTAAAAAATTGTAATCAGGAATTATATACATGTATGCGCACAATGTAAACCGGTTTGAGCAGGTTGTCCGAAAAATCGGTATATAAAAAACTCACTATTATTATTATTATTATTATTATTATTATTATTATTATTATTATTATTATTATTATTATTATTATTATTATTATTATTATTATATAGGCCCAGGCCCCTTCAAAAATGTTAAATTATCATTCACTGCAAAATTGCCACCTGGTTACTAGGTATCGACTACGAAGAGTATTGTTTAGTTTACCGTATAGTAAAACAATTATGGAAGAACTCAGAGTAACGTAGACTACTTTCTATTACAGAACATTTTAACATTTTTCTCTCTATTAAACAGAAACATCATCACGTTAGATATGACTTCTTTATATTCGCAGTTTTTGGTGTGTGATCTATTATTTGATGTTAAAATCGCTTTTCACGGATATGATTCTACTTATAAACTAGATGTAACTACGTTCATTAAAAATTCAATGACAAACTTTGTTCATATTACTTTGATTTAAAAACACGTAATTGCTTCAATGCTTAAAATCGAAGAAACATTTAACTAAGCATTCCCTATACTTTTAGCATTGTTAAATTCCCAGACATTTTCAGTTTTCTCCAAATAACACTTCCTCTAAAATAAAATGCTTTCTTACAATCACAGTGCAACGTTTTGGACAAAGCAACAAAAGCAAATGTAAACGTCAAATGGTCAGAATGTAAGAAAGCACGAAACAAGAAGAAAAAAATCACAATTTTACTAAGCCAGAAAGAAAAGCATTCTTGTTTCTGAACCCAAATTTAAGTATGAATTTCTACACAAAACGCAATTTCGAATACCTTTTCTGGCTTTCGGTAAATATGTTTTTTTAATTTGATAGGTCAAGTACAATTATTTATTTGCATATCTAAAATTTTTAAAAGACATGCGCCATATGAATTAGAACAAATGACGGGAAAATACTGAAAAGTACTGTTACTTATTTGAGGTCATCAACAATTAGCAGGTGAGAAAAAATCACTCCCGACTAGACGGTTTGCAATATTTTGTGAAAGATGTTCTGCTTAACAATTATTAGTCCACACCTACCATTCTTGAGTCTTAACAAACAAAATCATCCAATGAATAGTGTGTTGTTACATGTGGCTTCTGCGTGGCAGTTGGGAAATGTCACTTGACCTGTTCGGGGTACCTGCGAAACTGACAACAAAAATCAAACAGAACAGTATAATGTTCTCTGGTTATTGCCGCACTTACCAGGAGTAACGTAATCTAACCTGGTTTTCTGGTCACAAGGCCATGGTAGACACAGTAAATGAAGACTGTTGCCGATGAACATTTAACAATTGACAGAAGATACGAGTTTGCAGAAACCTGGCTACCTTAAACCAATGAATTATCTTCAAATGCTTAAAGCTACGCACATAATTTTGCCTCGTCAGACTTTGTCAGTAATTTTTCAAGGACTTGTCAGTTGATTGTCAGTTTGACAAGTTTGACCTTGACGAGTTTCTGACCGTTGCCTCATCACGCATTGATAAACACTTGTCGCTATCTTATCAGAAACTTGTCACAAATGTGTCAAGTATTGCGTAACCATGACGACACATCCTTTTCAAAACGAGTGAAAACACGCTTACATTCTTTTTGAGATTTTTTAGGTTTTATGAATATTACTAGAAGTTTCAAATTATCACGTCTTAAAAACATGTTTAATGGATAAACCATGATGTAAGTGCCCACGTCATATTCTCTGTATGTTTTGAAATAAGTTGTGATGTTTGCAGAATGCTTGTGAAATTTGTGAAAATTGTATTATCGCCCACTGTTCCAATGAGTAATGTATATTGTGTAGTTACTGGCATGTATTCAAACAGGGTGAATGGATTCGATTATTTTAATGTTTAATGAAACAAAATCTGATGGTATAACTATCAAAATAACAAAACCTGATGGTATAAATATCAAAATCTGCAGCTTATGCATGCATAAGTAAACCGCCATTGCAATATATTATATAGTACAATACTGCAAAACTTGTCAGAAACTTGTCATAAAATTGTCGGAAACTTGTTCGTCAACCTGACCAATTTGATGTGAAAGGACTGACCTGGAATTTCATGCGTTACGATGCTTCCGCTTCCAAAACTTAATCATTTAGAAAAAAAAACCAATTCGTCATTTCAGAAATTAGTAAATAAATAATATCAGTTAATAAATAAAAAAATATAAGAATTTTATTAATATAACATTACATCAAAAACAGCTATCGAAAGGAGTAAAAATATCCTCTTTCTCACAATATCATTATATTATTCGTGACTTCATCAAAATTATCAAATGGCACATTCAAAGTTTTTTGGCACTAGTTTTAAAAACACTTCTATTATTTTCGTCGGACTGCTTTAAATTTTTTATGGATGTTACCAAGGTAGTCCTCTCTTGAAAATATGCCTTTTAATTATTTTAAAAATTTTTCGAACCATTTTCAAAATGTTCTTCCTCGTATAATTTTGTTATGCCTTCCATTTTAGTTCGAATGGTTTTCAGGTGAATCTTTGTTTAGAAAATACATGTTGAGTACTTGGATAATTGTCGCAAAAAGTTGGCGCAATGGCTCTTAAGTAAGAACGATGCCTTTCTGTGCTTTTTGGACGGATAGGAATGCTCAAAGACAAGATATATACCGCTGATGTAAGTACACTTTGGGTACGGTCCAAGACAGTGAAAGAGGTACAGGGGTAAGTGTTGTGTTGAGATCCGTGCCGACATTAGATGGAAGTGGGGGTGACGGTTATAAAAAACAATGAAATGGGGAATTGGCGATGTGGCGACCACCTCTCAGACGTTTCGGATAAAAATACTGTGGCCTAACTCATCACGAGCGACAACTTTCAGGTTAATAGTCTTAATTATAAAATAGTACAAAGTCAAAGTAAAACTTTATAAACAGGAAAGGCAACGGTGGAAAAGGATGGCAAGGGAAGGGGTGGGGATGGGTTAACATTTGTTTTTGTTGTTGACAAAAACAAAAGGCAATGACTGCCTAACAAAAGAGTTTGACATGTTCGGGTATTCTGATTCACAGCCACTCTAGTATAATTAGATGTTAATGTTTTGGGCTGGTAACAATGTCCCTGAACATTCGTATTATACTTGATTAACTTGAACTTGGCTGGCCACAATGTCCTTAGACAATGGTGTTAATTTAAATGTTTTCAAATCGTAATTAATTGTTTAATATTCTTTATTCGAAAAGTCCGTCAATCACTTGGCAATGATAGTTTGATGACAAGATATTGGTAAACGGCAAATTAGAATTTGACAAATACATGACAAGAACATGACAAGCCAGTGACCAAAACAAATTTTTGACAAATTTACACTGTTGAGTTAGACATCGTCTGGTTGAGGAGTTCAGGGTCGTCAATAAATTTGACGAAGTTTTGACGAACTTGTGACAAATGGACAAGTTTGACATGACAAGTTTCTGTCGAATTATTGACGAATTATTAGCATGACGAATTTATGACAAAGTGTTGACAAATTTTGATTGGAATTCACTGAATTGGGCATCGTTAATGGACAAGGCAAATTACTCAGTCTCTTGCCAGTTCGCCAACTTTTCGACAAATTCTTGACAAAGGCGTATTATGTGTGTAAGCAAGCATGCCTCACATAAATGTTATTATACATATTTGTCAACATATTTGTCAACACATGTTATGCATATTTGTCAACAGTTTTGTCTAATTATCAAAACAACATTTTCAGTAATGTAATCCTCAAGGAATTTTCATTTCAAAAATGCTGCTTTAACCGACCTCAGGCACTTTTTACATCACCCTAAAAGTTGAAAGCCACATTAAAAATGAAAAATCATCTCATCAAATGATATATTCATGAGTAAAGGCGCAGTTAGAACGTGTGTGTAACTGCAATCATAAAACATAAACTTGAGAAGTGTGTGCAGAACTTTTTTTTTTTTTTGCTTTTCGTGTTTTTTTGTTTGTTTGTTCGTTTGTTTTTTAGCGCTGACTGTTGTTTTGAACAATTGATTGCAAATGTTTTTTGGGAAAGAGCCGAATTCTGAATGAAAGTTACCCCTTTTTGACGAAAGTGGCAAATCGCATGGAATAGTTCTGGCCAAAGTACTTTTGGAAACGTCCCCAGCAAACAATAAGACGTCAGAATGGCGTTGGGTCGACGTCGTGACCCGACGTTTCCGACGTCGGACTGACGTGCCGGTTTTGGTTGTATATGAAATGGAACCGACGTCGGGTTTTCAACGTCAGAAAGACGTCGGGCTCCGACCTAAATTCGACGTCGGAATTAAGTCGGTTTTAGGTTGTATATGAAATTGGAAAAGACGTCGGATTCCGACCTGAAACTCACTAGAATTATTTAATTAATAGATAATTAATCATTCAACTGCTGTTGTGAAATACATACGAAAGCATTTTCCATGTACATTTTTACAATCTAGGAAGAAAAATACCGACGCGCCATCAAAATTCTAAAATGTGCATGTAAAAATTACGTTTTTTCTTCCTCTTTTTCAAAATGACTTCCATTTCCGGTGAGCGATAACAATGTTCATCGCTTTTTGGCCGTTTTTGCAACGTCGGAATGACGTCAGAAAACCGACGTCGCCTTGACTTCGGAATAAAGTCGGGCTTTGGGGTTATAAGTCAGAATATTGTTGTGAAGTCGTCGCGACCAAAATACAACCTTTTTTCAACTAAAAAAAGACGTCGGTTGTTTGCTTGGGTATGTTAACACATATGTTATCAGGTTACAAAACCCTCTCCCCACCCCCGTATTAAACCTTACATGGTCTGTATTTTGTGAAAAGCCGATGAAAGGAGCTGAATTGCTTTGTGTTCAAAACAAGTGAAATTTCAGTGTTAAATATCCGAAAAAACATTAAGAATATGGTGATGAGTGCTTAACGTTGGTGCAAAATTGATATTATAAAGTGTCTCAATTTAATATATACATATTGTTGCCAACCTTGTAATTCTTGCGATTAGAGAACCGACCGAGCGACGACGGTGTCGCTTGGGGAGGTCGATAATAGGTTGATTTATTGTGTGTTGTCACTTCAATTAGCAACACGATCTACTTTCTCTTGCTATCCGAAGAGTGACTAAGAGGCGCTTTTGAGCTGGTGAAAAGCGCAACTCTTCCAGCCTTAAATGAGATGTAGAAAAGTTGAAAAAGGACACTTTCTGCCAGGTTAGAAATTGCGATTCTTCTGGGTTGTTTCCTTCAGAAACAGCTTGTCTTCAATCCAGAATAAAATTCAATAAAAAGATTTAACTTTATCCATGTCTTATAATTTATTCCTTTTTTAAACAGGTTTTCCACTATTTCTACCTTGCTATTCTTTTCTTGCGTTATCCTCGGTTTTCATTGGCTGTCAGGTCTCGTAGCTGTTAATCAGTAAGTCTAGAAGTCTCGAAGTTTTGAAGTTTTTAATCCCCGGCTATCCAGAGAGGGCCTCGCAGACAGCCAATGACAAACTGAATTTGCCACAGCAGGAATCTGGACACGACATCATTGCAAATCGGTTATAAAAAAAATATTCATAACACAAAGCGAGCGGCAGAGTTTTTTTCTTAAAAACATTGCTTTACCCAAATATAGGTTGTTTATAGTTCACTTCATTCGAAATATTTGCTATGCCCGTGTGCAGTGTCACCTCCGAGCGGGTCTTTCGGATCCGGAGTAGCATGTCTGGGTTTGGTATTATCTTTGAATAAAGCCCAACAATATCTATCTGTACACGAGTATATATACACCAAAAGTCCTTGAGCCACCAAATAAAAAACGTTTAAGCGCAGCACAAGGTAACAGGAAGTTTAATTCCGTGAACTTCCACAACTAGTATTTACCCAAATGCACGATGTTTTTAGTTTACTTCATTCGATGCATTTGCTATTATCCAGAGTAAAAATGGAAACACGCTATTCACGAAAAAAGGATCTGATCCGAGTAGTTCTGAGGTGTCTTATCGTGTACATAATGTTAAAAAAACACGCTAGAGGTCTTCCATCGCCCGATTCGCCTTGCCTTATCGGGATCCAAACCACTCTCAATGGCTGTCGTTGCGCTCTCGTTGGAGTCTTTTTGCCGAGTACATATTGAGGTCTAATCCTGAAAAGTATGTGGCGTCCTCGAGAATATTAGACACGGTACACGCACAAATCGCCTTGTACAGTTTCTTAAGTGTCAAAAACACAGGCTTACTGTCCAAGCGACGATGGTTTTCTGTACGTTTGATGTATACCCATAGAGGGTCTAATCAACAGGGTCTAATGTTTTCACTGAAACGGGGGAAATGGTAAAGGAAAAACAGTCTCTATGTGAGTAATTTTTTATTCCGAGAAAGGTGATTTGCAAGTGCCCGCTCTCGAGAAACTTGACCTGTTCTGTAGAAAAAATTAAACAACTTTCACAGCCTGTAGTCGTATCCTCGACTTTGGATTTTGGAGCAAGTCGAAGAGGGGCAACGTCAACGTGAATGCCAATAGCTTGATGCATTTCAGTCTTAGTCTTTTAATTGGCAATTCGTAGTTCTTCTCCCAGTTGGAAAACAGACGATTGAAGGGTTCAATCGGCAGAATATTTAACTTTTGACTTAAAGTCTCAGTGCACGATGTCACTAGGGAGCTCAGTAAAAACCGCATATTCGTGATATCCAAAACACGAAATAAATAATCCAGTGCAGACAGAAATGTGCACCACATACGTGGAGTAGATGGAGTAGATGGGGCAAGGCAGAATTGGATAGACTTTGGAGCTTGAGAGCTCTAACCTTATTTATTTAGTGCTTTCACCCACTCACTCTCCAGGCCGAATACCTGCACGTGCGATTTTTAGGAGTTCTGAGTTTTTCCCCTGCACCAAATTTGTGGATTTGGTAATTCGAATGCATGTGATATTGACAATTGCTGCAGAATACGAAGGCACGGCTGGGCTGGCCACTTTGGTGCGATTATGGTAGCAACTGCGTTTTGCTGTTTTATCACCTCCAATATTTTTGGTAACAGGAACACTGGTGGATTGACAAAATAGTTATGATTTACCCAGTCCGTTTGATTCAAAGCATCCACCGCTTTTGGTAACGGATCCCAGTGCAAGCTGTTGTATACTGGTGTCTGAAAATTTGTTATATCGGCAAACCTGTCTACCGTGTGATTTCTTTACAGCCTGTTTAAAAGCCTGAAAACAAAGGAATCCAGTTTCCAACTGCAAGTGCTGAATTATGATAGCCGACTGAGTCTGTTGGAATGCTTATTCAGAACCCCCGAAAGGGTCTGGATGCATTTGTTTGCCAAATCGTTTTTAAATGTTTGCAAAGTTAACAACACCGCTAACAATTCCTGATAATTAACTGATTTTTGTTTCGCTACATAATTCCATGGCCCAGCAGTCTCATTATCATTACAGACGCCTCGCCAGCCTAAGTCGGAGGCATCAGTGTATGCCTGCTTGTCAATGCCTTTTTAACCACTGGTCGACCGTTCCAAAAATTCTAAATCCTTTATACTAGGTTTGTCGAGGCAAAGAGTGTCAGAACAAGATTTCCTTGTGCACAGTAAGCGATGCACGTTACGCAGTAACAGTTTTGTAGTGGCACTGGCTTTTGTACATGCAATACACTGTCACAAAAACGCACGATAATACGAGCCGAAGGAGTACCTTTGGCTAATAACAGATGAATGTCCCTCTTCAGTTTCACAATTCTAGGCTTATGGATAGATAGGATTTAGCTCCGACTTGTCGGAGTTTATAACCAAACTAACCTTTCATAGGTATCGATTAACAGTTTCTTATGTTGCGCGATGTCGTTTAGCTGAGATATAAATAAATATGAACCGCAGTAAATTTCTCAGTAAATACTGCACCACAGCTCTAATTGTTTTATTGAAATAAAATGGACTAATATTCAATCCAAACGGAGATACATTCCAAAAAAAGAGCTTGTTACTCCAGGCAAACCCAAGGTACTGACGGTAAGTGGTATGCACTGATACGTGGTGGAAACCATCTTTAAGGTCCACAGAAATAAACTGATCGTTAAACTGTAAGTTATCCCATACCGTCTATCCCTTCGTGGCTATTTAATGACCGCAGATCCACAATCAGCCTAAGTTCTCTGTCCTTTTTCTGCGCACAACTTATACCATTAATTGAATGGGGTTTTTCTCTAACCTGAGAAATGGCACCAGAAAGTAATGATTTCTTAATTCACTATCCACGAATTGTGATTGGTCACCAGTAAGTTAATCGTTCTTGAAAACGTACCGAGGGGTGCGAAGAAAACGGAAGTTTAACGTCGTCGTTGATCCAGTCAATGACTTCCTTATTGGCTCCAATTTTATGCCACTCTGTGATGTGTCTTTTCACAGAACCCTTTACCGATTTTCCCATATCCTACTGATACTCATCGTTGTTGTGTGGCCTGTTGGCTGGGAATCATTGATTTGTAAACTGACTGTAAATTGTGCTGGTAACTATCTCGTCGGAGAAATCTACCGAAACCTCTACCACGTTTCTCGAAGTTGCCGGTTGGTAACTGGAACAAACCGATACGACGTCCGTCAGATTGGCAAGCGAATCACTATCAAAGGAAGTGGTATGACGTCGAATGTGTTTGTAAAAGTGATCTGTCTGGTAATCGAAGTGATTGTCCACTATAACTGCAGAATAATCACTCTGCAGAAATTTTTGCAACGCACTGGCGACCACAAACACTTTCAGCTTAACACTGTCGACTGACTGACCGTCGTCGTCGTCGGCTGAGGCTATTTTCAGTAGAGTTTTGTCATATTTCTCACAGGACGTAATCAAATTTATACGATTTTGGTCCTCTCTCTTAACGCCTGTGCGATCTTTGAAGAGTTCGAATTCCTCTGGAATTGCTAAAGACGAATAACGTTCCTTTCAAAGCCTTAAAATCAGCTTCGCTGGCGGCGGAGGAGACTATGTCTGACCGCGCTCCTGATGTATCCCTTCCTGGTCTGGTATGGCAGGGTCTATGCGGCCTGATATGGCAGTTTGCAGTCCTCAACAAATCCCCTCCTTACCTCTGGGGTCAACGAAAGCTCCTATTTGGGATAAACGATTGCAACTCCTCACACAAAACAGTTTTTCTTGGGTTTTCCAGTTTTTCTACATGCATTATCACAGTATCGAGTTTTCTAGAAACTTCTGTTAAATCAGGTTTTTCTTCACTCCAGCCATGCAAAAAGATATCGATTAAACTGCGGGTATAATGCTATCTAGTTTCCTTTCCAAATTTGGACTTGATGGTTTATCCTTATCGTCATTTTAGATAATATTTTTTACAACCTGCAGCGGAAGTGAACGCTGCACAAGGTAACCGGAAGTTTAGCTCCGTAAACTTCCATAACTATCACTAAAAGGGAATGAATCTTGGGTCGTTGGCAAGAGGGAGAGTGCTGGGCTAGTTATGCTGCCAAGTGAATGGGACCGTATTCTTGGAGGGTCACGTCCAGAAACCTAGCCTGCCGGGCCCGTATTCTAAAAAATCTTTCAATATTTAACCAAAATATTTATAAAAGAAAGATGGCGACTATTGTGTAACTTAAGGGCTTCGCACACTGAACTCGGTGTGACACGACACGACACGTCATATCGAAATAGAAAATTTTATCATTTTTGCGGATTGTCGTGATGAGTCGAGATGACGTAGTTATCCAGATTAGCTACATAGCAGCATCTTTTAATAGATGTGGCAGGTTTATGATGGCAATCTTTACAAGCATGACAGAGGCTAGTGTGGAATGTACAAGGTCAATACTTAAGTATTATTTTTGTAACACATATTGGAAACAGTGAATATGGATGACATCCGTGAACAACTTATATCTGAAATTGAAAGAAACCCTGCATTATGGGATAAATCACATCCGGATTATAGACACAACAACGTTAAAATTTTACTATGGAAGGATGTGGCGAAAGAATTGGAGACCACAATATCGTGTCGTGATGTAGGCCGGGTGCAATATAGATGTCGAGTATTGTCGTGTCGAGCCGTGTCGTGTCGTGCCGTGTCGTGTTCAGTGTGCGAAGCCCTTTACAGCTTAGCCTGTGTGCGGATAGCCGTTGTTGGTGTTTGTAGCGTCGGTTTAAGTCGAGATTAAAATCAAACTACAATATTGTTGTTTATTGACTTCTACGACACACCCATTCAACCACTAACACAACAGGCGAACATCACATGGTGTCAGAAGAAACTCAAAGAACAAAATCCCAAATTTGGTGACATTTTTCTTTGTTAAAACGCGACAAGATGTGGACAATAATAGATGATCTTGGTTGATGGTACAGTCAACAGATGGACAGATGGTGAACAAATCGCGACGTTTATCTAGTGACTTTTGTGTGTGTCCTAGCGTTCCTGCTGGTCACGTGTGTTAGTGGGCAAATTGGTAAACAAAATTTTAGCATTCTGGAGATATGAAGTACACCAAAATCCATGGTTTACACCTGTAACCTGAATGAAAATTGGAAATGGTTCAAGCAGCGGTCCTAAAATATACCGTACAGCTTCTGGTGCTCTGAATAAAGAGCCCGAGACTCAAGTTGCGATCCTTCTACATGTCATGGGGAAGAAGCTCTTGGCAATTTTAGTACCTTTACATGGGAAGACGAAGCACACAAAAACGATTAGGTCCAAACGTTTGCATAAAAAATGTGGTGTTAGAACGATTTCAGTTCAATAAAGCAGTCCAAGAACCAAACGAAGAATTTGATAATTTTCTAACGCGTCTTAAAAATCTGGCGAAACCTTGTGAGTACGGTGACTTACACGACAGTTTGCTGCGTGATGAAATTGTTGTATCAATTCGCGATAATGTTGTGTGTGAAAGGCTATTGTGTATAGCTGGTGAAAAGGACTTGACGCTAAATATTGCTATCGCAACCTGTAAAACTGCTGAAGTAACCAAAAAGCAGTTAGAACACTTAAAGAAAGACTTATGTGAAATAGCTTCGATTGAAAACTTAAAATAGCGTTGTAAGTTACAGAAGCAGTCAAAAGTAAAAACTGATAGCAAAAGCAGCAAAAGTCCAGAGTCTACCATGTCGTCACTTGATGGTACAAGACCGAAGGATCTACAAAGAAGTGCAAAGCTGAACAACTACAAGTGCGGTAGATGTGGAACGAAACATCCGAGAGGTCAATGTCCAGCTTTCGGAAAAGTGTGCAACAAGTGCCATTTCCGCAATCGTTTTCCTTCTCGTTGCTGAACAGGAAAAACTGTGGAAGATGTGCAAGAAGTGTCTACTGACGTTACTGATTGCGATGACAGTTTATACGCCAACTTGGTGTTTGTCAGCAGTGTCGCTGGAAGTTCAATTAATTGGTGGATTGTACCAATTACACTAAATGGTTATATCCTTCCTCATAAAATTGACACGAATGCTCAAACAAATGTGTTGTGGGAAAATGATTACAAGCTTTTGCTCTTTAAGTCACGTGAGAAACTCCACGGTTACACGGGTCAAAGCTTAGACGTTTGGGGCAAGTGTTGTCTTACAGTGCGCCAAAATGGAAAACAGTGCCAAGCAGTGTTTTATGTGTGTCGCGGAACAACACACCGTTTATTCGGATTAGGTCTAAATGAAAAAGTGGAGTTAGTAAAACTCACATGCAAGTCAACAAAAAATCGACTATAACGAATGTCCAAAGCGGTGTTGATAATGTGGTTGAGCAACCTGAAAAGCACATGGATTATGACAAATTTGTCAACTAAAATCGTGATTGTTTTGAAGGTTTAAGTGCTATACCTGGAGAACACCATATAGTTATTGATGGGTCAGAGCCTTCAGTCGTTCAGCCCTGTAGAAAAATACCTTTCCCCTTGCATCACAAACTAAAACAGGAATTAAAGCGTATGGTTGATTTAGGAGTTCTCACACCAGTTGAGGAGCCTACTGACTACATCAGTTCCATTGTGCTTGTAACAATATGAGATTTGCAGTTAGGGTTGTTTTTAGACCCGCGGGCTCTTAATTGTTCTATCAAACGGGAACATTTCAAATTACCTACACATGAAGAGGTAATGGTAAAGTTTGGAAAGGCAAAGGTCTTTTCCAAATTAGACTCAAGTCTAGGTCTTTGGAAATTCGAAACTCGACAAAGAAAGTAGTCACCTCACGTGTTTCATTTCTACGTTCGGTAGATTTAGATACTTACGTTTACCGTTTGGAATCAAAAGCGCCTGATGGTATCACAATCGTGTTCGTTAAATGTTTGACGACCTCGAAAACGTGTATACGTCAATAGATAACATTATAGTCACGGAAAAAACCTTTGCAGAACACGATAAAACACTGATTGAAGTGATGAAACGAGCCAAACAAAACAACTTAAAGTTGAATCTTGGTACCAGTACCAATACACCATACTTTACTTAAGACTGAGAGTGATAAGCAGGTCATTCAAGCTAAATATCAGCAACGTATCAAACAGAAAGATCATTTGGATAAGGTTGCTACACCGTTGAAACCTTTAAACTCATGGGATCCTGTGGGCATGCATAATTTTTAAAATAAACGTTCAGATCAACCAGCTACAGTGTTACAGGAAATTTTAAACCGGTCATACTTGGTTCAAACACCAGCATGTGTTAAATATCGCAGAAATCGGAAACACATCAAGCCCATTTTTGCTGGTAATTCAGAACAAGATGTGTCATACAAAGACATCAGTGAAAATGTAAACAATGCCATTTCTGAAGATTTGGTTCAAAATATTCCAAGCAGTACACCCGAGAGTGATGTACAAAAGGCGCAGGTTCTGCCAGTTCGTCAAGTTAAACCTGAAGTTGTGTCTCCTGGTAAAGATATTCCGATAACACGAAGATCCCAAAAACTGACCAAAGCTCCAGTGAGGTTGATTACTGAAAAAGAATAGTAGGGTTTTAAGTGTGAGAAACCTTGTGTATTATTAAGAACTCTCATGTAAAATTTGTTAAATTGTTCAAGTTAATCTAAAACAGCATATGAAAACAACTATCACATTAGAGACTTATTAGTCAACGGTATTATTAGAACTGTGCTTCTTTTCCTCTTTTCTTAAAAAAAAGGGAAGGTGTTGTGTAGCTTACAGCTCAGCCTGTATGCTGATAGCCGTTGTTGGTGTTTGTGGCGTCGGTTTAAGTCAAGATTAAAATCAAATTACAATATTGTTGTTTATTGGCTTGTGTGACAACCCCAATCAACCATTAACACCACAGGGGAACATCACACCCACAATCCTAGGGTTCTCAAACTATATCCATGACAAATATTAAGCGCTTATTGTGTCGAATATCAAATAGTTAATGGCAAATCATAATGTAGCAGTATTTCCCTGTGGTTAAAGAGTTTTATCTTATATAACCAAGCTGAAGGGTAACCCGCATAACTTTAAAAGGTGTCCGTTTTTTTTAAATCCAAAACACATGATCATAGGAGGATTTTGGATTATCGCACTCGCTTTTCATGTTTCATGGTTATGTGCAAACACATGATTTTATTATGGCTGTGATTTTTTGTAAATAAAAGAAACCGGAAATAAATTTTTTAAAAAGTGTTTGACATTTTATTACTGTGCTTTTTGTCCAATTGCACACGCTGTTTTGCAAAATAATGTGGAAAGTTTTATATATATATTTCTGTTATCAGTTTAGCATCAGCTGTAGTTTGTAAAGATAAAAATCCATAAATAGTGGAATCAGTCCCGTATCCAATATAAACAAATGCAGGTATGTTATCACAATAAACGGATTTAGACTTTTGTCGAAATATTTTTCCGTTTCGACTGGACTGAGTTTGGATAAAGGATATAAAGAAGTGATAGAAAACATCTGGCAATAAAACAAAACAAAAAAGTTCCATTGTTCCAGAAACATTCACATCTTGGCTGTTAAAGGGGCTGAATAATATGTAAAAGAGTTTTTAAAAGATCATATAACAGCTTCTTAAATTCGAAATTATGTATGTAGAAAGAAAATTACAATTTTGATGTTTTTGTTTATCATTTCTTCATAACTTAACCAAAAAAATTGCATTCGAAACGACACCTCCATAAGAAAGGTAAGAAAGTACGAATTGCCTTATTCACGCCTATTTATGTTTAGCGCAAATCAGAAATTATACTGTTATAATGTTATAAATACCGCGTTAATGTGTTTCATGGTTGAGTGGGATTTTCCAACGATCTTGATCTTATGAGGGTAGAGACATGGAAGTGACAGCGAAATGAATGCTAAGCTAGTGTAGATCTTAAAATCTTAGCAAGTTGGTTTTTAAATGGTATTTTAAATACAATATTTTTTATGAAAATCTGCAAAGTGAAAGTTAAAAAAAGTATTGTGAGTTTAGTCTCACAGTTGTGGACTCGTAAGGTTTTCTAAAATCCTGTTCAGATATATACATAGGGAAATACAAAAATTGAAATTACTTTTCTGTCCTGTGAAGATAGGTAACGTCTGAGGTCATATGGGTTTGAACACCTAGTTCGAAGTAAGTATGGGGTTTTATAACCAGTATAAAAAGTTGGATGTTTCCCAGTGTGAGCTCTGGTAAACAGTTTTCCGAAAAATGTGTCAGAGAACGTGTATAAATTTTAAGACTTGATTGGTGGCGTCAGACAAAATGCATGGAGTAACACTCAACGGATTTCGTTATTTCCTTCAGGGGACAACTCTGAAATGCGCGATTTATTTCAGGAGTATACAATTAAAAGCAAACGCGTTTCGTCATCACTGCAAAATCACTGCCTCAGTCTTTATATATTGTTACTTGCCTGGAAAATAAAATTTTCTGTTGTGGGCCCTTTGCTTTCCCCTCTCCGAGTAGACATCCATGTGAAAATATATGTCGTAAGGAAATTTTTCGGAGGCTTCAGATTTAAGTCAGGAACTTAAGGTCACAAGGTCCCGCTAATTTCCAGCTCTGATGTTATTATGTCAAAATACCACGTGGTAATTGCACCGTATGCTGAATGCACTAATTATTTATTCTTCATAGAACAGTTTGAACGAAACACAATGACACAATGGTGAATGGAGTGGAGAGGGGGGCCCCCGCAGCCGAAAAAGCGGGTACAGTCGACAAAGATGGGGGCACGTACGCAATTGGCGAGTTGGATTTTGGTCCAGTAAGTATGTTCGTCTTTTTCTTCTTCAAATTTGGCTCTCAGGATGTTAATAGATTTTACATAACAAAAGTATTTGTTGCATTTGCAAATGAAAAGCGCCTTTCTGAGAAACAAAATATAAAAACAACCGGTTTACAAGCTCGAAGCTTTTTTTTACAACGCATAAACGGCACAGAGGATGTTTTCTAGTGGCGTGCGAGGGTACACTCAAGACTATGGCGAAAGCCAATGACGTTTGCAGATCACATCAGCGATTGACAACATGGCACGCATTCGTTAATCTAAGTTCCTGTGGGTTTAGCATACTTAGGAGGGAGACCTGCATTTTTTGTTCCTCGGGTTGGAATGTTACGTTCAGCTTTGCCTCGTATAGCATTCCACCCTTCGGTTGAACAAAACTACATGTCACCCTCCTAACTATATCACAATCGTATAGTGTTGTCTGCTATACTTGGTATTGTATTTTTGCGTGAGAGGTGATATAAAATAAACGTTTGAGGACGAATATTTTTATTTTCTTTTATATGCTCTGAGAACAGTGAAATTCCCTGAATTGGCTGAAGAACGAAGCGTTTATAATGACTTGGTAGCGGGTTTATCGAAACAAAAATAAACTGCTGATCGGATGGCTTTATTGTTTAACAGAAAGAAATAAAGGACAGAAGAGATGGGGTGCTGGGGCCGTTAACGCTATTCGCACCCTACCCGCACGAAGACAGTAAGTTAGTGTGTACAACTGTACAAACTCGTGTGTAAGATATGAAATTGGGTATAATTGATGTTATTGGTCATTATTCTTGTCGATAAAGGAACGGCCAAAATCAGATAAATGACATGTAAATCAACACCGCGGTGTATCCAATTTCCCGAGTTATCAATTTTCACTGATGCTCGTATCAGAAAGTAAATAATGAGTTTCTATAAACATCAAAAGAAATATGTGTACATATAAAAATTCCCTTAATTTGACTTGAATTTTACTTTTTGAATGACACATACATCATTAAAACTTGTTGTGATATACAGTATATTTGTTTCTGTTTTAGTTCCTCAACCTGAAAAAGTAGAGCTTGAGCGGCCCGTAACGCCTATAGATGTGAGTAAATGGCAATATTCTCCTTCATATATGTTAATACTAAGTGACCCCAAGCTATAGCTGTGTCTTTAAGGAAACGCCCCAATAGACACATTCGTGCTAGGCATTAACGCTAGGTATTAACATGCCTAGTAAACCATTGCGTGCGTTATTTACTCAGACCGATGAGTAGATTTTATTTCAGATTGTTCGATTATATAATAGAATTACTGCACAGTCCAGAGAAAAGTACAGGAGGCTACACCTGAAATCAAAATGGATATGGTCTGAACTGCTTCTTAGCGGTCAATGCACACGGTGTACTTAAGCGGGTTTGATTTTCCCCTACACCCCAGTCATGCTTTAATGTATGTAATACATTTATCAATGATTTTTAATCGAGCAGAAATCGATGAGCAAGTAACACCATTTGTCCGGCAGTACGGGCTTCTTTGGTTCACCATATATTATTATTATTATTATTATTATTATTATTATTATTATTATTATTATTATGGTTTCTAAATTCAAGTTTGGGTTGGTGCTTTGATAGCAGTTTTAGCTTCATGAATTATGTGGAACATCTGTAGAAATATGTAACAAATGACCAAAATATACGTATCTGAAAATTTGAACTGGGCTGAGGGGTTTGAAGGTGAGAGGTAAAATATCCTTCCTCCAACCGCAAAAAAGGATTGCAAAGTAGAATGATTGTAATCTCCACTTACCTGTTATCTGTGAGTTGTTTTTTTGTGTAAAAAATATAATAAAATTGACTTATTTTATTTATGATAATTATTTTTTTCTTATTCTGCAGTTTATTTGTTATGATTTGAATTAGTAATATGTCAGGTCCAGTTAAAAAAAATAAATAAACAAATAAAAATGCGTAAAAAGTGAGTAGACAAGCAGGAATGGAGCAGTTTTCTTGGCGGGGAAAGAAGTGGAGGGGGGAGGGGGGTACCTTTACTGTAGGAGATGGAAAGATACAAATATGAAGTTCTACTTGAGCAGGGAGATGAGTAACTTATCACTGGCTGGCCATTGACCTGCGAATATGTCACTACAACTCGCATCTGTTAAGTGAAAACTATGAAGTGGAATGCCGGGTAAATGGTATTAACTGGTTGTACGAGAAATATGTTTTGCCCCCCCCCCCTCCCCCCCCCCCCCCCCAAAAAAAAAAAACCGCCGCCAATAATCGCGTTGCCCTCTAACACTAGAACTAGAATCAACATGCTCGTCTTTCTGTCTTGATGACGTCACAGGAGGAGATCAAGGCGCCGCCGCCGACGTATGAGCGTCTGTGTAAGCTGGTGCGCAGGCGCGTTGCTGTCAGATCACACATCGACTCACTCAGCACGGCGGATCAAAAGGAACTGGTCAGTTCATTCGGGATGACACCGGACTTTAAATATACTGACTTGTCGAATGAACAAAAAGAAAAAAAGAAAGAAAGAAATAAAATTTTGTTGGATTATTTGCTTTTTTAACTAATTAACTAATTATATGCTAAAACGAGAATTAAACAAGCTAAGAAAAGAACAAGAATAGCAATAGAAGTGAGAAAAATATCATGAATGATTTTTGCATTTCAGTCGGCTATTGTGATGGGCGAGTTGAACTCTCTCTGGAAGGACTTGCGGTTGCAAGTCAATGACCCGTTCCTAGTGAGTAGAGTTCATTTAGCAGTATCTTTCACCGGTCCCCACGCACGCATATACTCATCACGAAATAAGAAGACATAGTCGTTCGTTCTTTTCCGGTAACAATCGGAATGACTGTAGCTGTGTGGGGTATTTACTTAGAATGAAAAGGCATCACGTGTGAGAGAGGAACACAAAGTCCTAATTTGAAAATAAACTCGGTCTGTGAATAATTCATATGAAAAAGTATCATTTGAAAAGGTCATATAATAAAATTGTTACGGTAGTATTTTGACCTTCAAATGAGAATGTGGTAGAAAAGCAATATTTCTTCAGGGGATGGGGCACTGTTGGGGCATAGTAAATTGATTCATAAATAGTTGTGCTCCTTATTTAATGGTAAAGTATTGATGAAACCGAGACTTAATACGTGATTTCCTATGAGAAATTATTCCGAAATTAGACTGGTCCGTAGCGGAGGATTACGTATATTGTACATTTAATTGCAATTGCAGTCCCCGGCTTCAAACAAAGAGCTGCAGAGGCGTATCGTTGTACATATAGTGACTGTGTGCGAACAGCTGTTTTTACATTACTTAGAAAAAGCTGCCAGTGAGTCTCTTTTTTTTCTTTTAACTAACAAAAAAAAAAAAAAAAAAAAAAGAAAATGCAAAGAAAGAAAGAAGAAAGTGTTACTTAGATGCTACGCCTGGTTTATACAAAAGAAGTTAAAAAAAGAAAAAAGAAAAAAAAACAGTACTTGTGGAAAGACAAATGCCGAAATGAAAAAAAAAGTATGTTGTCATCTTGTTTTAAGCATTTCAAAATATTGTTGTTTTGTTTTTTTTTTTTTTGTTTTTTTTTCAAAACTGTGCTCAACACAATTTTTTTACTGCTTGGCTTTGATTACTTCGTGATACTCCATTATATTTTAACTTGTACTAATTTATTACTTTTTTTAAAGGAGGGCCGAAAGACTCAGTGGGCGTTAATTTTGAATTCCGTCATAATGTACTAATTTGTTTCTAGTTTTGACCAAAAGAGGTGTGTTCAGCGGACCAGCAAACATGAGCCGTCTGAAAGCAATGCTGGCGCTGGATCTCCACAAATTGTATGTACATCATTACAGAAAGTATCAGATATGCTAGATCTGCTTCCGTATGTTAGTGTTTACGCCTAACTTTGTTACTGCGTTCAGCGAGTCACATTCACTTTTAAACTATATTTTTCACCGAGCACTTTCACAGAGCTCAATATGAACAGTGACTTGTGTGAAAATGTAACAGGTTTTCTCTTCAATAACCACCCCCCTCCACCACCTCCAAAAATAAAATAGTAAATAAATAAGTAAAATTAAATAAATTAAAAAAATAATAATAATGATAAAAGTAAACAAATAAAATAACATAAAATAAGAAATAAAAGAAATGAAAAATAATTATCTCAGTATTTATGAGTTTCTGCGGGATTTATGAAGAGGTGAAGGGCGTCGTTGACTCGTTTCCATGCGGTGGTCACGTGTCGGTTGTTTTCCAGCCTGAACGTTCTCATCATACGCCGCTACATCGTGGGAGACCTGCGTGAGAAGAAAGAGGAAGATGAGGACAAGGTGCCAGCTATCCCCGAGCAGCCCGCCACCAAGCTGTCCTACAAAGGCTTCGTAAGGCTTGTCACTGCTATTATGATATCTCTGTAAATCAATAGTGGTGTTTTTATGACTCTGGGGAGTCTTGGCAAAAAGTCGAAAATTAAGTTATGCAGAAATTAATGCGGGATGTTTCTGTTGGGCAAGTTCTTGTCCTGAAACATTGTTTGTAAAATTCCAGTGCTGTTGTGTTTGAGTTTGGGAAACGGAGATTGTAAAGAGTTGCAAGCAGTCTTGGTGTTTAAACTGGATTGGGGTTAGGTATGGGATATCACGGCGTTTTGCGTCATTGAACGAAGTGACGGGGTATGAGGGATGGGCTTCAACCTTGGATCTGCCTGTGCACTGTATGTGAGCAAACACACGCATTAAATGTGTCACACAGCTGCAAGAGAGTCGACCCAAGAGCCGGTCACGGAGGGTGAAGGTGTTAACGCAGGAGGAAGAGATGAAAGTGGTAAGGTCTCCGATTTCTCAGCTTATAACACACCTGGTGGTGCAAAAACAATGCTTAAATATTGTTAGAGGGTACAGCTGCAATATTCTGCTTAGAGGCAACGTAACAAAAAGACGATCCGCATAAGTAGAATACATTGGTAAACATAAAAGTCATGTTGGCAATTTGCTCTTTTTCCTACAAGCGTTTTGTGTTGACTTTTTGAAATCTCAATAAAACACGTGTAACTAGATCACGTTAAACAAAAAAAAAGTGAAGGAATGAAGCAGTTTATGACTCATTCCCTGCTGCTTTTTCGTCTCATAAAAAGAAAAAAGAAACTGAGTATATTTAATGTTCCTTTAATCAACAAAGTAAGCAGGAGGCTATTATTTACTTTCGCCTACAGTTGGTCGACACGATGCCCACATTAGACGCCACTCGGCTACTCCCGCTGATAGAGGACCTCCCCGAGCCTAGAAGCGTCTCTCAGAGCACAGGTAGGCGCGTAGCCATTGTCTGAGTAGTTTCCATAGCAACGAGTGATGTCACAGTAAAAGCACAGAAACGTCACAATGGCACTGTGCAGAAGTAGGCTGTAGCTATTTATTAATGCTTCACTATTAAACACTATTGTGGCTTCACTAGTTACTCAATTAATTGAATTAATTGTTTAATAATTTTTTAATTTCATCAATATTATTTTTATTTATTTATTAATTATTATTATTTTTTTGCTGTCTTAAGTAAGTCTGCTGTCAGAGTAAATTTAATATATAGTCATTTCAAAACCACGAACATGTGACTAAAAAAAGGTGAGTGCATAGACGCTTTCATTGAGTATAAGGCGCCAAATAGTGTGATTAAGACGAAGGTCTATGTTTCTTTGACGAAATACATTAATTTCTTGTGTACTATTTATGGATTCGCTAAAACAAGGAGGAGTGCGATAGAAAAATGAAATAGATTTAAAAGCAGAGTGTATTATATATGTGTGTAATGTTTTAATGACGAAACCTTAGCTAAGAAGCTGAGTCATGAGGTGATTACACAGAAATTAGCGGGTAAGGCTGGCATAATGTGTGGTATATCTGTGTGCTTTAACACTTCTGTGTTATCCCTTATATTTGTGGAGTCTTGGATACAGTAGAATATACGAAAACTGAAAGTTTATGAGTCACTATATCCCCCGTCTAGACGGAGATACAGGTTTAATCCGCCCTGTAGATTGGCAGGCAAATACAGCAACATAAATGCCAATTTTTAAACTGGTCGTCAACCATTTAGTTAAATTAGATTAGTATTTCGAGAACTTAGTGCACTCTGGTGCGAACTTATTTTTCTGCACTTGTATTTTGTATGTGTCGGGGAAACACATATTCAGATCCCGTTAAAATGGTTCCCGCGTATTTTGAACTGGTGCTCTCTGTGAAGATAAACAAAGGCCAATATTTTCTTTCATGCTTGTTTTACCCCAAACCCCAACATTTGATAAGTATAGTATTTGTTTTGTTCTGATGCTCACATGCACTGGGCAGTCTGATTTTCAATTATAACCGAGTATGGTTATCCCATGTAAATATCTCGTGATTGTTTGAATTTTCATGTACTGTAGATATTCTCTGTTGAGAAGAGTGGGTATAACATGAACAGCTGTGTGTTATCTGTGATATGGTTGCCTGGACAAAATGATTTGATTGGTTTAGAATCTAATCTTAGCATATGACATAAGTCTCATATGTGCATGACAGGGTGTGAGCATTCGATTTTATTTAAATTTATAAACTTTTTTTAAAATTTTCTTTGCTGTGTAGAATATTTTGGAGGTTTAATAAATGTCATAGTTGTCGGATAGCTTGTAAAAAAGCTTGCGTTCGAAATTCATCTGCTTTACATTTATTTAATCTTTATTCCATATATGTTTATTATTTACATATTTCTGAGATGCTGTAAAGAAAAGAAAATGAAGATATAAAGGGACGCAGAGAGAGAGAGAGAGAGAGAGAAAGAGAGAGAGAGAGAAAGAGAGAGAGAGAGAGAGAGAGAGAGAGAGAGAGAGAGAGAGAGAGAGAGCGGGGAGGAGGGATTGTGTTGAATATTACAGCACCAAAGTAATCGTGTCTTGTAGAATAAGCTAGTGGGATACTGAATGTACTGAAAGTGGTTTGTTCACAAGTTGAAGTTCTATACACATATCTTAATTGCCGTAGCGTTAGGCTAGAGCTTATCAAGGTATTGCCCGGCTTTTAATTACAAAAATCGCACTAACAACTAAATCAGTCTTATCCATATAATTATCATGAAATGTGAATTTATGAAATAGGGAATTTATTAGATTCTCTTGTGTTTTTATTTGCACTCACGCCTGTTGTATGGGAGGGGAAAAGCTTTATAATGTGATGTGAAAAATTCCGCGTGTCTTGGTTTCAGAATCGACCTTGGCAATTGCAAAACGACGGCAGCGTGAGGACGAGGAGAGAGCGTAAGTAAAGCATGCAGTAGTCATGAACAGGTACTGTGTGCAGTACTTATAAACACGTACCTTGGACAGTACTCGTGGATAACTACCGTGTATATTATTCATAAACAAGTTCCGTATGCAGTACTCGTGAAGAAATACCGTTTGCAGTACTGTGAACTATGTGTAATACCCTGTGTCCGTGGACATGTAACCATTGGCTGTAAATCATACGTAGCCGCTCACCATGTGCTTGCTGAAAAAAACTCACCATCTGTACTTGTTCACCATGTACTAGGCTAAAACAATTACCATTCATATATTGCCGGGTCTCCATACGGTTGTGGGTTTAGATAAACATAAAAATAACGTAAAGACATGGAAAAAATGTCTGTGCAATACTTTCATAACGCATGGCTAGGTGCGGGTACGGTGGCATGTTCCCCACGCCCAAAAATCATTGATGGAATTGTTATTTTAATAGAGTAATAATGAGAAAAATACTGGTGGCGAACTAAGTTTTGATACTTTAGGTCTTTCTATTGGGTGTTTTGCTAATGATTCATGAAATTTAATCAATACTCTAAAATATCAGTTTTCATTTGAAAAATGCTTTATTGCTAAATTTATCGTAAGTTTAAGAAATACCTTGCTCCTAGACTAAGTAGCAGCCCATACACTGGCGAGAAAGAGAGAAAGAAAGAGAGAGAGAGAGAGAGAGAGAGAGAGAGAGAGAGAGAGAGAGAGAGAGAGAGAGAGATGAGTTTAGGCGAATGACTACTGTCGCCTGCAGAGCGATGCAGGAAGAGGAGGCGATCGAGAAGATGCTGCTTCACAAGTGCGACTCACTGCCTCGTCTGGCGGTCGGCGAGAATCTCCTGGAGGAACTCGGCATCGAGCTGGGCCGGAAGAGCGCCATGTCCCTCACTGATGCGGAGGATGATGAGATCGAGACAGAGCGGTCCGGCCCACTTCGGGTAAGTGAGTGACAAAGAAGATGGTAGAGTTGAGACAGGGCGGCTCCAGTCACTCCTTGTACCTGATTGATAGAATGATGGTGGGTTGAGACAGAGCGGTCCGGACCAATCCGGGCTAAGTAAGTGATAGAACGGCCATGACACTTAAAAAGTGCCTTAGGCCATTCCGAATAAATGAACAGTGTTCGTCAAACACAGGTGACGTGCGGAGTGCGTACAACATCATGTAAGTGTATATTAAGATCTTGTGTTTGTAAGATAACTGTCTTTAATTTTCGTTTTATTCTTCGTTATCCGACGATTCCTCAAACACTGGTATATAATAAGCAATATCATGTTACTAGAGTAACTGTACGTTTGCTGATATTTTCACTCGTCAGATGGACACAGTGGAGGAGGTGAGGCCTGAGCCGGGGTCACGTGAGTACGCGGCCGAAGACCTCAGACGTCTCGTGGCCATCCCCGACGACGGTGCCGACAAGGAGGACGAAGAGGACCTGCCACCGCTGCTCCAGGTCTGTGACGTCATTTGTGACGCATACCCATATGAAAAAGAGAGGGAGAGAGAAAGAGGGATGGACAGACGGAGAGAATGGTCACTTATTCATACTGCTTAATTAAGTTTTTATTGGTTGAACTGAAGAGAAGTTCAAAACAAAACACGTTTAAGTTCACACTTTACTCTGCATATCGTTTGTAGAATGTGTTCGTTTCTTTTTATTTCTCCAGACCTTGTAAGGGTAATCGTAGTTGATTAAACTTTAAAAAAGTAATCACAACTTTTGCAGGCATTGACACGAAGTGAAAAGCATGATGGGAAGAAGGAATGGATACACAAGCAGCTGAAAGAATTGGAGGAGCGAGAGATGGAAAGAAGAAAAGCAGAGAGCATAGAAATCAGGCAACCCACCCATCCTCAGCCCGCCACAGTCACAAACAAGTGAGTACAAAAACCAAACGCCCCACCCACCCTCAGCCCGCCAGTCACAAACAAGTGAGTATATAAACCAGGCAATGAACCCACCCAAGCCCATCACGGTCACAAACGCGAGAGTATATAAACGAAGCAACCCACCTACCCCTGCCCGCCACAGTCACAAACGCGAGAGTATATAAACCAAGCAACCCACCTACCCCTGCCCGCCACAGTCACAAACGCGAGAGTATATAAACCAAGCAACCCACCTACCCCTGCCCGCCACAGTCACAAACAAGTGAGTATATAAACCAGGCAACCCACCCACCCTCTGCCCACTACTTTCACAAACACGCGAGTATATAAACCAGGCAACCCACCCACCCTCAGCCCGCCACAGTCACAAACAAGTGAGTACAAAAACCAAACAACCCACCCACCCTCAGCCCGCCAGTCACAAACAAGTGAGTATATAAACCAAACAACCCACCCACCCTCAGCCCACCACTTTCACAAACAAGTGAGTATATAAACCATGAAACCCACCCACCCTCAGCCCGCCAGTCACAAACAAATGAGTATATAAACCATGCAATCCACCCACCCTCAGCCCGCCACTTTCACAAACAAGTGAGTGTATAAACCAGGCAATCCACTGGATCCCAGCCGGCCACAGTCACAAACACGCGAGTATATAAACCAGGTAATCCACCCACCCTCAGCCCACCACGGTCACAAACATGTGAATGTAGAAATCAGGCATCCAACCTACCCCAGAGAACCAGCCCACCTCACTCTTCTGTGGTCACCCACCCCCTACCCCTACCCTTGTAGGGTTCTGTCGAATGGTTCAAATATCAGAAATAGTTTTGTTCTTCTCGTTATTGTTCCAGTAAATACCTAACACCTTTCGTCCAGCGCTTCTGTGTGACAAAATATCGAGTTCACTTTGCAAGCTCGTTTCTAATTACTGAGTTCATTTTGCACTGTTGATATTCAGTACTGCAAAATTGGTGTTCAGTATTACTCCATATCTGAAAATTTTCTTGTTGATCATTGCAAGCAAGTAAGACCTATCACACATAAGGTGCTTAATTAACAAGAAAACTTAAATGTTCTCACGTGATTTTTTGGGCGTTGTTACATGATTGCGAAGTTGACCTTGACCTTTGCAGAATGCCTAACAAGATGGTGGTGCGCACGTCTGACATCCGGGTCTCGGAGCGCGTGTGTCTCAGCTCGATCACGCTCAAGAAAAACAACACTGTCTACAATGATCTCATTGATGAGGTCAGTCGAATCACAGTTTTTCCCTGTCTGACAATTGTATCTTCTATGTGTTGTCTATAAAAACCATTGTAAGTATAAATAAAAGAAAACAACTTAAAATGCAAAATTTGGAGTTTTATTGTTTTCTCATTTTCATATCGATTTCATTGAAAGACGGAGCAATAATTGGGTCTTTTTTTCTACTGCCACCCATCTTGTTATTGAGTTCTTAACCAGCAGAACAATTACTCAAAAACCACTTGAAGTTGAAGACCTTGATTTGTTGACACTAGATAGGTGGATGGCCGAAACAACGTAGGTGACACACGTGCTCAGTTCCTTCCAGTTTTTCGTTGGACTTGTTCATAACTTGTCTTCTGGCAGATTGATCCAGAGACGGTGAAGCGCTTGGATAGCAACCTGTTCCTAGGCAACGAGATCAATGAGGTGTACAGGGAAATCATGAAGACCATGCCAACGGATCATCTGGATCTGGAAAATGTAAGCTGTAGGAACTGAATTCCAGCTAGCTGTTACCTACAAATGTAACGCTTGTACTTCGCTTAAATCGTCTCCTTATATGAAACAAATTGGTCAAAAACTAGCGATATATTAAAAAAGCTATACTTACTGTGGTGGTAGTCTGCAGAAAAACGTTACTAAAAAAAGCGACTAGCTGTTTAAAGATGCAGCTGTTTATCGTGCCAGTCGCCGCACTCCACCTAAGGTCACAGGCTCGGTTTACTGCTGTGTTAATACACGGAACTTACCGAAGCTAATTATCAATTTTACCTTTTCTGCGACCAAAAATTCTCCTAATTGTACGAGTAAGCCTAAGGTCATTCCCGCTGAGCACGTAACTTTTGTGAATATGCGTGACATCTTGGTGTATCGCCTGACCAGGATGAGCACATTATGGAATCAGCGGACAAGGTCAACCTGACTGCCGCCCTGGCGTCCGCCACCCTCAACCGGAAGCGAGACGAGCGCATCATCAATCCGGATCTGCATCGGGATCTGGGCCCACCCTGGGGTGAGGTCAGCATCAGCGACTGGATCAAAACGCCCATCAGCCCGCCCAAGGATTTTAGAGGCCGTCCTACTATCAAACCCATGGTAAGTCTGGCTTGCTCGGGTGAGAAGTTTATTTCATACATAAGATGCAGGGTGGACTCGAAATGATATGGGAGTATTTTATTCAGTCGCATTTGACTGAAGGAAGCTCAGATGTGGGAAGTGTTGATGAAACTGCAAACGTCTTTACGTGCCCCGAGAACACGTGGCGTTTTCCTGTATTTAATGGAATACTACGCGTTAATATGTCCTCCTCTTCTTTTCCTAGAGTATCAATGTGAAATTCAAGGTATTACCATGTGCTTTATAATTTGATTTTCGTGAGTTAAGTTGATGTGATGCATGTGACGGTGACATAATTTGACATGGTGTACACATTGGTGGTGACATGAGTTTGATGGGATGTAGTTGGTGTTGACATAAGTTGACATGGTGTATGTGATGTTCACATAAGTTGACGTGGTGCATGTGGTGTTGTCAGAAGTTGACGTGGTGCAAGTGGTGTTGACATAAGTTTAACGGGATGGATATGGTGTTGACATAAGTTGACGTTGTGAATGTGGTGTTGACAGACACCGCGCCCGAAGCAGGATGAATGGCACGACCTGCTGGGCTCCAAGGCCGAACAGTACATGCCCCCGGCCCCCGAGGCATCGCAGGCGGAGGGCGGGGGCGAGAGGGGAAGCGCCCTGCAGGAGTACATGTCCCGCACGTACGCCTCGTGGCTCAGCTGGTGGAAGAGCACCATCAATAGTGATGACTATATGAAGTTCTTGTCGACTCAGGTGAGGTGCAACAGTGGGTGCGGGCCGGGGGGGGTGGGGGGGTCGGGCACCGCATGCGAGTACATGTCGTCGCTCAGCTGACGGTAGGGCACCATCAGTGGGGACAACTACGGTCCGGTCCACGCAGATGGAAAACATCCTCCTCCCTCCCATGCCGCCTCGTCCACACATATCTTCATTCCTTTCGAAACAATTGACTGCTAAAGGAGGTTGATCGAGTTTCACCTTTGGAGAAATGCCAGGTTTGCGTATCACTGAGGCTGGTATTTGCTGTGTATATCGGTAAATAATGCGTTGTGTGTTGCTGTCCCCGGGACACTGCTCTAGTTGTACGCTGTGTGTACGGTTATGTGTGCACGGCTATGTGCGTACGGCTGTGTGTGTACGGCTATGTATGTACGGCTATGTGTACACCCTTTGTTGCAGGAGTCAGACTACATGGGCGTGATATTCCACTTCTACAACTCTGACGATGAGGATGATGAGGAGGAAGACATGCGGTCACCGTCAAAGTCCACGCGCAAGACCATCCGGCAGATGGAGGAGTGAGTGCCCTAGGGGGGAGGGGTAGGGCAGGGGGCGGGGGGGGGGGGCAGCCGGGGGTATGAGGAGGAAGACATGCGGTCACCGTCAAAGTCCACGCGCAAGACCATCAGGCAACTGGGGGATGAAGTAGCTGTCGTGCTGCCGGGAAAACTCGCAAACTGAGAAGGAGTGGTATAACTGTGCGGCCCGAATTTCGCTGGGATTTCAGCAACGCAGAAATTTCAGAAATGTGTTTTTTTTTTATAACACACTTGCAATGAACTTTTTTGGTTGCGGACTAGGAGTCATTAAAACTAGGTTCTTTGTTCGTCTCAGACATGGCGAAATCTTCTTTAGAGGGGCTAATAATGAAAGTCCATGCAAAAAAATGTTATCTTTCAAAAGTATGTTCAAGTATCTAAAAGTTGCAGTGGTTCTTGAAGCTGTTTAAACTGAAAGTGCATTGAGTAGTTTGCTCAGCTCATGGAAAAATATCTCTGTTGACAATATTTTGAGATGCGCTGTACATGTAAGGCTTGGTTCTTGTTTTACTATGAGCCAGGTACGCTACGTCCAAACCTTACCTTGCCTTTCTATGCACTGCACACAGTGACCAAAACAAGTTGTTTACGTTATGTTGCGACACGTTTTACTGGCTTTTTTTTTCTATGATTTACTCGTATAGAGAGAAACTGCAGAAGCTGAACGAGCTGCGATCCATAAAGACGGAGTACAAGGAAGGGTTCTGGAACTGTAACGCCGTGCTTATGGGTGGCCTTGGCAAGGATCCTGACCTAGAACGTACGTCATAGCTCATCCATCAACGCATTGTATAATACAGCTTGGTCGTACACACTGCAATGTTAAGCGAGGAAAATCAGTGTGGTCAATCCTTGGCTTGTTTTTGGTTGGGGGATGTATTCGTGAAACGAGCATTGCAGCACACTGTCTTATACCTAGCGCACAGCCGGCCGCCCTGTTGTGTGTGATTAATAAAACCACAAAATAGGCAGCATTATTAAGATAATAAAAGTCCTACTTTCACTGTGGTGACGTAGCTTACTTAGATTATTTTATGTGTCCAGAGACCGTATTCACGAAAGATAAACCAATGAGTTAACCATAACTAAATTCAAAAATTTAACTTTGTGGTTTCAACTAAGTTTAAATATTTGGCTTATCTTATGTGAAATTCACAAAAGTTAGCTACAGCTTAACCCAGTCGGTTAAACCAGAAAGTTCAAAAAGGTCCTAATAAATCCTAGATGAATGTCCTTCTCCTCCTTTTTTTTTTTTTTTTTTTTTTTTTTTTTTTTTTTTTTTTGCATTTTATGCTCTAAATGGGGAGAGGGACTGGGCGGAAATTAAGTATAATTGTGTTAAAATGTGAAATTGACTTATCTCTCCAAATATCAAGTATAGAGGTAAAATGAAGATGCAAGCATCGCAGGATTTCGCGATGGGTGAGGGGGGACACGGGTCTGATTGTGAAAAATATACCTCATTTTTCAGTGGATCCTAGGGGGTTTTGCGGCTGCAACCCTCCCCCCAACCCTCAGATCAATTTGAAAAAAAAAAAACGGACTGTCAAACTTTTTTTTTTTTCAAAAAAAAAAAAAAAAGAAAAGACTGGTAAACTCGTTACTTCGGATGATTTTTTTTCTTGACGTGTTGTGTTGAGAAAAATATATGTCCGCCCTCGTTTACAGGAGAAAAAAACATATATTAAACTTTGTGTCCATTCCAGCGCAGAAAAGCAAGGAAAACAGGAATAAATTAAATATATATATAAAAATTAATTAATAAAAATATTTTGTTAATATAATGTGCCTGTACCGAATCCTTCCCCTCTCAATTGCCACACACGTGTTAGGTGTGTAGCATTGAAACACCCCAGCATTGAAACACCACATCATTGTATGGGCCCATCCAATGGCTGGGCTAAATCAATACAGAGGCTATTGAAACAGCACATACAGTTTCCCCCCATGAAACACGACTCAGTGAGGGAAAACATAACAAATAGGGACTTCGTCTGTAGCCTCAGTCAAGTTGGGTGATATTTTTTTCTTGTCAAAAATTGTTAATTGACGAAACAATGACAATATTTTTCAGTAAATGTTGTCGTCTGCTCGGGACCTGACTAGTGGTACTGAGGCTCTGAAGTGGCACTGAGGACCCGACAAATTTTTCATATGAACTAACCGCCCCCACCCCGCCCCCATCTTTAATTGTGTCTTAAAATCACTGCTTCTTCCGCCCCCTCCCTGCCACCCTGTTAGGCGACGCCGTCAGGGGTGGCATCGGATCTTTTATCTTTCTGTATTCCCACCGCCCCGCCCCCCCCCCCCACCACCCAATATATGTTTATCTCAATATCTTAGTTTTTTCCATAAAATATATATTAATACACATGTTTATTCACAACTTGTTCAAGAAAAAAAGATGCAAAATTTCTCTTTTTGGCATATATATATATATATATATATATATATATATATATATATATATATATATATATATATATAGCCCCCCCCCCCCCCCCCACCGCTCCTACGCAGCAAAGACAAACTGCGTTTTTTTTTTTTTGGCCTTTCCCATCGGCTTTGTAATTAAAACCTTGAAGCGGCTTGATCAAGGCAGCAGTATGAGCAGCATTGTTTTGGTTTTGAGCGTTTCTTTCAGCTTATATATAACCGCCTAATATAGCATTTTGAAGCATTCAGCACCACTGGTGGTACTGAGGTCCCGCCTCAAACATTAGGTACAATTCTGCCGGCCTTGCATGTGCTGTTTCCATGGATGGGGTATTCCTATGCAACTGTCTGTAGATTTGGCCCATATACTTGATCAGATGTGTTGTTTCTATGGATGAGGTATTCCTATGCATCTGTCCATAGATTTGGCACATACTGATTCTATATGTGCTATTTCTGTGGCTTACAGCTATAGGATAGGCCCATTCTACACCCATCAACCATTAAAACAGCCCATCTTGTTCACAATACAAGGCAGTTTGTTCCCACTTTTAAGGGGAGAAGAAAATATGTGCTATTTCTATAGCCAAATATGGGCTGAAACTATAGAAGCGCAAAACAACGAAGATGGGGTAAATCAATACCTCGCTGTTATTGGATGGGCCCATCCTACGGATGGGCTGTTTCAATACAACAAGGTGTCTAGATAATCCTTAGCAATGATTATGACGTCATTTTGGCACGAAAAAAAACTTTTATTTGGGTACGTCATTTTCGCAATTTTTTTTTTTTTTTTTTTTTTTGCAAAGAAATCTGTTTTGCGGAGTCGCAATATCAACCGGATTTTTCGAAATGAATAGAAACAATCCGTGGGAATTCCCTGTATTTTTCCCCCATTATTGACAACGTATCTAGGTTAACTGCGGTTTAACTTAAACCAAAAGTTAAACTGTTGGTTTAATTAAACAAGGGTTAAGCTTCGTTTGTGAATGTGGGTTAACCAATCGAAATCTGTTAAATTAAAGAGGTAATTTTCGACGATATTTTAATGAATGTTAAACAAATGTGTTTGTCAGCCCTGTTGTGATTAACTTTGGAGGCGTATTTTGGATTTTCTTTGGATTATCTCCAAAGCTCTAGGTCGGATTGTTTTGAAATTTCATACACGGATGGAGCACATATTGAAGACATGCAACGTCGTATTTTTGTTCCGGTGAATGGAAAATTGTCAAAATAAGAGCATTTTGAAATTTGGTCAAAATTAGCATTCATACAATTTTGTCTGCATAATAGGCCATTTGGGTTATATCTCCGAACTTATAGGTCGGATTGTTTTGAAATTTCACATGGGGAGAGAGCACATATTGAAGGTGTGCAACGTTGTACGTTTGTTTGGAATCGCGAAAAGTTCTCAAATTGGCAGCATTTTGAAATTCAGTAAAACTTTGCGTTTCTGTAATTTTGTCGGCATAATGGAAGTCGTTTTGAAATTTTACACATGTGTGAAACACATGTTGAATGTGTGCAACGTCGTGTTTTTGTTCCGAATCATAAAACAGTGACAAAATGAATGATTTTTTCTCTCGATTACTGAAAAGTCACACACACACACACAGACAGAACACATATTGTAGGTGTGCTGTGTTGTATTTTTGTTCAGATTCATGAAAATTTGTAAAAATTACAGTACTTTAAAATTTTTGTAAAACTTCGCGTCTTGATATAATTTTGTCTACGAAATTGAACGTGTCATCCAGGCAGTGTCTCCAAAACTGTTTTTCTGATTTCTTGACAATTTCACACATGGATAAAACAGATATTGAAAATTGCCAAAATGTTTTTTTTTTAAATAAAAAACTTAGCTTTTGTCCAAACTGAAAAATGCAAAACTGTCAGAATTGTGAAAAACGTAGTGAAAGTGGCAGTAGTATGGCACTTTGCAAACCGAATTAAGCACCGATTTCATGGGTCATTCTCGTTACACGGAGGATCGTGTCTTTTTGGGACTCGAGTTTCACAAATCGATTTCCCCCTCTCTCTCTCTCTCTCTCTCTCTCTCTCTCTCTCTCTCTCTCTCTCTCTCTGAAGCATTGTTGCACTTTATTAACTGCACTTTTCTTCAAAAGCCTTAAAAGTATAGATGTGTGTGTGATTAAATAAAACTGTTTTTAAATAATAAACAGCAGTGTTGTTTTCACACAGACTTACCATAAGCCAACCCTCCCCCCCCCCCCCGCCTTTTTTTCTGCTTGTGAATAGAGCAGTTATTGGCAATGATTCATCGGTTATTTAATTTAAAACGCCGACAAGAACACTGGATATTTTGCTGTTTTATAAATGCACATTTTTGTGTATGACAGCCGATGTGGAACTGACCGACAGGCTGTCGAAAGCCGCCTCGTCCACCGATGCCGATTCCAAGCTAACCCGATCCAGAAGTCTCATTGTTTCTCGCAAATCCTCGCGCAGGGAAGACAGCGACATGTCGCCGAGGCGCGGAAGGTTTGTGATTGCAATTCGAGCGGGTGGTCGCACATATTTAGTTCTTTTCTATTGTTGGAAATATCAATGTAATCATTTCGGAATGTTTAAAAAATAACATTCACTTGAATTGTCTTAATTTAGTAATCATGCAAAGAGTCCAGATGCTTTTCGATTTTTGTATGGAAATTGTGATATCAGAAATTACTTCCGAAACAACAAAATTCTTAATGTGTTTTATGGGTCCATGGGGAAGCCAACGAATGATTGGCTTAAAGTGTTCTGTAATTTTGTGTACTTTTTATAGAGACAGCGAGAGGGCGGTGTCACGCCGCACACAAGGCACGATGCAGGACATACAGACCGAGGTGAAAAATGCTTTCAGTGCGCGTAAATTTGAACTAGCATTTGTAGTTCAGCACTTGCCACGATGGTGTGACCTCTAATTCAAGGCTATCCAAATCGCTATTTATAGAACGCTTGCTTTAAGACAGTTTTTTTTTCACATGTACAAAAAAAAAAAAAGAACGACGAGGTTTTGGTGATTTTTTTGGTGATTTGAAAAAAAAAATCACACCCTTTTTATCTTGAGGAAATTTCAACATTAGAAACAAAATGCAAGTGTTAAGGGACTTTAAAGTGTTCAATTGCATTTAAAATGGCTGTGAAAGGCAGGTAACGAAAGTTTATGGAGTGCTATGGGCAAACTTGTGGTTCAGCCTGTGCTAACTAGGTGATCGTTATTTTGTACCCAGGCATTATTTATGAAGACGCACACTAATGAATAAATGAGTAGCTAGCTCTACCAGGCGTTTACTGTTTTTTTTTTTTTTTTTTTTTTTTTTTTTGTCTTTTTTATAAAATGGCAGCAAACGATCTGGGTTGTGTTTGTGTTTTTTTCCCTATTTTGTTTTATATATATTTAATTGGAGAATATCTGTGATAAATTGTTGTGGATTTTATTATCCCGAAGTTGATTTTATCGGTCCGTAAAAAAAGAGAACAATGCCAGGCGCACGCAGTGTTTTGTAAGCTGGGCAGCGAACTCTGTTCTTGCATAATTAAAACAAAGATGTATTATTACACATCATTTTTTGTTTACAGAAAAAAACATAGATGGTGTGAAATAATCGGTTAAAAAAAGCGTGTTGTGACAACACAGTTTGCTGATTATTTAACATAACCAGGGCATGCGTCGGAGCGAAAAGTGCAGTGCTGGAGTTCATTGTTCTCGTTCCTTCATGTCGATAAAAAATTATATGGCATACTTAATTTCGCTCCCTACATTGCCCCTTCTCCTCACTAAAAAAAAAATAATTCAATAAATATTGATAAATAATCACACAAAAAAATAGCAAAAAGGGGTATGATTTTATTGATAATATGTTTAAATATGAGAGACTGTTGCTAAGAAGCTGAGTGTAAGCACTGTGGATTACAGATTCCTGACGAGGCAGGCCAGGTGGGCCCGCAGGATCGGCTTGAGAAGGTGTGGAACATGGTGCGCATGCCCGACGGCCAGCGCCTCGACATGGCCATCAAGTACAGCTCTAACGCCTGGTTCCCCAAGCTAGAAGAGGTAAGTCACCAAATAGTAAAGCTCTAACGCCTGGTCCCCAAGCTGGAAGAGGTAAGTCACCAAACAATACAGCTCCAACGCCTGGTTCCCCAAGCTAGAAGAGGTAAGTCACCAAATAGTACAGCTCCAACGCCTGGTTCCCCAAGCTGGAAGAGGTAAGTCACCAAACAGTACGGCTGTAACGTCTGGTTCCCCAAGCTCGAAGAGGTAAGCTCCAACGCCCGGTTCCCCAAGCTGGAGGAGGTAAGTCGCCAAACAGTACAGCTCTGACGCCTGGTTTCCCAAGCTGGAAGAGGTAAGTCACCAAACAGTACAGCTCTAACGCCTGGGTCGCCAAGCTGGAAGAGGTAAGTCACCAAACAGTACAGCTCCAACGCCTGGTTCCCCAAGCTGGAAGAGGTAAGCTCCAACGCCCGGTTCCCCAAGCTGGAGGAGGTAAGTCGCCAAACAGTACAGCTCTGACGCCTGGTTTCCCAAGCTGGAAGAGGTAAGTCACCAAACAGTACAGCTCTAACGCCTGGGTCGCCAAGCTGGAAGAGGTAAGTCGCCAAACAGTACAGCTCTGACGCCTGGTTCCCCAAGCTGGAAGAGGTAAGCTCCAACGCCCGGTTCCCCAAGCTGGAGGAGGTAAGTCGCCAAACAGTACAGCTCTGACGCCTGGTTTCCCAAGCTGGAAGAGGTAAGTCACCAAACAGTACAGCTCTAACGCCTGGGTCGCCAAGCTGGAAGAGGTAAGTCACCAAACAGTAGAGCTCCAACGCCTGGTTTCCCAAGATAAGAGGTAAGTCATTAAACAGTACAGCTGGATATCATGAATTTTCATCACAAGGTGACTTTCTAAATCACTCGGGTTGTGAAATCTTCTTACTTTTAGTGATTTTTTAAATTCGTTTGGTTGAAATCTGCGGTAGAGCACCTCAAGGAAATGACGCAACACCTAACTTTATATTTTTGTTACAGTAGTTATTTGGTTTGTTTGTCTCTCCAAGAACCATGTTTTGGAAAGGAGAAACTCTAGTTTGATAGAATAATGCCGCAAAACAAAACAGGTAACTAAATAACTATAAAATTGGGTGGATAAAATAAGTAATAAATAAATAATACATAACAAAGGTTAATATGAAAAGATCACAGAACAAATAAATAAACTATCAGAAAAATATAATTATAAATAAACAAATAAATAAATAGATAAGTCATAAAAAAATATACAAACTCGTTGCAGGCGGTGGATGAGTGGGAAGATGCGGCAGAGTTGATCTTACAGCGTGAGGAATTCGTCGCTAAATTGGAGAAGTTTGAGCGCCTCGCGTCGGATCCAAACAGGTTCTTTGAGAAAGGCGAGTGCTGCATCATCTCGTATCCGCCTTTGTTGGCCTATCTTTTCTCGTGTTGGCCTGGGAGTGTTGCATCATCTCGTATCCGCCTTTGTTGGCCTGTCTGTTCTCGTGTTGGCCTGGGAGTGTTGCATCATCTCGTATCCGCCTTTGTTGGCCTGTCTTTTCTCGTGTTGGCCTGGGAGTGTCGCATCATCTCGTATCCGCCTTTGTTGGCCTGTCTTTTCTCGTGTTGGCCTCGGAGTGTTGCATCATCTCGTATCCGCCTTTGTTGGCCTGTCTTTTCTCGTGTTGGCCTGGGAGTGTTGCATCATCTCGTATCCGCCTTTGTTGGCCTGTCTTTTCTCGTGTTGGCCTGGGAGTGTTGCATCATCTCGTATCCGCCTTTGTTGGCCCGTCTTTTCTCGTGTTGGCCTGGGAGTGTTGCATCATCTCGTATCCGCCTTTGTTGGCCCTTTCTCACGCTTACCTGGGTTCTCATTTTTCCGTGGCAATATGAGATGGCAAAGAAGGCGATAAAAGGGGATTTACTGATTCCGCAGGGCTATAATATATTGTATTTTTTTTATTTATTTCATATAAACGTTGTAATATTTGGGTTCACTTCACAAAGCAATGCTGTGGGAGCCTGGATTCCTAAAAGAAAACCATCAATGTTTTTTTTATAGAATTTAAAACCAAAATACTATCAATTATATGTCATCGCTAGTGGATTACAATAAATAGAATTAAGGAAGTTGAAAAAAAGATCAGTAGAGTATTGTTTTCTTGACATTTTTGTCTTTGTAGGTCAGCGCGGGTCATCCGTAGCTCGACTGCAGGAGGCTAAAATCAGGAGTGCTTATTATAAGGTAAGCGATGTCATCCGAAAGTTGTCAGTCTGGCAGGAACTAACCACTGGCTTAAAAGTCCTGCAGCTGAGAAAGTCTTCAGCAAACTAACGGGTGGTAATTCTTAGGCAAGAGCAAGGATAGGGTCTGCATTAGAGCCTATGTCTAGGCGTTTACTAGGTCATGCATCTAAAACAAAACCCACTGGTTTTATACACGTCTTTAAAATAGAAACATAAAAAAAAAAAGCTTTTCATTATAAAAAAAGGAGAAATCGGCTAGTCACATAGAAGTTAATCGCATACACCGGTTTAATTGTATAGTGTACTGAATCCATTACCGTTCTTTTTTTTTATTAAATAAAATACAGCGGATATAAGCGCATGAATCGACTAGGTGCATAATGTGCCTATGCAATTAACCGACTGTAATTAAGCCAAAAGATTAAAAAGTTTTTTTTGTTTTTTTTTTCAATGTGCTTTTAATATGGCTTTATTTTTTTTAAGATGGAGGTATTGGGGCTGGCTGCTAAAGCGTCCTTTGGCGTTCTGTTTTTTTTTCTCTAGAAAATCGAATACATAGAAGAAGATTTAAAGAAGCATCTGGAGCTGATAAAGAAAGAATACGACGATGACGTCACTTTCCAGGTGAACTATATATGAAATTGGAACGCTTTGAGTTTAACTGGATCTGAATGTCTTTTTTAGAGTTATTTTGGATAGACTCTTGGCCCTTGCGTCGATGACATGCATCAGACTTGCTTTTGTGCGTCAGTTTTGAATCTTGGATGGTTTAATACAAGTTGAAGGAGTACGATACTGTAGACATTTTTTTGTATTAACATTCACTGAATGTTTGTTTTTCCGCAATCTGCAGTTTCTGTTGGGGAAGGATTAGCGGGGATGGAGGGGGGGGGGGGGGGGCAGGGGAAGGGGGCGAATGGGGAGGGAGGGTGGGACATGCACCTCTTGCCTGTTCCTTACGGCCGCCATGTTTTGTTCACTTTATGACGTTGGTATTTGCTTGCCACAGGGCCGACCTTACGTGGATAAGATGCAGTGGGATCGCACGGAGATGCTGTACTGGCTACAGGAGGAGCGGAAGCACCAAGCTCTCGAGTACGAGGCGCGCATGCGCAACCTGCCACAACTTCCGGTCTCCATGGTCCAATTAGAACCCATCAACGCCCTGTAGTGTGTTGTTCTGTCGCGTTTTTCTGAAGCCAATTGACTGTGAAATGACAAGGAGTTTTAACTGTCCATAAAACTGCCTGTGATACAGAAATGCGTGGTTCAAACGAAACGTTAACCCGATAAACAGTTTTGAGAAGAAATGGGTTGTTAGAAAAATATGTTTTAACAGATGGAACCTATATTAAGAAAGCCATGTGCACCCATAAACCACAAACTCTACCATCCATTCACCCCCCCCCCCCCCCTGCCCCGCAAAGAAATCCAGCATGCGCCCTCCCCCCATCCCCCCACCCACCCCGAGTTTCAGGCAGTCTCCACGTCTTGCCTAGCGCAATGCTGTTCTGATTTGATTTGCATATAAACACCATACACGTATTTCACAATCCGTCCATTTGCTGTTGCGTTGTATACTAAACAATACCTTCAGTATTTAGCAGTACTTCTGTGATTTGTGTTTCAGTTGAACATGTGTGTGCTTACCTAAATAGTATATGTTACAAAAACAATATTGAAAATAAATTATTTTGTATTTTGAACAAAAAAAATGCAGCAGAAGTTTTATTCATTATTCCTTTCAGAAAAATTTAATTATATAAACTAAAAGGACTGGATTCGATTGGTATCTTATAACAAAATCAGAGGGGAACAGATTGGTATTGACCAATTAGCAGATAGTGACTTATATTGAGTGGTCTTGAAGTATGATCCGGATTCTTTCGTAACAAAGACCATTACATGTAATATCTTTTGATTCAAAATTGTTACACGGCTTAACTTGAGTTTTGATTAAAAGCAACTGCAATATTTATTTACATTTGAGTTCCGGTCAATATTGAAAAATTATTGACCTGGCTATCGACCAATCAGATGACAGCATTTACCCAAGTCATGTAACAATTACTTTTGAAATTTGCCGGTGGCATTCCCGGTTACTTTCTTTATCCATATCCAGGATACTGTAAATCTTGCCAATAACTACCGAGCTGTTTTCTATCTTTCTTCTCTTTTTTGTGTACATCGATAAAGCACATCAAACCCCCAGAGTCCATCACCAAGAATCGTCCTATTCGAAAGGAAACGAATGTTAAGAAAAATGAACCCCAGTTACCTAAACAATAATACATCTTTTCCGGATGTCCAGTTTTAGTTGTACATTCAGCGAGTAGATGTTTCCCACAGAATCTGGTACATCCAGCCGGTAGATGTTCCCACAGAATCCAATACATCCATCCAGTAGATGTTCCCACAGAATCCAATACATCCATCCAGTAGATGTTCCCACAGAATCCAATACATCCATCCAGTAGATGTTCCCACAGAATCCAACACATCCATCTAGTAGATGTTCCCACAGAATCCAGAACATCTGGTCAGATGTTTCCCACAGAATCCAGTACATCGAGCCAGTAGAATCGTCTGGACATATCTTCTGGATAGATTTGACAATGAGCAAGTTGTATCTTGTCGTCTGCCGCTTTATTCACAAAAGTTAACTGCGCAGTTAACTGTACTTGTAGCAGCGAAAATCAGCTGATCTAGCCACATCGCGCAAATGATTTTTAGACTGATTTTCTTCAAATAGGTGAAATGTCTTAATTCGCTTTCGGACGCTCTGATTGCCAAAGGAGCAGGTAATGGAGTCAGATAACTAAGGTTAGCGTTTGTGAATACGATCACCGCCGATTGGGTGACATACGAACCCTGATGTGAAGCAGTGATATATATATATATATATATATATATATATATATATATATATATATATATATATATATATATATATATATATATATATATATATATATATATATATATACAGATGAAATCACTTCATCGCATATCGGTTAAACGCATAAATCGGTTAACTGCATATTATTCGCAAATCCCAAACCATTTCCAATACTATGTATTGGAAATTTAACCGGATAATTGCATACCGCTTAATCGCATAAACTGGATAAACGCATAGCTTTTTCACGTTAAAATGGGAAGCATAATTCTGGTTGGCTATCGAAACAGTGCCACGCTTAAAGCAAACTAAGGGAGTGAGCTGCTCCTCGTTTATGTATCTAATGCATTGTCTTCTGTTTGCTTGGCCCAATGTGTAGATGTTACAACCCCAATCCAGGTTGTTAACGGTGAGTCTCGAACTCTTAATCACAGCACTCTCTCAGCTCTCACTAGATAATAACCTTTATCCTTAATCCCTGCACTGCCTTAGCTGACGTTAGATAATGGCCTCCAACTCCAAATCCCCGCGTTTTCTGAGCTCTCACTAAATAATGGCCTGAAACCCTTAATCCCCACATTGCGATATGAATTTATTAAAACTGTAATAAAAAAATAAAATCGTAGAAGGCAACCGTTACTTTTCTTTTCTGTTTGAAAAATGAAATGCAGGGACGAGGAGGGGCGGGGTGCGCGTCTTATAAATACCGCAAATGAAAAAAATAGGCACGGCAAGAGTACTCCGGATAAACGCATATATCAGATTAACGCATAGCTGGGCTTGGCAAATTGGCTATGCGATTAACCGGTTTCGTCTGCATATATATCTTGTGTATCTGTGAGACAGGGGGTGTGTAAAAAATTTGGTTGCTAGACTATTGTTTGAAATTAAATATCTCGGGAATTTTCCATTGGGAACTTTAGGAAAGGATTGCATGAAGTATGCCGTGGCAAGACAACCTGCGTAATACCAAGTGCATCTTAACAAGCCCCACCCGTATCCTCAATCCGAACTTGCTTAGGGTTGCTTGCCAGAAAGCTGTTATTAGTAGCGTTTGGTGCAATGCTTACGTGTTACAAGAGACAAATGATTTAATGTCTGTAATTTGTATAAATTTACAGAGAAATTGACACTGAACAGAACAATAAACTGTCAAGCCAAAAAGCCCCAATTTTGCTGTAGTTATCACAAGCATAGTTCTTTCCAAGTGTGAATTTAATGTACTCAATTCTGTGACGCTTTTAGCTTTTCGCTTCTCATTCTAAGCAATCTCGAGAATCGGTTATTTTCGCCTTTGTGCGAGACCTGATTCCACTAAGTCTCGTTTTTCACGAGACCACGATAATTAAATAAAACTACTCCTTAAGATTCACTTGCTTTCTCAAAGATAACAATCTCGTCTCATCTTAAGTGCCGTTGGTGGCATCTTCGGCAATACACACAAAGCAGGAAGGCGGGAGAGTTCAGTTCAGCGGTTCTTTTACTAGCCTTTGGCGTTGCGACTGCCGCATGAAAGGGGGCATATTTTCCACTTGGCCTTAAGCATTTGTGCATCTCAGCGATTACCATTATTGCTCGTTTTACAATTAAAAGGGGATGCGCAGAAAAAAAGAGGGATTTTGTGTGAGAGTTGCGATTTGATTAGTAACGCGACGCCTAATTAAGTTAGGGCCACACTCGTGAGCAATCATATCGCTGTAATTTGTCAAGCATCTTGGCCGATTTTACATCTGGTTATATCCCTTTGCCTTTGCATGTCATTTAATTATGAACACCAGCGCATAAAAATTACGCTCAATCAAACTCAAAGCAAATGGTCCTGTACAAGCTTGTGTATTTAAGACAAAGATACTGGAAATAGCGTGGCTTTGGAATCCAACAGCTGTGCAGTATAGAAAGTTTTAATGCAATGCGTTCTGTCAGAATACAAAAATAGCTATCTCTCATTCATGTTCTTTGAAATAAATTCACGGGAAGAGGTTAACGCGTCGATGCGTGAAAATTTTAAAAGAAAAATAGTTAAAAATACCTAGCCGAGCAGTCATGAATAACTGCATTGTTTGTTAATTTACCATAAGCTGTCGCTTGCCAGCACGCAAGGCTAAACGAATAGGCTCAAATTATAATATTTAATACAAACACCGTCAAATATTAATGAACATCGATAGCGATTTTAGTAATAAAAATAGTTTAAATTGTTTCAGGTTTTTTGTGCACGTTATTTTTTTTCATTAATTGATTTACTTTTTTTTTGCAGTCGTGAATTAACAAACAACCAAGTTTATTAACAAAGAAGCCAAATATCAATGAAAAATATTCAATAATAAAATTGATAATAATTATTGTTGGATGTAAGACCAATTTTGATTTTAAAACGTCATAAGGAAATGGAATAAAGTGAAAACTTTTTGCTGATAGAGTGAATACTTTCTGTTAATAGAGTGAATACTTTCTGTTATAGAGTGGATATTTTTGGCTAATAGAGTGACTACTTTCTGCTATAGAGTGAATACTTTCTGCTAATAGAGTGAATATTTTCTGCTAATAGAGTGAATACTTTCAGTTAATAGAGTGAATACGTTCTGCTAATAGAGTGAATACTTTCTGCTGATAGAGCGAATACTTTCTGCTAATAGAGTGAATACTGTCTGCTAATATAGTGAATTTTTGGTTAATAGAGTGAATACCTTCTGCTAATACAGTGAATACTTTCCGCTAATAGAGTGAATACTTTCCGCTAATAGAGTGAATATTTTTGGCTAATAGAGTGAATACTTTCTGCTAATAGAGTGAAAACTTGCTGCTGATAGAGCGAATAGTTTCTGCCAATAGAGTGAATGCTTTCTGCTAAAACAGGAACAGAAATTAACCACGATGTTAATACTTAATTTTTTTATGTTTAACTTTTTTGTTTTGAACAATTGATTTTATGTGAATTCAGTTTGACACCGCCTTATGATCCATGAGGTGTATTGCTCATTTTTTCCATATCTTGCCAAAACCATTTTGTAATGTATGAAAAAACCTCAGTGGCCGTATTCACAAAATGTTAACTGTACAGTTAACTGTCTCCGTTTACTGCTACCGCTAGCAACCAAAACATACGAAACTAAATTTATAAATGTGCGGTATTTAACAAACTCCACCTTAAATTGTTTGCGTGGCACAGCTACAAAAACCGATTTTCGCTTCTAGGAGTAGTTAACTGCACAGTTAACTTTTGTGAATATCAGGGCAGAGCGTTTACTTCTGTAGCATTTATAGCGAAGTTATTAAAGAATACTGAAAATAGCGTTTTTTTCTGGCATAAGCAGGTCAGTCGGCTAAGCCAATGTCCTTTGACAATGTTAACCGATGGGTGCCATATGTGACAGTCTATTACTTGGCACAAAATCTTGATGTGTTTAGGGATCAGAGAAGTAAAAGGCGATTCAGCCTCATGCAAGTTAACTCCCTCATTACATGTTAATCAATTTACATTAGTTGTGTTGCAGTGCTATCGTGAATACTCAAACGGCCGATTTAGGGGCCGGTTTAGATGAGCCCTAATCACACACTAATGGGACAAGTCTAGGAGAAACTAACAATGACATTTTCTTTTACACATTGATAGACTTGGGGGTTGTTGACACTGCACGATCTGCCACACCCACGTCGCGGTCCCAGTTGGATCTTTTTTCGCAGCAATAATCAACCACGTTGTCTTTTAAGCAAATAGATGGAAGAATTTATTCGGATAGGTCCCATAACTGCATTGCCAAGCCAAATAGAAATACTATAGTTTGTTTCACAAGCGGGTAAAGATTTCGAACAAGAACCGGATGTGGGGAGGGTGTCCGATTTTAAGCCGGATGGGGGGGGGGGGGATGTCCGATTTAAGTCGGATGGGGGAGGGTGTCCATATTGTGGTCACCTTTCCGTCACAGTACCCCCCTCCTTGAGTCACCCGGTCACGTAAAATTTTTATGAAGTCGATTTTCATGAATATTTTTCAAAACTACGTGGGAAAAAACTTGCGCTGTCTGGAAATAATCGTATTTCGCGTCTTGGTTTTCTTCCATTTTGGAAGTGACCGCTTGCGGTAACAGGAGTTTCAAAGTTTATGTCACGTGATCTCTTATTTTAAATCTATATTAGGTGTAACAAGAGATAAATTTGAAATGTTTTGGTCACCTCTGTTGTGGTTTATCCAAGTCGATTATTCCGCTCATTTGCGGAATTAAGTCTGGCTTTCTATTTGCTGTTGTGGTGACTCGATCAGAAGTTGAGAGGAAAGCTTTTATCTTTGGCCTTAGATGTCAGCCACACCACGTACACTATGTGCATAGAAAGGCTCAGGTCGGGTTGGGGTGCTTGGGTGACGTTGTTTGCGATTTTATTGGCTGGATACTGTCCCATTTGTGGCGTACAGAGGTAGTCGGCTGCACACTGCTCCATGGTAACCTTCATGCACCTTTCTGATATAATGTGTGTTTGTTACAAACTTACAGAAATAAAAATAAAAGTTAACCTAATGGCGATCTTTTTTAAATGCTTCCTCCTGTAGACCTTTTTGTTGTTCAGTTTAGTGGAAGTGAGGTGGAATGATCTCAATTCTAGGATCCTTCATAATCCATTCAGTTAGAGCTATGGTACGGAAGAAACAGGTGGCGGCGGGTGGTCACTCAATTTGACCTTATTATACACAGATTTGGTATGAGACAGATGCTGGCATTTCGAAACCTTCGAACTGGTCGATTCCGAAGGCAATAACTTTTCAATGTGACCGGAACGCAAGAGTTGATAGATATCGCCAATAATCCATGTACCAAAACAGATATTGGCCTATTTTCAGGTCAAAAAATACTAGTCAGTAAAGTGAAAAAGTTTTTACTGATCAACAACAGTTCGTGTTGGCTCAAAATAAGTCAATACCTGCTAACTGTTTTCAAAGTTCTATATTTCACTTTTGAAGTAATGCATTCATTCCCTTGCTTAGATAAAATATGATTTGCTAGTTTTTTTTCTGAGGAAGATCACAAAATCATTTAATTTAACCGCTCCTTAATTTGCATGAGCTGACCTGAATCGCCTTTATTTGACAGCTTTGTTTCCCATTCTGTGGAGACGGATGGAGCTTTTAATGCGAACTGAGTTTCCTTTTTTATAAACATGGATGTAAAAAAGTTGTATCTCAATAACTGCATTTCAAAGGTGTAAATCGTACATTTATAAATAAATCAGCAGTATCAAATAAATAATGCGCGTTATTTTGCTATTTCTGATACCTGTCTGGCGCGTTTGCACTAGAACGTCTGTTCATCTAAACCAATCAATTGTAATTATTCCACGTTGTTTATTCTCGTTTGAAAAACGAGAAGTGGAGATAAAATAGAACAAAACACCAAGCAACGTTTGATGCAAAGAAGAATTGCGTTAATTATTCAACTTAAAACACTTTTATCTTTGTACAGGTGAAAATGAACTTGCTTACAAGTGTAAACGTTTTTCATAAATTAACAGCTCATTCTTTTTGTGCATGTGTGTGTTTTTTTAGCACCATACATTATAAAAAAATTATTGTTTTTAAACTTTGGGGGTAAAATGGGTCGTTTAATTTTGGCTTTCTGAGGCCATTTGCGGTTTTTCATTTTTTTATGATCATGTTTTCTTTGGTTGGATACTGTTGTCACAGTACTTTGCTAAAAAGTAAGTTCAAGGTCGATACTACTAATAATTATAACAGCAACACAATAATAAATAATGACAATAATATAACAGCGCGAAGTTAAACACGTGGTTGGTATAAAATGTATGTGTAAGCAAATGAAATATTAAAAATTAAAAAATGAGCAGTTTGTCATATTTTTATATATGCTTGTAGAGTTTTAAATATGTGGACAGCTCCTCATTAACATTCGGGCTGCCGGAATGCTGTTGAATTTAACTGTAAGCAAACCCCAATTGTAATTGCAAAATTAACAGCAACGAGTGGGGCATTTAAAGTGTAAGTAAATTTATACAAAAGGCAATTTCATATAGACCAGAAGAATATGTATATTAAATTTTGATAAATCTCGAGGTAAAGCTTGATACTGCAACAAAAGTATTAATAATTAAAAGTTCCAAGACAAAACAGGCATACCGAAAATGTTTAAATGTAAAAAAAATACAGCTATGAAATAAAAATAATTAAAAGTTGTTAAATCTTTCGTGTCTGCTCAAGTGTTTCATCATTTTCATGGAAATTCCTCTGATCATAGCAAAGCAAATAATAAATAAATAAAGTAGTGCTTTCTGGGAATTTGTCCCGTAAATGCTATTTATCTGCTGCTATTTTCCTGAACACTAACAGCCTATTGGAACACGGGATTTTTGTTTGGAACAAGATCGATTTCGCTACAGAAAGCGAAATTAAACTTAGGGATGCAAAATGATATAATGAAATAAAAATGTATAAAATTTTAAAATAACATAACCGCATCCGTACAACTTATGATTACCCAAGTCCTCTATGTTATATATATTACTGAAGCCAGATCAACCAAACTTGGCTAAAATTTTTGACCTTGACCTTACTGGTCAAGGTCAAATCGCGAAAAAGGTCAATCGGTTTCCAGACATCTACAGCAAGGCCATTGAAGCTAGAAAAGCCAAACTTGGCACATATATAAAGGGCGATGTGATCTGAAGCAAACGATAAAAATGTTTGACCTTGAAATTGACCTTGACCTTGAAATCGCGTAAAACGTTATTTAAGAAAAACAATGATTTATCTCGAAAAAGGTAAGAGATTCTGACCTCATTTTCGAATTCCGACCCCCCCCCCCTATACGACGATATGTAAGGTATAACTTCCGGTGTCATTTACTTCCATTTACTTTCGAGCCCCGAACCGGAATTTTACCTTCATCTCGAAAACGGGAAGAGAGAGAGCAATTTTGACCTCATTTTCGACCTCCACCAGCTATGCGACGATCCAGGTCACTTTCGAGGCCCAAACCGGAAGTTGGCCTTTATCTCGAAAACGGTAAGAGATAGAGCAATTTTGACCTCATTTTCGACCTCCACTTCCTATACGACAATAAGTAAGGTATAACTTCCGATGTCCTTGAACTCCAGTTCACTTTCGAGCCCCAAACCGGAAGTTGGCCTTTATCTCGAAAACGGTAAGAGATAGAGCAATTTTGACCTCATGTTCGACCTCCACCTCCTATACCACGATACGTAAGGTATAGCTTCCGGTGTCTTTGACCTCCAGGTCACTTTCGAGCAGTAACCCGGAAGTTGGCTTTTATCTCGAAAAGGGTAAGGGATAGAACAATCGGTTTCCAGACATCTCCTCCAAGACCGCTGAAGCTACTAGACCAACCAAACTAGTCACATGTATGGGGGGGGTCATCTGAAGTGGTGCACCTGATAAAAAGTTTTGGCCTTGACCTTACCGGTATATTTTTTAGTATTTAGGAGGATGTTCTACATTCAGACATGTGAAAATTGTTAACAAACAGCAATATCATCTACCTTCCGTTTTAAGTTATCATTCCAAGTGGGGCTAATTCGCTGTGCGAATTTCGGTCTAGTTTAAATTCAGGTTTGCGTTTTGGCCCAACTCCGTTTGTTCAGAATTCAGGTTGGACCTGATATCTGCGTCATCTGAAGATTATTATTTATCATTTTATTTATCATTTTATTGACAGTGCTTATTTCTATATTTGACCACATCAGAGGCCTATTAATAATAATTATTGTAGAACTGATCAAGCTGAATAAGTTACGTTTATTGGCAGAAATGTCTACTTCATTTCAGCCAACATTTATTAGCAGACCGTTTATCAGCTTAAACACTTGCCGGCGTTTGTGACCATCTTCGTTTCATCCGTCGACCTTTTGGCAGTCGACATTTCAACCGTCGATGTTTTATTTGGACTTTTCTCAGAAAACTCCTGAAAAGTATTTTTGTAAATAAAATCGATTTTTTTAATACATTATAATGATTATTGTTAAAAGACAATTTTTTCACAAATACTAGTTTTAAAAAACCATTGTGGTCGTTAGATGATTAAACACATTATTTCTTAGAAAAGAGTTCCTCCAAATAAAACCTAAATCTATTCATTTTAGTTAATCCTCTCTGTGCTCAATAGCTTAATAGTGAAAATGAAATAAAATTTAATATTTCATTTTTCAAGACAACAAACAATGGGAGTTTATATTCACGGCATTTTTTCTTATGTAATGTTATCATAGACATGATCCAACTCTTGTCTATGTAAATCAAGACAGGACAAAATAAAGAGAACCTATGGATTTTTCTCTCCACTTCGAGTTTGACAATTCCGGAGATCAAGCTCGGAGTCAGTGCCAGTCGCATGTGTAATATCTCGCGGTTATTTTTCTGCCGTTATTTCTTATTTACTCAAAATAACAGAAATGAATTTAGAAGCGTTAAGGGAAGCTTTCTGAATTAAAAATGGATTGGCTATCGATACCTAATAATAACATCAATTCTATATTTCTTTAGCAACGCTTCACAGCTGGATACGATCTCATCTTTATTTTATCGGCACGATTTTGAGCAAGAGAAATAAATAATTTGTTAAGTATGGCACAGTAACTATGTGACATTTTAATAAGTAATGAAGAGTAGGTCATCATGCATATCATGTGACTAAATTCATAACAATATGCGAAATAATCAGCTGGCAAATAATTTATACTGAATAATTCATGCAAAATAAGTTAAAATATATGTATTTTTTGCCATGTTTTATAACTACTTTTTGCACATGAAAACAACTTGAAATAAATAATCAGACCTTTTGCATGGATTTTATAGACTTAATAATTAATCATTTAGCATCGAGTTTATTTTTTTAACCATCTATCGATATGATCTACAAATAAGTGATTTTTCTCGTATGATTCAAATTTATGTTTGCAATGCTTTCCCGCAATCAGAGTTAACGTTCAACTTTTATTAACAGTTAGCATTTGTCTAAAGCTTGAACCCGTTAAAATTACCCATTTTCTGAAATTATTCAAAACCTTTTTCCAAATTTTATTTATTAGGGGTGGGGGGATTTAAAGCACATCATTACCAAATTACAAGATTTACCCCCCGCCTCAATTCTAAACTCAATCTGCGTTTACAGCTGCGTTCACAGCTGTGTCAACAGCTGTGGCCACAGCTGTGGTCGTCGGGATCGTTCACTACATTTGGGCGTAGATGATCCTTTCATGAAGCATCAGAGTCTTAAGCGGCTGCTTCCGTACAGCCATAAGGTCGAATAACTTATTTTTATTCACGTCTCTAGTCAGCCAGTTTAAATCGAATAAAAGTAGGAACGTTTTGGGGTAAACGGTACTTTCCGCTACTTCTTTTCTCGATTGAACAAAACATAAATGTACAAATAACTGAAAGCGGACACTTAAGGTGCCAGAAGTCCAGCACTAACAAAACTATGTAATAAAAAGTAACCAACACATCAATGCGATATGAGAAGGGGTCGGGGTGCAAAACAAAGAGACAATATCTACGCGATTGGCATAGCAAAAGATGCTATATCGCGGTCCAGCATCACCGAGTGTCCGACCACTCCCGAAAGCACAAGGATAGGGATTGTTACGACATGTGATTGGGTAAGTCGGCGAAGGGGACATTTGGAGGTGGCTGATCACTCTTCGGATTGAGACCGCAAGCTTGATCACTGGTGATGTACGAAGCAGTCAGGTTATTGCTATAGAAACACGCAACACAACATATAAGGCCGTCGTGTATCTTGCTGAATCCCGGTTCGACACGCCAAGAGTTACGGTGCTATCTGTGAAGATGGTGATTTTGCGGCACGCGAGGAGAAGTGACGATCGCTTAATGGCACGGAAAACGGCGGCTAGCCTCCTCATGAATTGCAGCATGGAGCTTAGGGAATTTGGCTCACAGCGAAGTTAGCAGTTTGTAATACGCTTTCAAAAAATATGCCAAAGATGTAGCAGCCGGTCGAATGGTCAAGGAAAAGGCTACTGACAGCTAAGACCTCAGATGCCAGCATAACTGAGGACTGTTTCCATGTGGATAGCCTCACCTTTATTGACAGTGCTGCCGTAAATGGGAACGGTACCAATCCCTCCCCCCGGACCAAGCCCCCCGACCGACACCCCCCAACACCAAATTCCCCCCTCCGCCACAACAATTTTCTTATAAACACCATCAGCTTTTATCGCTTTTTCACAAATACACAAATATTCTTCGCACAAAACTGGGCAACAATGGTTCTAAAAATCTAAAGGAATTAATACTTCCATCAAATTAATGCTTTCTTTGTTGCAATTACATAAATGATCTAGGATTCTACCATGAAAACACGAGTACTTTTCCTAAACACGTCCCTTCAAAACTCTATGTTGTGGGCTTTCCATTGGCTACCATTGGCTGCTAGGTTATTATCTTACATCACACTCCGGTGGCTGAGTAGTACGCAGTTACTGGTCGTAGTATAAAAGGCCAACAACTTCAGACGGTACCGGAGCATTTAACAGCTACGACTCCTGTAGCCCATTTCTTTGAACTAGCCAATAGTCTATTGAGATCATTTATGTAATCGCCAATCGGTGTTTGAACTGAAATTTCAAAAGCCTTTAATGAAAACACAAAATACAACAAATTGTTTGATTGCAATTACAAATTCCAATTAAAGGGCCAAACTAATTTGTGTAATCTGCTAGTGATACAGCACTAATCACCTATTTTTTTCAGGCAATTAATTTCCGGAGAACATCGGATTTCCCCAAAAAACTCCGGGGAATATGGAATATCGATTTCGATTCGGTTTCGTCCAACCAATCGAAAAACTTTCCACAAAATTTATTCAACGGATTATACCCGGAGTACAAGTTTTTCTGTGTATAAAATGCCCGAAATTACCACACTCACTATCAAATATCGTTATTACGATATAGCCTATTTTATAAACGGCGTTCGAAAAGGGAGCAAATTGCTCGTTTACAATGACTACAAGTACATCAGAAACCGGCCAACGAAAGACAAAATTCACTGGCGTTGTTCGAGAAAGCTCGTCTGCGCCGCAGGGCTTCAGACCAATATTTTTGATCTGAATGCTCCAAATCCACAAATTACAGTCTTAAGTGAAACGCATTTTATAGGATAAATCAACGGCTGAATAAGTAAATAAAAATAGTAAACAATGAAAATTAATAAACTAATGAACAAAGGTAACAATAAATAATAAACAAATAAACAAGAATGAAAATGTAACGTAGTAATCAAGAATAAAAAGTAAAACTTGGAAATACCCTTGTAACTGGGAAAAAGTATATACAACAAATAAATAAAATTTAAGGAAATATTAAAAATGGTATAACAAGTGGAAAAAATGATTAAATAAATGACGTCACACAATCACGAAGAAGAAAACAACGATATCGCTGTGCGAGCAGTGCAACAACATGTGGCCGACACCGTTAGACGTGACCCTACCAAATCTCTACGACGCGTATATATTGATGTTGTCACGACCACGCAAGTTTCAGACGAAGCGCTAACTGAATTCCACAGTGTTCGTTTGTACTTACATCGCGTTCATGCATCGCTAATGCCGCCAATTCCACAACATTTAAGGATATTAAGGTTGAAGGCGAGTGGTCGCGTAATGGAGATTTTAAGGTGCAAAGTGCTGATTTTAAATTATAAATATTGAAGATTTTAACGTGTGAAGTGCTGATTTTAAAGTATATAAAGTAGAGATTTTAAGGTTTAAAGCACTGATTTTTTGTGTAAAGTGTGGATAATGAATCAATAAAAGTTTTGAAGTGGAACTGCATTGTCTTGAAGCAATTGCAATTATCACTATACAATCACTGTAGAAATGTGACTGCAATCTCTGTAGTCAAAACATATAAAGAGTGAATTGAGAATGTAGACAAATCTCTGTATTCAATCGTAGTCCAACTGCCTCAACCCCGATCGTAGTCAAACTGAACCTTAGTCCAACTGCACACCCAAAACTGGAAATCGTAGTCCAACTGAACCGTAGTCCAACTGAAACGTCACACATCCTATGGCGTTAGGAAACTCGCAGGGCATTGACAACCCGCCAATAGCAGTATTTCTGAAGTTCATGAACGGGAAGCTGGTTCACGGTGTAACAGGCTATCTTATCCCCCGCTGTACAGATTACCCCAGAGGGTAATAAGAAATCGAATTTGAATAACCCCCCCCCCCGACCCTGGTAATAAGAAATCGAATTCAAGTTACCGTCAAGCCTGAGAGGAAGGTAATTTAAAATCATACACCGGGGGGGGGGGGGGAGCAATACTAGGCTATCTCCCCCCTGCATTATATTTAGCCACCCCGAAAATTTTTTGCGTGTAAATGTATTTTGATAATATTTGTTCATGTGAATAAATGGACTCAATTAAACTGTATTAAACTGTATTAAACTGTATCTTGAACTATTTTACTCTGCTTCCTGCTCAACAAAGGTCTCTTCGGAAACAGCCCTATATTGACCTCTTTGGAGGCAGTCTCGATTTCCTCTCCGAAGGAACATCGAGATATTGCCCCCATGGAGGTCAGCTGTGCCTTCAAACACCACTGCAGCCTGTGGCTTTCTAGCGCAGGCGTAAAGGATATCTTGGCCCCCCGGATATCTTGGCCCCCCCGGACAAGATGTCCTAGGATATCTTGGCCCCATTTAGGATATCTTGGCCCCCCTTTGGAAGCCAAGTTCTCCTAGTATATCTTGGCCCCCGGATAATAGAAAAATAAAAAGAATGCCTATTTATATATTTTATTTCTCATTACACTAAATTTTACACTAAATGTGACAAGCATCGTACCAAAAGAACATATAAATCGCAAAAATACAATAAATTCTCAGCACCATACGAGACGAAAAGAAAGCCTAAATGTCACAAATAAAATAAAATCCCAGCACCACACGAGTTCACGTTACAGTTCTATATTTCATAAACTGGAGAGTAATGTTCGTTTGTATTTGAAATGTACAGGTTGTGATTTGCCATTCTAAGCTTTGTCAACGGCTTTAGAGCAGATCCTTGAGCTTTGTACATAAGCGATTTGTAGGTAACGTTTCCTGCCGTATCGCATCCACATGGCGAAAATACACATTTATCGGTCGCTAACATGGCGGCTGTAGCAAGAATTTCAATTTCTATCGCCCAAAGCCCATTCTAGACTGGATGTGGATTCAAGGATGAGGTCAAATGCAAATGAAAATGCTACCCATTAGGGGGGCCAAGATATCCTAAAGGGGGCAAAGATATACTAGGATATCTTGGCCCCCGGGGGCCAAGATATACAGGGGCCAAGATATCCTAGGACAAAAGCAAGCGTTGAGGATCCGTTGGCCCTCAACGTAATACCTCTCTCTTCCCAACCGCGCAGTTGGGCCGAGGAGGTAGAGAAGCGTGATAAGGAATCCACTTCTCAATCAGGAGGGGATGCCGTTAAGCCTCCCTCCTCTGATCAGGCCACTCCCACTTAAGCGATTGTTCTGGGAGGCAGAGCGGCCTGAAGGGAACAACAAAAGCAAGAACAAAAAGGGTTCCCCGTCGAAACAAAAGAAGAAGCAACTTAAAAAAAATAGTTTTTTTAAGTTTCTTTTTAAATTAGCATAATTTGTTTTAAATACCCCAGTAATGCCATCCAAAATAATAATTTAATACTTTACTTTTCTGGATGGGAAGTTGGTTTGTGCCAGGGAGCGGTGTTTTTTAAGATAAGTTTTCGTGTCTTTATTTTCAATTTTACTATGTTTAATTTTATTTTTGACACGCTTGGAACTGGCAAGTTTCCCTTTTACTTTATTTTAAATCCGCCAGTGTGTTATTTTATTCATATGCTGTTATTGCATGCTTTTAGCTTTTTCTGGCCGTTTTAGCTATATAAAGACGGGATGGTGTTTTTAGGAGTTCACCGACAAAAACCATCTTCCTGTGTTTAGTATTTTGTATTTAGCGCATTGGTTTATTTGTATATCTGGGTTTGGGGAGGGTTGGTTTCTGATAGTGTGGGAACGCTGGTCATCCCTGCTAACAGGACATGCTGTTCCATTTTCAGGTGCGTCGAACTGTGCGTCTGTGGCGTGATTGGGCTTCTGGTATGGCCACCAGAGTGGACGCTGCGACTGGGATGCGTTCACGGCAGCACCAGAGAATGTGGGTGTAAGCCCTTGGCGGGAAAGGATGTTTGTGGATGGACTGGAGGTTCGTTCACCGGATGAACTCCAGATGCGCTATTTGACAACCTGGATTTAGATTTTTGCATCAGAATGTTTTTAGAAGCTTAATTAACGTAATAGCACTTTTTAAAATATGGGTTGTGGGTAATTTGATCTAGTTGGGGAAAAGAAGAGAAATGTAAGGGGTAAACTATGAACTTAAAAAGTTTGAGGGGCTTTCCAATTTGAGGGTCTTTTAATTTTTAACGTTAAATTTTCATCGCCAATACAGTGAAATTTTGGCAAGTTTAATTAAATACTTTTTATTTCCCATGAATTTGGTCTCACTTCAACATTAACACTATCCCCCAATTTATTTCTCTAAATTAGTTTCCATTTAGACTCTTATACAGCTGAATAAAACCAAGAATTTGGCATTGAAGGGTTTAAATTTCGAAATTTTACTGTTTTTGCGCCATGTCACAACACTATGTGTTTGACTGGGGGTGGTCTCTGCAAATGAAAATTTCTCATTAGTTTAGAAAGGAACTCATCCTGGCCTGGGTCGTACCCTGTTGCGTTCTTCAACACGCTAACCTTCTATTGTTCTAGTGGCCACCTTTTTTCCCCTCAAAGAGGTATATGAGGAAATCTGCGATCAGTGGCGCTGTTGCTGCCACTGGGTCTACTGATTTCATCAAACACCACCTCTCGAATACCTTCTACTGCAACCCGTAAACCGAACGGGTGGACTTGGCGTCCACCTCTTGCATGCGTGCAACCGCCTGTGCCGAAAACCCCTGTCTTTTTAGCCAGTTCGCTTTAGGGACCACAGATGAAGATTCATCGTATGTGAGTGTGGGTGCCAGTGTTGTCAATGTGGTTGTCTCAGTGCCCGCACATGTATTGGCAATCTCCTCGGCCCCTCGGTCGCCCACCGTTAAAGCAGTGGGAACACGGGTGACGCTTGAATTGCCGGTGCCACTAGTAACAATGTAAAGCTCTGTTCCCTCCCTAACCGCTCTGCTACCCTTTCGAGTATCGTGGTTGGGGGAAAAGCATACAGTACCTCCTGCGGCCACGTGCAACTCAGCGCATCGCTGGTTGTGGTTTCCGGGTCTGGGCATGGTGAAACATACCTCATGAGTTGCGTGTTGAGACGCGTTGCGAACATATCCACCTGTGGGAGCCGAAAGACCGAGCTCTTCACCACCCAACGAAAGAGGTGTGTGGAGAGCGTCCACTCCCCCTGCAGGACTCAACCCTGCCTGGATGCCATGTCCGCTAACACGTTCAGGTTCCCCGGAATGTGGTGTGGTAGTAGTGTTACCTGGTATTGAATTGATAGCTTCCACACCCCTCTGGCTGCTTGCATCAGGGTTGACGACCCTGTGCCCCGCGCTTCCTGATGTAACTTACCGTGGTAGCATTGTCTATCAGACACAGCACACCTTTGCCCCGAAGTTCTCGCCCCAGGATCTTCAGTGCTTCTCCTACTTCGCGCATTTCTAGCACATTGATGTGAATGCTTCGCAGTTGCTGCGGCCACTGCCCCTGAAACAACCTGCCGTGAAAGTGTGGCCTCAGCCTACCTTTGATCCGTCGGTTTGCAACTGGAATTGTTGCTGCGGTAAGGTAAATGGGGTTCCTTGCGTCAGATGTACTATGTTCAACCACCACCGGAGATCTTCTGTCGCCCGTGGAGGAGTCTGAGCTTGTTGCATGGGTCGCGGCCCTTCTTGAGTGCCACTCGCACTGCATGCTGGCAGCCCCGGAAATTGAGGCGCTCTATGGGCAGTGTTTTTTCTATTGCTACTAACAGCTCCAGCAACGTTTCTGCTACGGTTACGGATACCCACCTGTTTTCCAGTATCGACTTGATGATATTTTGAATCTTCTGGCCTCTGTCCAGTCCCGCGTTCAGCCAGTCACCTAGATTGAAACAGCAGCATCAACTGCTGTAGCCCCCACGACTTTACTGAGCGCATTGCCCTGCTGAAGACCCAAGGCGCCGGTGCCAGCCCAAAGGGTAGTGCGCGGTACCAATACCTGTGCTCCCCAACCTGAAAGCACTGGTATTTGTAGTGTGCGGGCCACATCGGTATGTGCAAGTACACGTCTGTTAGGTCGATCGAGGTGGCCCACATGCCCCGACTGACCGCCTTGCGGATGTGCTGGCAAGTGTCCATTTTGAATGTTGGGGTTGTCAAAAGCACGTTTAATGTTTTCAAGTCTGTTATGAGGCGCCAGCCCCCCGTTCTTTTCGGCCTTATGAAAACCCTGTGAAACATGCCTGATTGACCCACAGGCATTTCCTCCATGGCTCCTTTTTCTAACAACTTGTCCAGCATATCCGTGAGTGCTGCTTGCTTTTCTGTTCCCTGGCCGTACGAGGTCACAAAGCCCGGGTTCGCGTTTTGAGTCAGACTGATGGGCGGCACTTGAGCGTTTGCTTTGCGCAATGGAAGCAGGTAGCCGTACCTTAGCCACCGCACTACCTTGGTTGGTGCCCATAGTTCTTTCCATCCTAGCCAAAAGTGTGTGAGCCTGCCTCCTACGGGCAAGGAGTTTGCGCGCAGCACTTTGTCCCTGACATCTGACAATGTTACGCCAGAATTTAGATGTTTCTTGCAGCGAGCCAGTTCTAATGACAGGAACTGACCTGCTGCTGACTGTAGTTGTCACCTGTTTGATGGAGTCTGGTTGGCCTTGCGAAAAACACTGCTCCGTCTCTCTTTCCTTTGTGTCCCCTTAATCCTGGGTGGCGCCGACGCCGTGAGCCCGCGATGTGCTCCCCGTTGGCGGCTGCTGCTGTAGGCCCGGCGATTTGGCGTGACCTGCGTCTACCGCTCGTGTAGCGTGCGATTCTAGAGGTCCCGGATGTGCTTGCCCCACGTATTCTGCGTACCGCAACTGGAATAGCTTGTCCTGTGGGAATTTACAGCATTGGAGCACATTGTTCCTGCGTAGCTGGATGCTGGATGACAGCACCGCTGTGTGCAACTCAATAAGATCTTTTTTCCCGCGCACAAGACATCCAATGAATTTGGGCACTATGGATGCATCGGACTCCAGAGATCCACCCACCAAGGTCTGATTTGCATACTCAATAAATGAGAGCACCCGCAGCCCTGTTCTCGCGATGCCCTCAATGTAGCTGAGAACCCTGTCTTCGTCTGGGCGGACCACAGGTAAACAGGTTAGGGCGTGCTTAGGGTATGTGAGTGGCTCGAAATTGAGTGTGTTGTCCGATGGTCTGTGGGCCGTTCGCGCAACGCGCATTTTGGACGAGGTGTGAATTTTGCCGAAGTCCAGAGCCTTCCCAAAATTCGAGTCCCTTGCCTGAAACTCTGCCTCCTCCAACTTGATGGCATCCAAAATACCCGCTGCTGTATCGAGTGCCATAAATTCTGGGCCCTGCTCCGGTTTGCCTACTTGAGCATTTGAGAATCTCTGGATTACTTCTACTACGTCGCGAAATGGGCATTCATCTGAGAGGCGCCTCCTTTTCCGTTCACCTCTCCATGGAGACACGTTGCGTTTCCGCGGTGATCTTAGCCAGTCGCCACATTCCGGGTGCTTGAATGGCGAGGCATGTAGGCCTCGCGCTGCTCTCGGTCGTGCCTTGTGTTCTGTTTCACTTCGGAGAGTGTGGGCGTGCGACGCTGGCTGGGCACCCAATTTCGTCTCCTTCGTCGGCGAGGCAGTGAGGAGACTGGGGACTCGGAATCGTCAGAGGATGAGGAAGATGTCAGGCGTCTGCGACTTCTACCTCTAACCTGCATGCCGCCGGGGGACGTTGATTCGCGCTCCGGACTACTATGCCGCTCATCCTCCATCTGGGTCATGAGTGTGGCTAGAGGTGATGGCTCCCCTTTCGTGCTTGCCGGCTTGGGCGAAGCGGCTCGAGAGGCAGCCCGCTGTGGTTCTGTTGTCTGTAGTGTAGGTGTGGGTGTGAGCTCCTTCACCTGCTCCGGTCTTGTAATTGTCGCGCTCGGTGCATGTGCCTGCAGCCCCACGAGTTGTTATGAGATCACGACTGCCTGATGCTGTAGTGCGTTGCTGAGGATCTCTTCAAGGTTTATCTGTATTGGGACAGCCGGCTTCAATGCTGGTGGCTGGTATTCCCCCCATGCTGGATGGGTCACCAGCGTTCGTGGTCGAGTGATCCCACGTGCCCTGTTGGAAGCCTTAACAATGGATTCCTCAAATGATTCCGTCTCCTTACTGTTAGTCGGTTGGGTTGAGGGAAGTGGTATTATAGTTGCCGCCTCTTGCTCTAGTTCTTGCAACGACACCCGGACGCTCACTTCCGGTGTAGGGCTCCTCGAGTCCTTCTTGTCCTTCTTCGACTTGTGCTTGCGGCGTCTCTTGGGCGACCTCTCAGTGCCCGAGTCCTGCCCTGACAACACCTTCTCATTCCGCAGTGGAGTGCCGGGATCTTTGCCTGATGGCTCATGAGTTGGGGTATCCGCAGAGGACATTGTTCGCGACCACAGTGCTTTTATTTGTCTATGACGTAGTTGGCGTCGACGCTGCCTTTAATTTATTTAAAGGCAGCAGTTTTTTTGCCCCGAGTGAGGATCGAGCTCACGACCTTGAGATTGTGAGGCTCACGCGCTGCCTACTGAACCATCATGGTACGCTTGCATATTATCGATTTAGCCTGTAGCATCACGCAGCAGTATGTGTTACGCAGCCCTCTGCAATTGCAGGCTTCAGTGTGTGATTTGACGGTGCTACTCCTGGTAGCCTGTGGGCTCCCACCGAGTAACTTGTTTGTAACCCCCGAGTAACTTGGAGTGCGGCACACTCTGCTACATTGTAACACAAAGCGCGGGAAAACTACCACTTGCGAAAATTTTGCTGAGACGTTTCGCACACTGCCAAAAATGTGGCCAGCAGCTTCCTACAATCTCTTGACCAGGCGTTAGGAATTTAACGTTGTTAGCAGACCTGCGGTATCTCTGTCAACTTGCCGCACCATGGGCGCCTTCCTGCCAAAATCAAAAATTGCTTATTTCTCCATGTAACGTGGTAAAAACCCAACGTTGTAGGTATCTAAAAGAACTATGGCGAGCCCTTTACCGCTGGTGAAGTTGGCGATCTGGCAAATGCCCTCGTTCCCCATAAAACTGACAATTCTGATTTGCCCACGTGTTGAGGGCACCGCCGCGTTACTCACAACCAAAAACGGCTAAAACAGTCTAAAACAGCCAAAATTTGCCCTGAAGCGGTCCGAACCTCTCTGTAGCGTAACAAGCCTGGGGTTAGACTGAAGATGTGCGCTAGCGACACAAACAACTAGGCTACCTACCACAAAGTGTTGACACCGCAGTTGGCAAATCAAACTGTTGCTACGCCGCTCCCTCTGGATGTAACTCTCCCAAACTTCACCCAATTGATCTTCAAGATATCCAGCAACTTTCTGAAACATTCATTCCTCAAAAATAAAAAAATTAACTGGTGCTACAAACTGTGTTTCTTCACAGGCGTAAGGATGAAAAGTGAACATCGGATCCCAGTACGGGTAAACATGGGGTTACCCATGAAGTACTTGGAGCTAACCATAAAAGTTTTGTACTCCAGTGAAATTCATTTCAAATTTTATTAAACATTGCATTTCAATTACGGGCACAGAAAAAATAGGATGATACTTTTCAAAGCATCGGGTCGATCCAACGGCAGCTGCAAGGCATTTGTATGAACAAAAAGAAATTTGCGTGATTTCTCCATTAAATCTAATTCAGCAAACTACTAATTACACTACAACAACCATTCTAAATCGAGTCAAACTTTTCACAATTAATTCTGTAGGCTATATAACCATAGAAACAAATGTCACAACCTACTGCCGTACAAACAAATGTGACTGTTGCCAAAGTTTACTTAGCAATGGCAAAGAACACATGGATTTCGCGACACTACTTTTGATACACCAAGAGCAGGCGAATCCATAATTTGAAACTTTTTGTTTTGTTCTTTACCCAAAACTTGTTTTGTTCTTTACCCAAAACTCATTTTTGTCAGAATTTTGAAGACAACTAAAAATTTCGTCATATTTCACAACACTGATAACCAGCATACGTTTGCTATTTAACAATTAATTCAAATGTTCATTCAGAATTTCTTTTCTCCGAGAGTCCTCCATTCTTAATCTAGATACAATGAATTGTAATTAGTTAACAGCGTACTTACCTGGTGCTTTACATAGTTAATCCGGAGTTGTCGGACTAGTAACTTTGTATACATTGTCTCCATCTGTCAGTCTGGTTTGCACCGAAAACTACTTGGATTTGTGACTGATTAGGCAATGACTGGTAATTATTGAAAATTAATTGGAGTTGGAGTACGATTGTGAGACAGGCGAATGATATAGATGGAACTTGATTGCAATTGGTGTCACTGTGATGTTTAAACCTAGCATTTTTCTAATAACAAACTTTACTGTTTGCTGTGGTTTTAAAAGTATATTTTATGTTTAATACGTGACTATATTGATAACGACTACAAAACTAAAATTAAAATGCATTATTTTAACACTCAAATGAAACTTAACCTGATTTTAATAAGCTTTATTGTCATTCTTATACGGGTCAGACCCATCTCAAGATGGGAAAATCCGTATATGGTTCGTAACATTTATAATGTTTTATCGCTTTCTCTTATATTTTAAAAAAAAATTAATTGCATTGTTTTCTCCGGGAATTGATGTATTGTGCAAGACAAACGAATAATATATGGTGGGAGTTTAAGTTGCAATTCAGTTTTGCACTTGAGATGTATGTGATCTATAGAAATAAAATAATTGCAATTTTAATTTTGCAATAGTAAGTATTTCTAAGAAAGTATCTTGCCGAGAATCTTCCACCGCGCATTCTTATGGCATGTTGAATTTACTGACTGTTAAAATGGATAGTCGCTATTTTTAGAACTTTGGTTGTATACTTATTGCGTTGGAATTGCAATTGGTGATTTTAGAGCTTTTGTATTTTTAGTTTGGTGAAAGGTAGATAAGACATAGGCAATTAAATATTCGGTAGTGATGTGAAGTCCAACTGAGTTATTCACTCCAGTGTTTAAAAAAATTGCATTTGAACTGCAATTGAGGATTTTATAACTTCTGTCTTTTCAGTTTGGTGGAAATTGCATAAGATATAAATCAACAATGTTTAGTGTGTGTACTCTGATGTTTTAAATATATATAAAATGTACAGGAATTAAAATGTTATTTTATTTGCACCAAACAAAATAAAAACAGCCAAATCATTTATAAACAAAAATACTATGCGAAAGTAACTAAAACATTTTCTAAAACGTCATAAAAAAAGACAAGCAAATTACAAAGAAAGATATTCTCAGATGGTCCAGAAAAATGACTTTTCATTATTCCAAAAATGACTTTTCATGATTCCAAGATGGACCAAGCCTATACCAAGCCTATCTACAGGTGGGCTAGATTCGCCGATGGGCTTTAACAGCAACAAGAAATCTGGGGTGGACATCGTGCGTATTCACTGTCGAGAATCTAGAGTACCGAAAGTTTGCCGTTTTATTTCAACCATTTACAAGCCAGGGAAAATGTCGCTCCTTAGGCAGTGACAATTGACATAACGCATCAGCCCGCGACCATTTTAAAATAAACAAACTTTATTTTATTCATCAAAATGGCTGACTTGTACACTGTACACGGGATATCACAGTAACTGAGCTTCCTACGTACAGTTTACTATAAACCGCTGAAATAGTAAATCAACTCTTTTTTTTTTTGTATAAAATGGCAAAACTTCAAAATAGTTTATAATGTCGCTGAAGATGGATAAGTCGAATCTTATGACGGACAAAATATTAACATTATGTTGTAGCTTCTGGTCTCAATTATAGCGATCAGACACATGAAAAGAAGATGGCGCAAATCTGAAATTACAGTTGTCGTCTGCGGGCCACTGTCACAAGTTATGAAACATGTGACATTCCCTGCATTGTGTTGTGACGTCTGATTGGATGCTTATTCCCGCCTTGCTCACCCTTCTGGCTTTCTATTGGATAGACTTGCTAATGAGTCTACTGCCTTCTCAGTGAGAACCCTTTTCAGAATCAGCGAAAAGTTTTTTTTCACTTGATTAAAGAGCATTTTGCCAAAAATTCGGAAAGTGAGATGAAAGTTTGATTGTAAAATTATTCGGTTACTCTACGGCACTGGTTTCAAACAAAACTTAACACTAGGACACAAAAACAACAGCATTGAATGTGAAAATAAATAAAAATAAGAACATAAAATAGACAGTGTTTCACTCTTAATTAAAGAATTCTTAACATGGAAAGCTCAAGGTATGTAGTTTTAATTTTTATAATATTATATAATTATTGATCAGAACCTAGCTAGTTCTTTTGCTAAAATTAAAGATCTTTTACCACATATCAGCAATGATGTTTTTATATCGCCAATTCCCTAAAACCCCTATAAACTCGAAAAAGTAAATCATAGTTTTATTTTGCAAGAATTTTATGATGCACGATTCTCAAGAGCGGAAGCTTGTATGCTGTTGTGTCGGGTCTCCCCTACCGAAGCGGACCCGTGTGCTGGTGGGTCAGCAGTACAAAGTCAAATATAGCAAGGGTGTCTGTGCAGAATATTACTTAAAAAGTAAAATAAATTACACCTTAGTTTAAATAAAAACAGAAATTATACCACCGTGGAAAATCTCTGTAAAGCAATTTTATAAACGAAAAAACCCACAATGCAAAAACTAATAACGTTTTAGCTGTTTCAACCAAATCGATGACACAGACGATTTCACTAATCTCTATTTGGCCTCAGATTTATAGGTTCTGAGTCTATTATTATCGTTTTGAGAGGTCAAATACAGTTTGTTGCTTGAGCTAACGCTGCTGCCCGCCGCTTTATTGTAGCTTCTTATAGGCGTACTGGCCGGGGGGAAGTGGTGGGGGAAAAGGGATATGGGCGTGGGGGGTGGGGCTCTAATCTCGCTGAACATGTTTAAGTGTCCCTGATCTCCAACAATAGAAACGGAATCCCTCCCTCTGAAATATTGAAAACGTTCCCACGTTATTGTCAAAGCCTCGGGGCGGGAGTGGTACGTGGGAGGGGGGGGGGGGGGGGTAGCAATCAAATTATTCTCTGCTAACATATGACAGCTTAAAATGATCAAACTCATTAAGCTGCAGATAAACACAAACAATCTTGACTTTTGCAGACGAGTTTGTAAGACATGTTTGTAAGACAGGTTTGTGAGACATGTTTGTTAGACAAGCAAGGCCTGTTTGACTGTAATATATAACCCCCCCCCCCCCTCCTTCCACATTTTTCCTATGGTCAACCCTCCTCGAAAATCTAGTTATTGGTAAGGGATTGCAAGTTAATTCACCTACCGATCTACCGATGCGACTCTCTTGCTTAAGATGATATGTGAATAAATTGAAAAACAATAAAAAAAAAAAGATTTAAAAAAGATAGAAAATAAGAAAGAAATGGCTTCTTGTGGAAGGGACAGATTAAAAATGCGGCTAAGAGATCACTTCAAGACATCAGTTATTTCACATTTTTAACACTGTAATGCGGGAGCAATCACCTAATCACCTATAAGCGTCGTTATGGTTTGCATTACACTTACCCGGTAGCAGATACGTGTTATTTCAGTGCATCTGTCAAATTAGGAAGGATGATAGGAAACTAAACATTTTACCGTACCATTTTCGGGAAATGGGACTTGTGATAATACACAACAACGATACTTCTCAATGTGTAAATACATTTACCAGACATTTACGTCATACAGTATGGCTGATTAAGCAGCAACCTTACATATAAGTTACTCGGTTAATTTTGCAACAACATACGGTAAGTTCTTTTAGGTGTGCTTGTACTTCACTTTTCTGGATATCTACTACGTTTCTTGATCCGCCATTCCGGGCTATGCAAAGGAGCATTTTCTCATAACTTAGCAACTGATGTGATTAAACTTCTTAAAGTAAATTTTTCGAACAATTTAGAAAAAATTGTAAACAAAATCTTGGATTGATTTTAATTGTTAGACACCGCAAAACTTTGTAGTTTTTGACAAAAAAATAAACATAAAAAATAACTACTGAAATAAACCCACTTAATGTTAAAAATAGAAGCCATTGTTTAATTATGCGCGAACATTATTTTCGCTAAATACTGACCTGTACATTTTATATTAATAACGTTTCTCAGTAATTCATTTCTGCGCCAAGTAAACTAAGTTTTCTCGTCTTGGGCCCTCGTTAAATTATGCAAAAATTTATTTTTGATAGTAGTTTAGGGTTCTCTCAGTGTTAAATGTAACGCCTTTCTTTTAACACACTGAATTAATAATACTGTTATGTGCCATGACTATTTCTTGAATAACGGAGGGGGGGGGGGGGTGAGGGGGAGTTCTGGAACTCTATAGACTGGAGTCTGTATTGCTGTTTCTGCGTGCGCTCTCACTCAACTTCCGGTCGATATGATATTGTTTCGAATCAGTGGTCCTGTAGTTTCGAATATAAAATCTGTAAATTGTGGAACAAATACAATAGAACTTCTTGTACGTGTTAAAATGTAATGTTTCAGAATATTGAATTAATAAACACTGAAAACATTGCTTTGTTGCTCTTGTGCTGAAGTGGGGTTGAGGATTTATTTTTTTTATTTATTTATTTATTTTGGTGGTAGTGAGTAGGGGAGTCAAGTTGAATTTCCCTCGGGGAGCTTCTTATATATAAAATTTCATTTTTGATATCAGTCAATCAATATATCAATACATATATTTCAAAATTCAGTTTTGATATCAATTTTTTAACTTCTGCTATAAATAATTGATAAAAAAGCGGCTATGCTTGTCAGTTTTCAATTATTATTTTAAATCCCAACGAATTTACAGGTCATTTGTCTGAAATATGAATTCTCGAGAATTCAGCTTCAATAAAGCTACAATGATCACTGATATGAAAGAGTAAGCATTACACTGTATACAAATTAGTTACTGATAACACGAATTTAAAATTTCATATCAAAATTGTTATTTGTAAATTGATTATGAAAGTATGTTTTTAAGTGTTTAGTAAAATAATTGATTATTTATTATTTGTAAATGACACTGAACATAAATAATGTTATGTTTATACGTCCATTTCAGTTACTTATATCAGATATCAAAGTACGAATCTGGTAATTAAATTATTGATATTAGAACGCAATAAAAACCGCATTCTACACTTAAAGAAACAGTCCCAATATGAGAAAACATTTTCATATCTCTACTTCAGATCTAACAAAAAATAATATATCCAAGCTTGCAATATGCTGCTGTTGTGTAATGCAAAGAAAAAGGGAATAAAACAAATGTAGCTCACTGGTATATAACAGGATTTTGGAATTAAGCAAGTATAATATCAAAATAAAATGTTATTGAAAATTAAGACGGTCGACAAATACGATGTAATTTAACAATGCATGTTTTTTAACATTTTGTTATTTGGTATATTTCAAAATAAACTCTTGGCTTACAACAGCTGTAAAACTCAAAATGCAAACCTGTGCCGTTTGAGACTGACATCTATGTATAAAGAGTCTTACAAGAAGCAACATAAAGAAGGCAATAAGACTCTTTTCCTTGATGTGATCACTTCTTAATACTCCCAATATCTCCATTCTGTTGTTTAGTGAATATTTAAAAATTTCCAACTCAACCAATTCAGACAATTTTAAAGTGACTTCCGGAGTCTTATTGGAAGTAGGCATTATATATATATATATATAGAACAATATATATATATATATATATATATATATATATATATATATATATATATATATATATATATATATATATATATATATATATATATATATATATATATATATATATATATATATATATATATATGTTGTTCTTCACTTCTTCGTTTCGCATTTAGAGGTGACCGAAGAATAACATTTTGAGACAGACAAATACGATTTCGTACAGAATCAGAAATATTCTAAATTAACTATACAATAAAAATTTGTACAAGATATGCTTAATCAAATATGGTTTGGAAAAACTGCATAAAATATCAAGCTCTGTTTTCTTTGTATATCCCGGTTCTTTGGTTTTAACAAGAACACAATGGGTAATTGCTCTTCTGTTAAACGTTTTGGAAGACAGAGGAGACCATTTGATAATAGTGGACTTGTAAGGCCAAATTCGCTGTTTCAAGAGGACTGAAATTCCAACAGATTGTAGTTCACACCAGTATTTCACGGTAATGTTGGCACTGTTTGGTTCAAGCTTTGAAAGTAAAAAAGACAGCGTTATGATGACATTGAAATTGATCTTTGGCAAAAACAAGTCTTTGAAGTCTTCCAGATAGAACTGGTGTACTAAATAGGTAGACAACTTTTGTGTGTAAATATTGCTTATTAAGTAGAGTATTTTGGGCAGCACCAGGTTCGCTTTTGTGCTGCAGTTGTTTTTCCGTCAAGGTTTGCGTGGAAATATTTCCAACTTTGAAGAACATTTTTGAAGTCTAATTTACTACTAATTTCTCTTTTGGATGAATTTCATTTAATATATCTTTATCATTAAATTATCGTACATCGCAAGATATTAATTTCAATCAAAAAGGTTGATATTCGCTATAGTTTATTGTAAAATTAATTTCTTATTTTTTATAATTTATTCTTAAACCACAGATATAATAAAAGAGTCTTTATTGCTTTAATGCATTCTTGACAAACATTATATCTCCGATAAGTAAACCGGTATTTTCTGCTAGGAGAATGATTTTATTTTAAACTGTCTTGATATTTATTGGTATTATGCCATGATTTTCTGTTATAACCAATACAAGGACTTAAACGGGAATTATGAAGAGAAGAGCGGAAAGGGCATCGCCTTGACTAACTCTATTTCTAATTTTAAAATATCTGTTTGTGTGACCATTATTTACCGTAGAAGTTCGAATTGATTTGCCATCCCCTAAAAGCAATTTTCTAATTTTCCACGGTATTTTGTAACTTCCCCCACATTTATAGGTGTGGATATGGAGAAGTAACAGCGTATAGAATATTCTTCGATTCTGTCCAGGATAAAACTTATATCGTAAAAAGATAGCCAAACGGGCAAAATGCTGTTTCAGTGTACCACTCCCAAAAATATCTTTCTAGCAAAACATTAAGTGTACAACACCATACCAGTTAGATACACAAGAAACCCTCATGTGCTCATTCGGGGCTCGGTAATATACTGACCCAAAAAAGAAAGTATCCAGCAATTTTAAACTCTATTATTTCTGAAACTACTCAATCAATCCAAATAAATGTTTCACATATTAAAGTCCCACATCAGTTCTGTAGGTTACCGTGAAAAACAATAAATTCGATCAGTTAAGGACACAAACACAGCATCTTGATTATCACACAGGTGTCGATTTTTATTCAATCGAACAACACCACTTTGTCCTTTTCTCAATATCGCGTATGCCCACCATTAGCATTGAGCATAGCTTGGATTCTTCTTGGCACTGACGTCACAAATGCGTTGATCTGGTATTGGGGATAATGATGCCACTCCTCAATAAGTGCTTGGCGGAGTTCGGCGTGATTTCGCGGAGGTGGTTGTCTGGCCCGTATTTGGCGATCCAGATGATCCCATAAATGTTCCATAGGATTAAGCTCCGGTGAATATGGGAGCCATGGAAACAGCTGAACGTTGTTGGCCATAAGGTACTGCTGGCACACATGAGCCACGTGCGGACGTGCATTATCGTGCCTAAAAATGGATTATATCTTGTACATAGGGGACAACTTAAGGACTTAATACGGCGTCAATGTAACGATTAGCCGTCAGGTTACCATCAATAACGAGGGGCTGTGAACGCCAGCCAAAGCGTATTGCGCCCCATACCATAACGGAACCACCACCAAACCGATCAACTTGTCGTACGCAGGATGTGGTTTAACGTTCTCCAACACGCCTGTATACTCGTGCACGACAGTCTGCACGACACAGTTGATTTCAAGATTCATCACTGTATATCACACGTCGCCAGTTGCGGTGTCTCCATGCTCCTTGGCTGTGATTGCGGCCCCAGTGAATGCGATTTTGACATCGGTGGGCGTTGTACACGATACCAACCAGTGGCTGGCGATGTTGAATTCCATGCGCGCGGAGTCGTCTAATTACCATTTGGCTGAATATGCGTGGGTTGCGAGTGCCAGAAGTTTCGTTTGCAGTCATAACGGTCGTGCAAAAGCGGTCGCGCAGATGCTGTAAGCGAATTATTCGATCTTGTCGAGCGGTCATTGCACGAGGTCTCCCGTTCCGCGGTCTGTCCCGAGTGCTTCCGGTCTCTCTATAGCGCCATCATCACGAAAATTGTTGCTCGAGTGCACACAAAGCGTCTGGCCACCTCTCTTGTGGATGCCGCTACACTCAACATGCCTATTGCTCGTTCTCTTTCTGTTTCAGAGAGCCGTGGCATTTTTATCCGTGTTTTTTTAACATAATAATTATTGTCAATTGTTCAAACATAAGGCTATCTTTCAGCAAACTGTACGAGTCAATAAACAGTACTTATACCCCAACATAAACACGCTATGGCAGTACCTGTGGTAACAATCACATTCTTACGCACTTACCTGGGTACTGAATTGATTTCTCAAAAAAGTGGCTTACACATAAATATGACCATCACTTGTGCAAATATAAAAACTTTATGCTTAAAAATAAAAAGGTTATTCGGCTATACGTCTGGATACTTTCTTTTTTGGGTCAATATAAAAATGGGCCTATCATCCAGGCATTTGACGGCGCCGCAGCCACCTCACCCCGTTCTATAATGCCACAGCTTAAAAATACATTGTTTTCCACTAATAATAAAGCAATATGTCTCTTTTGAGTTCTCGCAACGAGCCATAACTTTGGTATGAACAAATAAGAATATGTTTCGATTTGTCCCAAGGGGTGAGGAGGGGTAGCATGGGATGGGGTTGTTGTTGCAATCCCTACACCTGAAAAGTCTGATAAAATTACATGAAAATTTGCGATTTAGTACAAGTCCTGCATTCCAACCCCCACTCCCCCACCCGCCTCCACCCCTCACGTAATATCTGAGACTCCTGCAACCTCCCAATCCTCCTGCCTTCCTGTCTTAAGAAAATCCTTAAGAAAATTCTAATATTTACTGCAGAATAATTACTAAGCCAGTTCCGTGCATATTGTGTAAATAAATAGCGGTCTTGGCCAACTAGCTATTGCGCGTGGATTCTGCAAGACGGAGATCAACTGTACTGTAGCTGGCTGTACGGCGTTGCACGGCGTTGCTAGGCAACAGAATACGTTATACAATGCCGCATAGAATTTAGACACACCCGCGTTCGCTTGTATAATAATTTTAATAATATAAAACCGTGGCTTCAAACACAACACAACACACATTATTAATGTCGCTAGCTATAGAACCGGATTTTTAACAAAAATAATACACATAGAAACTGTAAGAAAAGTTTTATACAGAAATATAAAACCAAGCATATATGTTATTATTTTAATTACTTATTGTCTTAATATGATATCAGTAATTTGATTTTTTAAAGTTGTCGGTAAATTAAAACAATAAACGTACAAAACATCAATAATTAAAGTTATAGAAATCATAGTGTAAATAAAGTAAAACATTTTCTATGCCATTATATCCCCCACCTACACCTACAATGTGCAAGATATCAAAAGTATTCATATCCAGGAATAATAGAAAATATGGAAGAAAGTCAGAAAATTGCTTTTTAGGGGTCGGTAAATTGGTTTGCGCTTTATGAAATGTTTTACCTTTTTCGAATGTTTGGACCGAATTTAAATTTTTCCAAGTATTTATACATGAAGTTTCAATGTAGCCTATCAAATGCCTTTTCAATAAGTCAATAAATTTCAGAACTACGCCCCTCTATTCACGGTTTAAAAACTCTACACTGTCAATAACTGCCCTACTTTTATAATCTATATATCTACTTTTAATAAGGCCATTTGGATCGTTCCCAATAATTCTTGTTGAGATCGTTTGGAATATTAGTGTTTAATGAACTCAGGGGATTTCGGGTTTTTTTTAGATCAATTGGTTCTTGATTCTTTTTAGCGATCAAACGGGGTAATTGCTATATTCTATAGTCACAACATAAAGCTGTAACGTACACTCCAACAATTAGTCTGAAATGCCATTTAAATAAAGCTCTAAAGGTCTTTCCTGAAACAGTTTGTCTTGTTTATGCCAATTATTTTTATGGTGTCATTTTGCCTTTCTAAGTAAGGTTTGATTTTTGTTTTGAATATGCAATAGACTCTTTGTGTATATTAAATGGGAGATATTATCAGCGAAGACACGACAAAACATTATTACAGTATGATATTGAACTTTTCATCGTAATGCCATATCTATGCTTTTTTGCCCTTTCTGTCCCTGTACATTTGGATGTGCGCAGTCTGTCGTTGTACGCCTGTTGCCGTACGCTTAGATGTGCGTCTTCTGTCGTACGTCTGTCGCTGTACACTTAGATGTGCGCATTCTGTTTCTGTACTTTCTTTTTGTTACGCTACTTTCGGTCACGACACCGTGGGATGTGAGCGAACATTTGTACATCTAGCGTTGTGTTTCCTGTCACTGCATAGGAATGTGAGCGTTCTGTCACTGTACGTCTGTCACTGTGTTTTGTGTCACTGTGCATAGGGATGTGAATGATCTCTCGCTGTAGATCTGTCACTGCATTTCCTGTCATTGTAAACGTTCTTCTGTAGTTTGTTTTTATCACTATTTTTGTCACTGCACATAGTGTCAGAACATTCTTTCGATGTACGTGTATGTTTGTATTTTCTGTCACTCTCTGTTCTTCTGTTGTTTGTTTTATCACTATTTTTGTCACTGCACACGGCGTCAGAGCATGCTTTCGATGTACGTGTATATTTGTATTTTCTGTCACTCTCTGTTGAGATGTGAGTGCTCTATCGTACGTTTTTGACACTGTACAGTTGGACCCCGGAATTAAGACCAGCTGCTGGACCTGCCAAAAGCCATCTTAATTCCGGGTGGTCTTAATTCAGGGGTTCTGGTTGCTGGGGCTACTTTGTGATTTATAATGGGATAATGTATCAAAGTTTATGTTACTGGTTAGTGATAAGGTTGTGTTCATATTTGTATACGACTGAGCATTACTGATAAGTGTTTATAACTTTCGGTATCGTCATTTCTGTCCTATTACACTTGTCATCAGTTCAGCTTTCCTTCTCAACACTGCTTGAACTTGAGATTTGCCAACACCAAATTGCAAGTTTTCGTTGACTTTGACCTTTGCTTTCATTTATCAAATTTATTTTTTCCTTCATTGAAAGTTCTTTTTGTTTTTTTATGCTCTTTATCCCTTTCGGCAATTTTCTGTTCTGTTTTCTTATAGATACTGTTAAATAATAATTTTCCTGGACGTTTTATACACAAGCAATGCATATCACAGCAACAAAGATTTAGTTGACGTAAAATCAAAGAGATTATGTGCACACAAAATCCACACTCGGCTCATTGTTCCTGGATCATAACTGACACTTGGGATCTACAAGGCAACGACATCTGTGTGTGCTGTTATTTTAAAGATGTCTTTATGGTATGGACGTTAAAAATAACATCTAAGGTCGGGAGAAAAATTGCAGTTTTTTCCGGATTATACAAGCGGTCTTAATTCCGGGGTCTTTTGCAATTCGGGAGCAGGAAAAGTGGTCTTTTGTCTTAATTCCGGGGTGATCTTAATTCCGGGGTTTGTTCACTACATAAACTAAAAGAAAGTATTCGATTCCCGGAAAGTGGTCTTCAATGCTGGGTGGTCTTATCCCGGGGCAGCACTGTACTTTCTGTCACTGTACAATTGGACGTGGGCTTTCTGTTCCTGTCCTTTTGTTGCAGTTGTATTTTTTTTTGCGAAACACTCAATTAAAGGGCAGACGTAAGTGATGTTATATTTCAATTTGTTTATGTTGAAACCATCAGTGTAGAATTGGAACATGAGAATGTTAATTGTAGATATTAAGAGGTTCACAATGTCAGAAACTTTCTTGTTTCAGCAAAAACATCAAAGTCAAAGAAAAACGGTAATTTTATCCTCCCAATCTCCACAGAAGATCCTCTCGTTCTTTATTAGATTTCATCGAGTTTCCTAATCAAAACACGGTTGTATTAATTTTCATTATTCCTATCTCTCATGACAATTGTGTTGTCGACTGAACGCCATAACGAGCGGGCACAGGTCTTTAGCTGTTCAATTTCTTGCTCCCGCCAAATTCAATTACCGTAAAATTACGCCATGTAAAATTTGGTGAAAACAGAGCGTTATTGCGCTATGAGTTGTGGGCGACTTTTGACCACGATTAAGTGTAGAGATGAACCAGGCCTTAAATAGATCAAATTGGGTGATCACATTTGTCTCTGACAGCACTTGGGTTTATATTATTGAGTTATATGCTGAAGTTATCAACTGTGTGACAAGACAACTCACCAGTGCTTTAATCCATCAAATGTGCGTGTTCCCAAAATAAGGCACATTTTACTGTTTTGTGGATGCTGAAATTAAACAGCTCCAAAGTCGTAACATAGCTGGTTAAAAAGGTGTTACGGTAGCAGATTTTTAAGGTTGTCATGTCTATGTTTTCACGATTTTTTTTACTTGACATTGAATAGCGCGTTACTAGTGAAGTGTACAGAAAGAGGCAAAGTGACCATATAAGCTGTAACTCGCAAAAAAAAATCCTTGCTAAATTCGAGGAAATCACAAGTCTGTTGGCGGGTTAAAGAGAGAGAAAGGGAGAATGAGGGAACTGTTCTAGTTTGGTAAATATTTGGCTTTAGGGGTTCGAATTTCGCTCACTTTCACGTGATTAAAATATGTTTCAGGAGTTGATGGAGGTCGGGTGCGGGGAGGAGGGGAGGGGGAGGAGGGGAGGGGGAGGAGGAAGAGAGAGGGCATATTTAGAAGCCTCAGCATCCACCACACTTATTATTTTCTTTTCGCTAATACTGGTAACAGAACATGTAGCGAGAACGATTACTAAGTAATGGATACTGTTTTTCACTGTCTCTGCGTCTCACCATGCACAGATGGCGTGGTACTTCCCCAGAGGAGGGTGAGGATGGGGGAGGGGGGCGGTGGCTACTCACGTACCCACTAGTTATACATGCGTGTCCACAACCCCTAAACGCACAGCGCTACTTTTTAAATAACACAACCTTTTTTAACCAAACACGAAATCAGAAATAACTCTCCCTCCTTTTTTGAAGGAAACACGGAGTACTAAATGAAAAATACCGCCACCTTTTTTAACGCAATTGCTACTCCGCGCGGACCTCATCTAGTCTCAAAATTACTCCCTTGTCTGTGCTTTATTTGTTTTTGGACACGTATGGTATACATAAGACACCAGTTCACCCCCCCCCCCACCCCTCGGGGATATTTCCGATGATTGTAGGCAATTTACTTTCAAAAGACTGCAAAGCATTTTGCAAATCGTGGAAATATTTTAAGTTCGTTTGTGTGAGGATTTTGAAGGTTTAGTCTTTTAAAGTGTCTCTGCGCCATCTAGCGACCGAAATGTGCATTACATTGAATATCGCCGAGTTTGAATCCATGTTTACACAGTATAAAAAATAACTACTAAATCCGTCTGGAGCGAAAAATTCTTTTCAAAGACAAACAGGGTCGTGTCCAGAGATTGCTGTATTGATATTTTGTTCCTAAAAGTGCCTGTGTTAATATATTGTATATTAAAATCATATTACACTGTTCTCACCATTTATCCATCGAGTCAACGGGTTTCTGTCAAAAAGATTGTATAATTCTCTTATTGATACGGGGACGTGTATTTTTTATTTGCTTACAACCCTTCGTATGACGTGTTCTTCAAACAGGAAATGTCAGTTGTAGGTGTCGAAGACCGTGAGGCTCATTTTTTCTTCCATCTACACTAAGAACACTTCCTAAGAAGTTCCCGGGAACTTCCTAGGAACTTCCAAAGAAGAAATGTATGACTGCTTCCTTGAAACTTCCAAAGTAGTTCCTAGCAAGAAATGTTTCATTTCTTTCCGAGAACTTCCTAGGAAGTTCCCGCGGGAACTTCTTGGGGAGTGTTCTTGATGAAGTGGGAAGAAGAAATGAGCCTCCGGGTCTTTCGGATAGGTGAGATACCCGCATTTCCCTTTAAGTAGTAAGAATTCCGTTATTATTATTATTATTATTATTATTATTATTATTATTATTATTATTATTATTATTATTATTATTATTATTATTATTATTATTATTATTATTATTATTATTATTATTATTATTATTATTATTATTATTATTTGCTTAAGATAAACTGACGCATTGCCCACGACGACAAATTTCTCTGCAGTGTCGTTTTTTACGATATGGCCAATTTTAAATAAGCAGATCCGGGTGAACGTCCATACGTGCTCAGACGTAGGTAATCATGGTATGATTTGTTCAACCTGCGTGCGTGTCTTTCACACTGTTAATAAGCTAATCTTCAACAATTCACCATGAAAAGAGCATTTAAAAATCCGTAGTATGATTAGTCAGTTCTTCTTCGGTCTGATTTTGTAACTTACACCCATTATCAAGGGTAGATTAGGGAATCGGGAGAACTTGGAACAGCAAGGTTGGATCTGATTTATCAACACAGTCGCATTCTATAAGCAGCCCTTCAATTCACCCCAATCCCCCAAACTCCTCATGGGTGACTGGTCAGAATGTTTAAAACTGTTCTCTTAAGCTAACACTACTTCGCTGTTCAAAAACGACAAAAAGAAGCCTTCTGGTTGTTTTTCATGCTGCCATAAAGTACTTAATTTACACTTTCTCTGAGTAAATCGTTCAGGAAATGTCCCCCGTGAAACAGAAAACATGGTTACACATTTGGCAGCAAAAAGTGATTAATTTCTAAAGTTATCAGCGGAATAAACGGCTTGTAGTAATGACCCATACGGTTGTTTTAGTCGGTGAGGTTCCCATCCTATGGGATTACGAGCACTCCAGTAATTATGGCTGAAAATGCCAGGGCACAGTTGTTCCGCTAAATACGTCTTCTAAACAACAATATTATGTTGAAACAAGAAACCCTCAGGGTGTCACGAAAGCCAGAAATAACAGCCCAAATGTAATGAAAATTATCTGCATGTTTAGGCCGTCTCTCTGCAGTTATTTTGATAAATATTTATCTGGTAATTTCATCTGCTAAATTTTCAGTCTATGACTGAAAAAAAGAAAATGTAGTGAAAAGGTCGTGGGCAATATTTGAATTAATTCACAAATTAGTTTAATTATTTTGTTGCAGTGAAGTGCATAGACCATTGCTTACACATCCTTCTACACAAGATAGTCCGAATTTACATACTGTGGCCACAATGAACCAATCAAAACAGGAGAGCCATGTGTCCGACGCCCAAGGCACGGCTTACCCTGCGGATGACACAGTCCTCCCAAACCAAGTCGGCACCACTACTTTAAACGGAGTGCCCATTGTGAGCCTCTTCATAGACAACAAAGAGCGGCTTTGCTTGGCGCAAATTTCCAACACGCTACTGAAGGATTTTAGTTACAACGAGATCCACAATCGCAGAGTGGCGCTGGGGATAACCTGTGTACAGTGCACCCCGGTACAGCTCGAGATTTTGCGTCGCGCCGGCGCTATGCCGATCTCATCCCGTCGCTGTGGCATGATCACAAAGCGTGAAGCAGAACGATTGGTAAAGTCGTTTCTTGAAGAACACAGACCACCAAAACTGCCTGATAATTTCGCTTTCCGTGTGAAACACACATGTGGATGGGGATGTTATGGTCAGTTCGTACCAGCACGTTATAACAGCTCGCGGGCTAAATGCATCAAATGTAATTTCTGCAATGTATTCTTCTCTCCAAATAAGTTCATATTTCATTTTCATCGCATGCCCGATGCGAATTACAGACATCCTGATGCGGCTAATTTTAACTCGTGGAGGAGACATCTACTGCTCGATTACGATCAGCCATCCGACGACTTTACCCATGCCTGGGAGGATGTCAAGGCCATGTTCAACGGTGGAAGTAGAAAGAGAACCAGCAGCTCATTGTCTGGACCGTACAATGAACAGGACAATACGTTTATACCGAAGAGACAGTGTTACCCGGCAGAAGCCGACATGATGTTTAACAAGAAAGTTGTCCAATCGTCACCCTATCCACTCTTACCGATTTCTAACATGAATACAGGGAATATGATCTTTCCATTCCCCATGTCCCAATCCTATCCAATGATACATTCTGCTGAGAACAAAAGCTTCGAGGATAGAGCGAAGTGCCAGACGCTCGACGTTTGGAGGAATAAACCCCCGGCAACAGCCATGTGTCACCCCCTGAGTCTTCTCTGGGCAAAGAGCTTCGGGATGTACCCGTTTCATGCGAACGCCAATATTCCACCCTCGATAAATGAATGGTCCCGCAGAATGGCCATCTCCAAACAGAACAACAAGCCTATCGGTCATGGCAGAAATATCGGCAGTGAAAGGGATGACCATTTCTCTGCTTTTAAACCCGTCGGAATGTTAGGGTCGCGTTTCTTTGGGGAGACATCCATGAATACAAAGCCTTCACCTGAAGAGACAGGAACATCCCGGTGGTTGAACATACCAAAAAGTTCCTACAACATGTGTGCAAATGCCGCGTTAGAAACAATACCAACGTCATCGGATCCAGAACGAAGAGATATTATATTTCCTGAACTTCTAGCAGATGACGCACAGAAGGAAAAGCTGATACAGGGTATAGAGGAAGAATGCCCATCTTCTCCAGAGAGCGAAGTGTGTATCGAGGATTTGCCACCGTTAAGCATGAAACAGCCAGCATTTCCGGCCCAAACGTCACGTGACGTTGAGCCAGAGGTTCGTATGGCACCGTTTATTAAAAAATCTAGTACTACTAATAAATGAGGCTTGAAGTCCAGTGTTTAATATAGATTTAGCTATCAAAATTTTAAATGAAAAAAAGAGATAATAGAGAATCATTGAAATCAGTGATCATTCATTAATATCAAACTAATTTTTTATTCAAAACATGGCATCGTAATATAATTTTTGGTTTCAAGATTTATATTATTACGTTTTGGTATCATAAATGTGAAGTACTTCTTAATTAAATTTGGAAATGCATTTTAGATATCAAAAACTCTTTTGAATATCAGTAATAAATTTCTGATTTCGTTTCTGGATATCAGTACTAAATTCAATGATATAATCATTTATTCTTAAAAATAAAAGCATTATTATCATAATATATTAAACGGAATAAGCTGAAATGCGTATCAGTTTTTCGGATTATTGTTTCTTTGAAAGGGTTTTAATATGTGATATGACTGCATTTTTAAAAAATATCCCCCCCCCTCTAGCTGCAAACAATTTTTTAAGCAGTTAAATAAATAAACCAATTTCGAAAGAAGCCAAGAACTTCTTGTTTTTCAAAATGCCAGGCCGCATCATCATCATTACTTGTAATGACGTCATCATTGTCTGCCATGATGTTATTCTATGTTTGGTGCGTTGTTGTCCAACAGTCAACCTCTACAGCAGTTTTGGTCTGTTGTGTATAGAACCTTTTTACTTCACAGACCCACTGGGGATTCCGCGAAAATAGTACTCCTAAAGTGGAGGGACTACTTTTTAAAATACCCATCCTCTCGGTGTTTATACACAACAGATAGATCTCTCAGAGGTTATCTGTTTTATTATAACAACGGTGTTTGGTGCTGCTAATCTACAGCAAGAAAGCTTCTCGTAAGCAGGTATTTAGTTGTTTTCTAAGAATAGAGTCAAAATGGCACATCAAAGAAAAAACAGCAAAAAAAGGAAAACAAAAGAAAACCTAGAAAGAAGGAAAACCGACAGATCGATAATTTTAAGCCGTTAAATTTCGTCCCTTAGCTAATAACTATACAAGTAGTTGTCAACTTCATAGAATACATTTTAAAAAAAGTGCCAAGTAGTTGTAAAAAGTATGGCCACCGAACGCGTAACTGAGTCCGGCAAACAAATGAAGTTTGAGAACTTTGTCATTATTCATCATCAAACTATGAACCTTTCCGAGTTCAATTTATAAACCTGAACATTACATAAAAAGAAAAGGGGATCCTAACTTAAACAACCGTCTGGCAAGCGACACCGGTTTCATCAAAATGAATAAATTGGCAATTTGTAGGGTTACATGGTGTGAAAGAGAATCAGTCCCATTCAGTTATCCAAAGTAGACAGTTACATGAATGCATACAGTATCAAGTGGCGATGCGTCAGAAAAAGTCCTGTATTTTATTCCAGTGGCGGCAATAAAAGAAACAGAAAAAGTCAAGAAATAGTCAGCATATTTAACAAATAACAGATCTTTTCCACGTCAGGATGCCGTTCTCCGTGATATCAGTTTTGTGTTGGCATTTCTCTATGGTGCAACTGAACAATGACATATTTTGGGACCGCCCAAAATGCGCTAAATTTAAATAACCTCCCTGAGTCCATCCCACAACCAGCGCAGGCCACAGAATTATTTTTAGCATACAGCATAATATGTAAATAGGGTAGCTCTGCAATTGGGACAAACTTGCAAACAGAAATGCTTTTCAATATTTCCATCTTAATTGCCTTCAGTAATAAAGAAACGAAACCATTCCACAAATCAGTCAACTTTAGTTAAGTAAAACAGGTTGTCTGAATTCCAAGGTTACCTTTGACTTCCTTGGAACTATTCAGCATTTTTCCAATGCAATAACTATATGCATCGTGCTTATTTCCGTCACACCAGGGCGGGACGAACACAGACAGGAGGGAGGACAAGACAACACCATGCCCAGATACAGCGCCTGCGCCGACCGCAGACATTTCTGAATCTCCAGCAGCGCTGGTCAGCTCATCTATTTATGAAATGAGCAAAGGTATTAAGAGTACCTCTAAATTACCTCTTAATGACGACGCTTTGTTGCAGCACAGTTCTCACTAGCTTAAAAAAGCTCTTCTAAAGTGATCCCTAAATTAAGAGCCCTTTTATTGAGCTCAGTGATGTTCTTTGTTCAGAAGTCCGTTTATGTTTTAAAACTACGTCTTGTAAAACAGTTAAGAAATTAATTAAAATAAATTAAAATTGATAAGGGAATATAAGACTGGAAGAATCGAAAATACAGGATTAGCGTGTGAACAGTTGGGTTTAAAAAAATTCTTTAAAATGTGTCTCGTTCTTCAAAAGCAGCTCTCTTGTTCAACTGTGCAATACACCTGCTTCCGGGCAAACATGAGTGATGTGGACAACTCGTTAATTTGGAAAAAATATTTCTGTCCCTTTAAATTGTCCAGTAAATGTCTATGCAATACGAATCTGGATTATTCAGATACCTCCCTATTCTGGACACCGGACACAACTTTTCAGATCCAATTGTAAGTTTTACTGTGTGAGCAACCTGTCTAATTCGGAAACGGTACTGCGTCACCTTTAACTGTTGTTTGCTATGTGGAAGATATTATGTCAACAATGATGTGCCGCAACAAATATGACTTTTACTCTCGAAACGTCTAAGTGTCTTCGGTTGACCATTTAAATCTTCAGAGAATTTCACTGAAAATGGTGACAAAAGAAATCTTGGTGAAATTGATAAAATAAGCAGGGGAAAACTCTTAGGAAAGTAGCCGATGTGGTCAAGAGCGTATCCATTCGAATATCAATGCTAGTAACACGCCTAAATAAAAAAAATCTAGTATAGTAGAACCAGGACACCTGAATAATCCGACAAACTTCGTTAAACCCAACATTGCTCGGATCAACAAGGTATTACTGTATTTCCATTTTCTCTGTCAATTTTTCTTTTAAACCTCATTGTTGAGTTAGGATTGTGTTGAAAATTGTTATTGCATGATTTAGTTATAGTTATCTTCTATTATTTGTGTCTAAAAATGGAATTCGTGCTTTTTTTCAGAAGAACTTCAAATGGAACTGCTAAGAATGATGAAAAGGAAAGATCAAGAATTGTAAGAAAACTGACCGTGAAAAAAAACTGACCGTGAAAAAAAAACTGACCGTGAAAAAACTGACCGTGAAAAAAAACTGACCGTGAAAACACTGTAGTCGGACTGATTGAGTATTGTTTGTATTACGTGTCCAACAAGCTATAGATGCTGCTTGTTCGATTCGGTTCCAAACAGAAAGGTGAGGGTTTTTAATAAACAGATCAGCTCTCACATTTAAAATGGATTAGTATTCAGAATGTCCGGGATATCTGCGGGATAGACAAAAGTTCTATAGTGGCCTATTGAATGGGCAAGCCAGAGGAACATTATAGCCATAAATGAAAAATGAAAGCATTGTCAAGATTTAAGGAACAAGTACCAGCTTTTCGACTACACCCAGGTCCTTCTCACTCTCTTCCTTCACTCTTCCACCGCCCCACATCTGGATGGGATACTTTTGGACTGAAGAAATCATGGTTCGCAATATGACAGTCACAAAATCGTTGCAGTCACAAAGTCGCTGCGAGGCCAGCAACTTTTTTAAATGTTTCTAGTCATACTTATAATGCTATCTAGTCAAAATCTATGTTTTGTTGTAAAACTGTGATCACATCAAGGTCATTTGACCTTTGGCAATTCTACAGCCACTTCTCTGTTTCATCAATTTTTCTGTGCAACTTAAAAGCGAATTTTTCGTTTCTCGTGTTACTGTTTCTATTTTACTTCAGTGTCTGCAGCCACACAATAAAAGGTCTCCGCTTACAGATGAAAACATATGGTGATCATATGGTAAACGCACACATGTCATGCAGTTATTGTTTTTTTCTTCTACTTATTAGTGAACAAGTGTACCACAGCATTATGGCAAACATGTGTTTCAAAACATAGAACACATATTAAACATAACTGGTAGCAACATGTTCACCATATGCTGGTCACATCGATTTCATATTTTAACTGTTCGCATGGTCACGAAATGTTCTTTGCTTTTAAGAATCCCTTGTAACATATAGTCGACAATATTGAAATCGTATATGTTGATTTCTCAGATTGGCGTTAAGATCTCACAAACGGGATTGTGCCAAGATCCACCATTTGAATAACATGCTAGTCACCATATGTTCTTTACCGGAGACAAATCCTTGTGATCTTCTTTGTTCCAAACTGGCATTATATGAACACCGCCTACGAATTTATAATCTGTTACATTTCCGCTGCAGTGCGTATGAGCAATGCATCAATATAAACATGGAATGTTCTTGTTAATTAGATAATAAACACTATTAAGTTATTAAGGGTTTTTCCTTTAAAACATGTAAACATTGCTCTTCAAATATCAGGTATTACCGTTAACAAGAAAGGTCAACATATTTTTTTTCATTATAAATTCAAATAACAGGCACGTTTTTTTAATTCAAAATTACAATATACTGACATTTTTTCTAAATCAAATAAAAACCCAGCTGTGTTTCATTAAGGGATCCGTTTTTGTCAATTGGTGACAAGGTTTGATAAAATTCGTTCTCTTAAATAGAAGTGTCTAATATATGTCTGCGCACGACCCTAATTTTGTTGACTTTCCTTTGGTTCCAAGAAAAGTGTAGAGTGTATTTGTTGCATTTCCGACCTTAGTGTGCATTGGTTTGTTAAACATTAAATGAATAAATAAAAGAAAGAAAGAAAAAAGTACAGCTCCTTTGTCTTTTTACCTTTGACTGTTTGTTCAATGGGCTCATTTTTCCTAATGTATTGATAGGAGTGGTGGGATGAAGCCCAGGCAATGTATTGATGGGAGTGGTGGGATCAAGCCCAGGCAGTGTATCAATGGGAGTGGTGGGATCAACCCCTGACAGTGTATTGATGGGAGTGGTGGGATCAGGTGCGAAGGGTAGAGGCGCTCAAATCGGTTATCATGCGCGGCCTTAACTTTTTAAGACGGCCCTAAACGCAGAACACCAAGTTTGAAAAATTCCCTGTTTTAAAACAAAAGAAACAGCCTTGTAAGGTTCGCGCCACCCGTCCCCCGCCCCCGCCCCCTGCCCCCCCCTCCCCAAACATGGAGTGTCAAACCTGTAAAAGAAATTTTAAAAATTCAGTAGAGGCCTTGGTGATCTCTCAGAGTCACGCAATTGAATGCCTAAAAAGTTTGCATATATTTTTTTTATTTATTTTTATGCCTTTTATTTCTATTGCTTCACACCTTATATTTCCGGCGCCATTTCTGCAGATTGTCAAATACAAGTGAAAGATAGATGAGAACTGTGTGATAAACACTAATATATGTAAATTAAATATTTGACAGTTTATAATTTGAGTTGAGAGTTAAGAAGAAGCTTGGCATTCACGATAAGCATATGGAAATTAGTATCTGCAGTATGAGATAAAAATTAAGTGTAAAAATCGAAGTGCAGGGGGGGGGGGAGGGGCGAAAGGGGGTGTCGATGTGATTGACATGTCTGGCATGTTTGTAAGTCTTTAGATCATAACTTTTAGTGGGTATCCAAACCTTTGGAAGCCTCCCAAGGAACAAAATGTATGACGTCACCCTGTCGTGCATAATATTGGCCAGATCGCAATATTTTGTCTTTGATTGTCTTTGAGTAACTTGTGATCGAAAAGTAGTGCCACCTCTGGATTACGACTGCTAAGGGGCCAACCAAAAGGGATTGCTATTTAGGAGTATAGTATAACCTGGTTGATCAGACGACGTTTATCCAGATTAGTAAGATGTTCGGATTACTCGGGTCATGCAATAATGATTTGATTTCCGTACAAAATGAATCCTAAATGAACTAATGCCCTCTATGTGTTCTGAAATATTGTATTTTAGTCCCTTCCTATGAAGGAACTGAATATTTTGTTAGAATTAGGCAATTGTCCACATTGAACAGGTTTGTTCGGAGACAAATTTTACTGCAGTCTTATTTAGAAGCCATTTTATAATAAAGTCTAATTATAACGGAACCACTCGAAGTCGTATTTATTCGGAGGTGGTCTAAATTGAAAATGGGGTCTTGTTGAGAGGCTCTACTGTTGATGGGAGTGGTGTTTTGTTCCTGTTGTTTTGTCCTGAAAATACAACGAACAACTTGAGCTCAGACTGGTTCATGGATCACATACATGCTTCTGTGAGGTTAACTCAGTGAAGATCTTACATAATCACTCAGATCACCAATATCTCCAGGGATGCATGGCTCTTTTGGGGCTAAAATGTTAGGTACGTTACCAGTGGAATATGTAGACTTGCTGACCCTGGCTTGGGACTCTGCTGCTTAGGGTTCATACAAAATGTGATTCGTAGGAAATGACACGCCCTCTCTGAGCGGACTGGGCTCAGAAGGCGATTGTGACGTCAGATACTGGCAGACGACGTATAGGTATTGCTGCCCAACGAGGACTGAAATCGAAGCTCCGCATCCCACCCTCGTGTAGTACTGAGATATGACCTGTATTCAAGAAAAAAAACAAAGCTATATGAATTACAATTCACAACTGTGGCCGTTGATCTGCAGGGGGGGGGGGGTGGGGGCTCGGGGAGAGAGGGGAGTCTGTATGAAGAGACATTGGGCTTTACCAACTGACACCAATCGGTTTGTAGGATAGTCATGTCCCTGCTGAAAATAAGCCATTCACTTGAGTTACTCTCCGTTGGCATTTTGTTAACTGACATGATTTTAAAGTTTGTTAAGCAACAATTTAGCATAGGTAGATACGGCAGTGCCTCGATCAAGAGGATGGAGATCGAGATCTTAGGTGTTGGGGATTGTGGGGGGCTAGGACGTAAAAGCGCAAAATAAAAATTGAGAAAAAGGTATTACAAGCACGGGAAGAAAATAGTGAAATGTGCGGATTCCTTAACCTGGTAAAATGAGTCATTTTTTATACACCAAGAAAATTAACACAATTGTGTACATAAAACTCTGTGTAAACGGCGCTGTGCAGACGCATTGTGCTGAGTATTATCTGTCCCGCAGAAACTCCAAGTGACAGGCGTTGTGCGAACAATGGCTTTGAATCATTTCACTCTCATTTCAATGGGCAGTTTTATTCACACAACTCCGTCGGTTTTCGCATTTCTGGAAGTCGCTGGCGGATACAAACCACGAATTACCTCACCATTAGGAGCCTGGATACGCCAAAACCAGCAACCAAAAAAGAGCAAGAAAAACTTCAGTTTCTCCAGAGACAACATGCGAAGATGACAAACCACGAAATTACACGCAAAGACTTTGTTAGAGATATCGGAAATAAATTTCGAGCTGTCACTTTGTAAATATTGAAGCAATAATTTGAGTCACTTGAGACATTTCGAGACATTTAAATATTTACAGTTTTGTAGATGGTACAGCTTGTTTGTAATATCACTGTAGTAGATAGACACTGATAGTGGGGTTAAAAAATTGTAATTTGTGTTTACCACCGTTGTCGTTTTACCAGTTGCATGTAACCTGTGATTTTCCCCGCTTTTGCTACATAAAAAGATCCGCGCATTTACGTCTTTTTTTCTCCGCGCTTTTGCGTCCTTTTTTTATCCACGATTTTACGTCCCAAATCCGCGCTTTTTGGGGTTTTACCATTGTGGGATATACTATGATCTCACAATCAGGAATTTTAGGATGGATTAAAAAGAGGGGTTGGAATTCCTGTCGCCTAGATCCAGAATCATGCATTTAATTCCATTTAAGATTTAGGCCACTGTGACATAGCATTCATATAGGCTTTTATATAGCGTTTATAGCGTTTATATAGGCCGACTTTTTTCTGCTCTTCAACAACTCTGAAAAATATTTCTCCAGGTACATTCTGGCTGGACACAGTGATAATTCTTTGCTGTGATCCATTTTCGTTAGGTTTCGACGCTTGTTGATGTGTGTCAGAAAGTGTACCCTTTGACAACAAAGAAAAGGCCCGTCGAGTTGTTTATTTCTTTCATTCCACTCTACAGTTTTTCATCTTTCTGGACTCCCCCCACCCCCCCCCCCATACTCATTTTTTCTGCAATATTCATTCTTTCACCTGTAAATCCCCACATCTGTTCTCTCAGCTTGTAAATTTCCACACCCCATGCTATTTTTCTAGAGCTTTTGTTTTGTTTTTTTTGGGTTTTTTTTTTTTTTTTGGTTTTTTTTTCAAAGATAGGGCCATCCCAAAAATTGAAAGAAAGAAAGAAATATCCAGGCTCTTTTCCATACCGATCTAATTACTGAACACGTAAGCATGCCAAATATCTCTTCTGCTCTTGCGTTTTTTTTTATCGCAATACAGCAACACCCTTTGCAGATTACAAAATCCATTGCAGACACACGAAACAAACTGGTTAGATTTCTGTTTATTTGCAACTTTTAAAAACCAACATTTTAAGGCAGAAAATGTTGAGTTTTCAGTAGGTTTTAGTCATAACGCTTCAGAGCATCGGTATCAGGCGATATCGTCGACATCAACCATCTCTACGTAAACCTGGAGCAGTTTCCGACGGGTGCTTGAGGCATATTTCTGGTACATATCATACATCCCTCTGTACACAATCAACTGAAGGTTGAGGCTGTTGGCTATCGGATCATGACCTTTGACCAGGGCTCGATCTCGTCGTGATTGCATCTCCTGTGTTTTGCGCTGCAGCATCAGCAGCTGGTCACAAGAAATGACCAGCTTTTTTTCCAGCTGCTTCCGCTTTTTTAGCAGCTTCTTCTTTGTTAAACCTGTTTCTTTGAATTGCAAGCAGTCCATACTGAGTTTTCAGTCTGTTTGAAATGAGAAATGTTTCCAATGCCTCCTTTATGTATTCAATGTTTTCGAGGGCCACGTGACTTATTACTCAAAGCTCATTTCCTTTGATCAGTGTTTAGATCTCCTATGAATACACAATGCTTTCTCATTTCAATTGGCAGCCACTCAAAATCGTCTCCGGTTCCGTGCCATACAAAGTGTTTTAATTGCAATTCGAGACATTACTACTCACAATAGGTGATTGCTAAGGGATTACCTTCTTCTGATCCTCGGTATTTGAAGTCGTAAAGCTCTCTGATAAAAACTTTTGAATGTTAGAAACACATTGGAAGATTAGCATTAACTTGTTAATAATGCACAATTTAAAAAGCCTAAGTCAAATAAAATAACTGAAATTCAGGACCGCAAGTGGTAGTCACAATAATACCCAGCAATTAGCAAGAATGGTATGTCATTGCAAGTTCGCCGTTTGGGCAGACGAAAGGTCTATGATCATAAAATGCATAGTTATGAAGCGTAGCAAACCTGTAAGAAGTGACCAACAGTACAAAATTCATCCCCTCGTCTAGTCTCAAAGTCGTAATTACATTCTCTTCCTTCATCGTACCTAAAAAATAATAACAATAAGTAGAGGCAGCGTCTAATTTACCAGATAATCTCCAACTAATTTATATTTTAAAGGCGCAACTTATTAACACCTGGTTTTAACCCTGGAGTTTTTTCGGACAGACTATTTGAAATTTATAATACAAAGTTTATTTTATTCATTCAGCTTTGCCCAAGGAGGGATATAACCCGATGTATTATATCGCAAGATTTATGCACTTGTTACAGACTTTGTTTAAAACTTTGTTGTGGTTATAGAAAGTGAACTGTTTTAGGAATAAAAACGTTAAAAAAAACAGGTCTAAACAGGCCTACGGTTTACTAGTTATATGATCAGTTTCGCCTAGGCCCAGAACGAAAATTTAACAAAAATAGATAAATAAATGAAAATAACAGTAACTGATGAAACTTAAATACAGGACAATAGTACACATGCGAACTCGTAGGCTATCTGTTTACTTATCTACAAAATTTTTATTTACCATGAAAATGTAACTTCTTCCATACTGAAAACGTATTGAAGTTCAGATTCGGGGAAAGCAAAACCTATGAATATGTTCTCGCCTCCTGGGGAGCTGGAATGCCCGCCAAATTCACCGTGAAGCAAACGATCTCCTGCATATAGAGCACATGCATATTTATACTTGTGCATACTAGGTAAACGGTCATCTGGCCCCCGGTCAACTGCCCCCAGTCAACTGCCCCCCTTTTTTGCAACCCGGTCGACAGCCCCCACTGCAATTTGACGGGGTCGTCATCTGCCCCCTCCTTTTTTAGTGAAAAAAAGTATTTAAAAATTAGGCAATTGTGATTTCCCCGCCTACTTCGTCTCTGAAACAATTGATCTTGATTGATCTATTCACCAATATTGCTCTTAGGAGAGACTGATCCGTAAAATAATTGCAATTCTAATTGCCATTAGTTTCCTATTGGTGAGTTGCAATTTACCGATGTGCAATACATTCGATAAAATAAATATAGTTTTATTCATTGTGTCTTTGTAAGCCAAGAACCCAAGAAAAAATAGTATATGGAGGGGGGCAAGCGACTACCCCTCCACTTTGAAGGGGGGGGGGGGCAGTCGACCGGGTTGCAAAAAAGGGGGGCAGATGACAGGGGGCGGTTGACCGGGGTGGCAGATGACCGGGATGCGTGCATACTAACATTCATGCATATTCATTATCAAGTTTTTGTGCTGACGACGCATTTCTAACATACAGGCGAAAATTGAAACTGGTAGAGACCAACTACGGTAAAACCTGGTTAATCCGGCCAGCGACGCGGCTAGATAAATTTTTTCTGGATTAGCAAAGGTCCCTGGATTACTCAAGTTATTCAATGACTTGACTCGTTAAGTAAATAAACCAGTCTTGATTATGTAGCAATGTGGCCCTCCCCTTTTTCTCCCCTGTGTTCTCTGCCTCAGTTTTTGCACATGTGGTAAAGAGTCCAGACAACCCAATGCTCTGTGATATTGTTTTCATTTGATCCTATTGCAAAACGTTTTCATATTTAATTGAATTACATGCTCAAAATATATTGTTCAAAATAAAAATAGACAGGAACTGTATTTCTCGTTTGGAACCTCTCTTCCTTTCCACACACACAAGCACACACCCACACACACCCACACACACACACACACACACACACACACACACACACACACACACACACACACACACACACACACACACACACACATCCCCAACCACATCCTCCACTTCAAACAAATACTGGACCCAAACAGCCCACGCCCAAGAATGAACAGAGGGCAGATAACTGTTGTTGAAACCATAATTTCCAAACAGGCTCTTCAAAAAGATATAAACACTTATGTTTCAATTTTTAACACTTGACAAGCCTTTGCGTTTGGCTTGCAAGGGCTATATGAATTTGTGCGAACAGCCGTTGGTGTCTTTTTTTCTTGACAGTGATCGGATTTCCTGTGTCATCTCCTCCCCTGACACTATGGGGCCCTGGGGCTACGAAACTTAGGACTTAGGTAGAACTTGCTATGAACGTGTGCATGACACATCTTATTTTCGCCTTCGATTTCGCTTTCTTGTTTAAAACGCCATGTGAAAAGAGTGTATTTTTTGAAAGTAAATGCGGAGCACTTAAATCACAGCACAAAACATACAGTTGCTCAGCTTTGTGCGAGCTCTCCCTTCGTAAATAGACAACACGGCGTATACCTGATCAGCCAATAAAACCTTAAGTCAGCAAAAACCAAACACTATTCAAACTGTGTTGCTTGCAATATATTAGTCAAGAAATAACCCATTGAAGGAAGTATTTTTGCGTTTTAATTTTTGTCAAATGTTTAACATTTCGCTAGCGAAATGAGGTTCTAGTTTCTCTTCAGTTTCTATTTCAATTGATAATATTATTCAGTCAATGCTCCGACGACTCAATAAATAAATTAACAATACCACATACAAACACATGTAGGTCTCATTATCTTGGAGTCATGCTTAACCTCAAAGATTGCTCTATTACCTTGTCCTAATTACACGAGTTGTCCAGACAGTAAAATCTGCAATTGGGTCTGAAAAACTGTGTCCGGGAGATGTTCGAATTACACAGGTTCTTATTATGTATAAACCAATGAGGAAATTGAAAGGAACTGAAATATTTTACGCAAAATAGGGAGTTTTCCATATTATACAGGTTTGTCGGGAGGCTGATTTTACTGCAGACGGAAATCCGCGAAAACAAATTTTGGCGGGAAACGAGGGAAATTCCGCAAAGTCCTAGCGAGTAGTTCCAGTGGTGAAAGAGTTGGACAAATCAGTGTCGAAACTATTCAACATGTTATAAATATCGCTATCTTACTCATAGATAACCTATTTGTTGAAAATTAGTTACGTAATAGGAAGTTTTTGCTCTGCAGTTTGTACATCCTGTTTGCGATGCTTGCCGTCACAGTTATGATTTAAAACATCCTTTAAGGCCAAATTAAAGCGGTAATTTTTAGGCCTTCTTTTGATCCCTCTCTTCCCCATACAAGCCCTTAAGAATTTGCCTTTACAAAGCTGCTTATCAGATATCTTTCTGGACTCCTGATTTTCGAAAAGACCCGTTCCTATTTTGAAGTACTCCCTTGAACTTTTTTTACCTTACTTGTTTAAAAAAAAAAAACAGCGATCTTTTGAGCCACTTTTGAATGGTAACACCTTCGCCATTGCACGAGCACGTCAAACTCTTGAGTTAATTCTCTCTCCTATGCCGGAACTGTTTCTAAACAAGCAAATTAAGCAATTGCCAAATATCTTTATTTTAGCTTCAAATATCTTCAACTTTTACCTAGATACATGGAGTAGTTCTCTGATCTCGCTGCAAGGACGGGCTCATACGTCATCAGCGGCATGTCGACATGAAAGGAACGCACCCAGTTGTGCGCAAATAATGCTGGCTCACAAAGTCTGTGGTCAAACACTGTTTGAAATATATAAAATACATGTAAAGTAAGAATCCTCGCTAACCATACACTGTCACATGCATACATGGTACCATACACAATGGTATCTTCACGACGCGATGAAATTCAGCTGTATTGTTAGCACATAGTAGCCTTGCGAACATATGTTCATTAAATTCAGAGAAACTTAAGTCTGCGACTTATTCAAATCACATACAAATTGTACGGTAACCACATGGTTAACACATGCTTGTTATTTGTTTAACAGTTCAAAATGCCAACATACGTAGACACAGCACAGGATTACTCTATGTTCCATATCAAGAACATTTGTTAAGCTCAACATATGTTAGGCATGTGTTTGCAACATGGTTGAACAAATGCTGATCAACATGTTTGAATCATTAATTATGCATTAAATAACACATGTTAACACGATAGGGCTTTCTGCATGATATTGTATCCACAAAATTTTATAACTTATGAAGTACACCTGCCTCTGGACAAACGAATATATTGTGAACAATTCTTTAATTCGGGCAAATTTTTCAGTCCCGTTTAATTCCCTATCGATTTTTTATACAACAAGAACCTGGAAAACTCGGACATCTCCTTATTCCGGACACCGGACGCAATTTTTGTAATTGTCAGAGACATGAACTCATTGATATACATAATCAAATTGGAAACTGGTCACAAACAGAAAAAAATACTTAAATCTTGTACACCAGTTATCTACCCTCTCTGACTTGCTTAATTTTTTTTTAAGCGTGGGATTTTTGGAACGAGTAGATTTGTGGCAGAGTGAAGTTACTCACCGAGAAATGAAGATTTTCCTGTTTGTTTTTACACAGAGTTTATTGACACCCAAATTAAATAAAGTTGAAGAGTAAGGTGGGGATATCAGGATAATAAGTTTGTTATCAATGTTGATTACAGTTTACCAGCTTTCACGCAGTGCAATTGATCAGTCACTTCAAATGATTAATAACACACATTCTCTGATAGGATAAACTGATAACGGTATCCCGATAGTTAGCCGAACGGCAAATAATCAAAATTGGTAAATTATTTAGTCTAATATATAATTGCGGATGATTTCGTCATATAGAAAAAATACAATAATAATATATAGGTGAAGCAATTTCTCGATTAATTAATTTATTTATTTATCATATTTCTCTCTCGATACATTCATTGATTAAGAAGTAAACTGATCAGGTGCTGGAGACGATGTTGTAAAGCTGTGCAATTAAAATATTAATGGAATTGCAATTTGCATATTCAATACCATATCTTGAAATTGCACAGCACGCCATTGATTGTCTCTAAGGCCGAGTACGTAATCGCGCGTCTCTTATTCGGGCAGATTGTAATTGCTCAATTCCCTTAGGAACTCATAGCAATCGGAGTATCCATGACCATCGGATAAATTAGCAGTGTATATAAAATCGATTCTTTTCGCAAGTAACCATACGTTTTGCAATTGAGATTTCCTTAACGAATAGAGGAAACCAAAGCTGTTATTTGGGAGATATTGGTATGTGAAAAGAGATATTATAGTAAAACACAACAATCAATTACATAATGTAGCTAGACTAAGTGTCGTACATTCAATGATAACGTCACAGAATATTTTGAAACCGAGCATTCATGGCTCTTTACCATCTGCACACAATTGTGGGGTATAACACGGCGAGAAATCACAGCTGGGAGCAGAATGTTTGAAGTACCAACCATAGCTCATTTTTAAGCAAATTAGGATATTATAGTATAACGTGAGTAATCCGAACACCTTGCTGACAAATTATGTCAGCCCAAAAACTGCCCAGATTAACATTGTTTTACTGAATAACATACTGTGTAGCATATAGAACAAATGTATGTTTGGAACGTAATTTAATCGTTGCACCAATAATATTCGAAAAAAGAAAAGGGAAAATAGGGGAACAAGAAGCAGACTTACACTCCCGCACTGGATATACGTCTGGGTGATAGTTTTCGGCCGTATAATCATAATATTCAATCTCCTCGTTACAACTTTCTGTAAAGGTTTAAATACAAAATCTAGTATTCATGTATCGTTTGTAGTTGCATCAGTCGTACTCATTTAATTTGATTACTGCAGACAATAACTTACAATGCACAGATTATTCACGATCGCCAATTAGTAGAAACAGTACTCGTGGGTTAATAACCTTACGTGATTTTTTAAACACAGTAATAGCTGTAAAATTGGCTGAATTTGACACCACTTAAATATGTTTCAACACCTTTTTGAAGATTCTGTTTTGAATGATAACTTCTCTTGCGGTACCGACCCCATGCTTCACACGGCCCAGCTTTCTGCTAGGAGGTAAGAACTTAAGATTCTAGATTTAAGAAATGAACTTTCAGAAATGAAATGAGTCTTTTTTAGTATAAGTGGAGGATGAGGCTGTGCAATATTTTGTGCTCAAGAAAACGCCATTGTTATGCACAGAATGTACCTTGCCTAACTTTTGTTTCTTATAGTGCGTAGTATAAGGTTTTGCCAGGTATTTTATGATATGAATTTCTAACGTGCTTTTCTGCTACATGGCACTGTTAAAACTTTAGACAGGATAATAATGGGGTATAACAATTAAGAGATTCCTAGCTTGTTTATTAATGCAAAATTTTAAATAATTTTTGTTTTTCGATATGAAAGTGAGTGATAAATCCTTTCATTTGTGGATATTTCTGTCAAGTGTGTGTGACTTTGTTAATGCAATCAAGTTTCAACACGAAAATGCAAATATTAAACGAATTTCCCCTTTTTGTGCTACTGATGATACAAAAAGCAACAAACTTACAATAGTTAAAGCATAATTTATTATGGTATACGAATATTTAAATTACACAAACGAAGTAAAAAATATAATATATATTTAAGCGCTCAGTAAATTGCGTTTTCCTTGCCCAGTTTTATCAGGCTCATGTTGAAACAATCTTAGTAACTTAGGATATTGAACCGCGTCTTTCGATGCCACCTTCATCTTTGGCCTTTAAGAAAAAGGTTCTAGTGAAAATATTAAACTGACGTTGAGCGATTTCCGTTCATGATTTTGAGAAAACAAAAACAATGTTTTACACATTTCTTCGACAATGGCACAATGATTATCCAGAAACATTACTAGCTGAAAGACTTAAATGGGTGCATTGCTGTTTCGTCGTAAAATTTATCTTTTTCCTGTTTTATATTTGTAATTTGTAGTTGCATATGTTTTAAATTTGCAGATGTTAAATTTTGATAACATGTGCAATTTAGGAATTTTCAAACACAATTGAACCTTGGTAATAGCTGATGAAAGGTGTCTATAATTAATGAAATTAATGTTTTTCTGATATGTTAAGTGCTATATTGGCCGTTCATGTGGGTTATTTGGCGCAGGTTGTCCAGCGCAGACTTCGTATGATATTACGCCACATTACACGAGTGTGCACTGTCTTGAAATCTAAGCCAAATTTCTTCCTTGAACTACTTTCCGTTACATAAAATATATATGTGTCATATATGTGCATTCAAACCTCAATATGAATAGACAACTCCATTCCAAAGATTCAAATGTAGACTTAGTCTGAAATATATTCTTGGATGCAAAGTGTTAAGCGTTTGAGAGTTAAGAGCAGAACTTGTCTTACCGTACTCATTAGTGCTGGTGTCGTCATCATAGCATACAGGCGACGGCGTCGGTAGAGGAGAACCAACTGACAACAATACAATGTGTACATTCTAGATTCTTATGATAGGAGTTGAGAGAACTGTAGGAGTAAACTACAGACATAAAAAAATGCATTTATTTTTTAAATGAATGCAGCGAACACATTTTAGGACTTGAATTAAAAACTTATTAAACTTTGTATCAAAATTTTATATTTATATGGGATATGATTCATGTCTGACTGAGGTAGCTAAGTGGACAGTGCGTCTGTTCCTCGTCCCATCCATTCATGCATTCTGTGCGGTTGTTACATATATGCTTTAGCTTTATACATTGAGATGAACCACCACATCTTGTGAATTCTGAAACAAAGCAGAGAAGCTGTTAAGGTAATTATAAAAGTGAAAAAAGTTTATAGCAAATAAGCAAACTGCAAATAAAATGATATAATTAAATCTCCAATGTTATGTTTTAAGCACCTTTGTTAGAAATTGTACCTGCTGTATCTGTGATGAATTTTAATCAATTGCTACGACGTTTGCTAAGAAAAGAAAGTTGAGGAGTCCCCCAGTGTGATCTCGCAGTTAATGTGTTCCAGCGTAATAGAAATATCTAATATGGAGATACACTCCATATCCTACCGCTTCTACATGCAAGATCAGTAACAGCATACACAGAATGGATTCCAAAGTGATTTCTATGAACTGTATTGTTACACGAATTCACATATGTCAAACAGTTCGCGTCTTGTCAGGGACATTTCGGTGCTTTCTAGAATTTCTTTCACAAGAAAAAAATGTAGTTTGGTGGCAAATATGACGTAGTACTTGGTTGACTACGGCTCCATGTCATTTATTTCATATAAAAGGAGTAAGCGATCCACACTCCTGAGCCAGAGTCTACCAAAAAAAAAAGTCAGGACATTTGTTAATAGAATTTGGATAATTTAAATTTAGCTACAGTGCACAATGGATAAAACAATTGTTACATGATACAATATTATTTGACTCAGCTGATAATATTCTCAAGCTAGAGTGAAATTTTACTGACCCTTTGAATTGTAAGTAGTAAATAAGAACCATAAGCTTTTGTATATTTTATACACCACAATCGGTAATGCATTGTGTTTTGTGTTGTGAAATTCATTCTGATTTGCGAATTATTATTATTATTATTTATTGTTTTTAATTGCAGTTTCACAGATGGAATAAACAAATTATTAGGAAATTAATCTGTAAAAACGTCCGTGGTATCCATGCTTTATTGTGTTCGCCACGCAGCTAATGGACAAAATAAGAAGTGATTGATGCTTCCTGTCAATAAATGGGAAGTATCCTGTATTTGCTTAAACTAAAAAGAAACACTAGCCTCTTTGATGTAAGATATTTGAACATTACAAATCTTAACATCGCTGTACTTGAAATTAGATGACGATACTACACCACAAAACTTTCAAAGGATGTAATGTTCTTAAAGGTGGTGAATACTAATCCATATCTTGCAAATTCATACCAGATCAACTAGCCCAAAATTTTAAACTAACAGCTAAATTCCGATATAATTACTACTTACTTACTGACTCACTTAATCAATTTATTATGACGCTACAATATTCTGTATTATTTCACTTATAAGCTATTTTGAAGTTTTCAAATTCAACAGCAAATACTTAAAACAATTAGTTACATCAACAGATCGCTAAAAGATCGGCACTGTATATTGTGGGAATAATGTATGAGGCCTAATGTCAAAGATATTACAAGATGCTTCACAGAATACCAAAGGCAATGTCTAACAGACTCAAGATTGAATGATTTCAAACAAGTAAGACCCATATAAGACACTAAAGACCATTTACAAACGTTTTTAATTAAGATTACTCACTTCCACTGCAGATAACATTCTGACAGATTTCGTGATCTTCATCTTCACATTCTGGACAGTGCTGTTTACCATCACACATATTCGTTAAAGGCAGACATTTTCGACGCACTCTGCAGAAGAACCTTCCACCTGCAAAAAAAAACGTTTAATAAAAACTACCGAATTCAAACAGCTTTCAAGTAAGCTTTCTACATATCAACCACCAATTCCTACTCTCACACTGTTTAAATGATGCACACATTTCTTAAGAAATTATTCGTAATAACTGTTTCGCAATTCGCATAATCTTAATAATTGAATTTAAGCCTACGGGTGTTTGTGCAGAAACCTTCACACACATCAATAGATTCATCGTCTCCATCTGTGCAGTGCATGTTTCCGTCACATAAATCATTCAGCGCAACACAAGCATAGGGGGCTACTCCACTAGTACATCTGTACTTTCCTGACTCACAAACGTCTGATGAATTACAATCAAAAGGAAACAAATTGAATAACAGATATAAATGAGAGGATATTAAAGTTACTCTTCTGTTGCCATCGTATTGTTTTTGCAGCTAATTTTACCATAAATTGAACAATTTTATCTTTTTTAATTATATTAATTCCCTTTATTGTTGTATCTTATATGAAATTCAAAACTGTGTGTTTTTCTAAATAGTTAATCAAACTACATTAAGCTGATGCTATGTTGTTTATGACTTGATAGAACTTTCATAGATAAAACTTTAGGAAAAATCAAATACATTTAAACATAAAATAATGTAATAAAATAAAAAAGAAACATTGATGCTTTTTTGTGATATTGTCTGATTATATAAGGCTAACCTTCGCATATTTGATCCCGTTTTTGACATTTGTGGTTGAACTCACAAAACACCCTGTTTCCTACAACAAGAAGTTCAGATCTTTGTAGCTATAAAATAAAATTTATAAGGAAAAATTATGGCTTGAACAAAAATTCACACAGTCAGTTCTCATATCAAAATTGCTAAATTTTTGGGCAATACCCAGGATTTCTATGAAACCTGACGGACCATCCGTTAAGTACAAACACATGGAGAGTGGGCAGGGTATACGGGTCCATGTACCAAGGCAAACCTGGTTAATCCAGACAGCGTTGGAAGTGACAGAATTTGCCCGGATTAGGAAGATGTCTGGGTTACTCAGTTTATGCAATAATGACTTTATTGTCTACTAAATGAATTATTGGTGGTAGTGTAGGCAATCTGTCTCCTTTTTTTGTCCCTCGGTTTTGCACAGGTAATAAATTCTACGAGGTCATTATTAAATTCCTTCACAGAATATTTAAGTTTCATTGCACTGCCTGATCAATTGCAGTGAGTGAAACTTGTCAACTTGAATTGAAAACAGAAAATTATCCCGGTATCTGGAAAGTACGGCCAATTAAAAAAATTATTTGAATTGCAATTTCAATAGACTGTATGTAAAAAAACATCCCAGAATAAACAATACAGAAGCCATACCCCCACGCCTAAAAGTGAAGAAACTAATGATGGGCAGATAACTGGTATAAGTGTGAGGCGCCCCCATTCCACATAATTTCCCAACATATCCTTCAATAAGACTTACCAAGTTAATTTTCTCTTTTTCTTTCTATTTTCAGTTTTGATTAACAATCCCGAACACTCGCGTAACGTCTAAAATACATCGATACTAGATCGGCAATATCGGCAACTTCGTCGGCCGATGGATCGGTTGCACATAGGATTAACTATGGCCCGACGCATAATAGATATAGCGGCTTCGTACATCGGATATACATCGGGCCGATATGTCTTTAATACGTCGGGCCACCGTCGGAAATATCCCTACAAACTCTTCGACGTCGGATACCAACCGTCGGCTATACGTCGGTTATACGTTTATATTCCGATGCATTTCCGACGAACTTCCGATGATTTTTATACGTAAAAAAATTGTTTCTAACCTTAACTGACCCATTGAACCTTTACCAACCATTCATAATTCACATATTCATACATACACCATAGCATATCAATATACAACATAGCATATCTATATATTGCAACTGAACACTAATACTTACTCGGGTTTGAACCGGGGACCTCTTGCATCCTAGGCGCGGAACATACCTCTACTACACGGCGGCTGGGGCTAGTTTTGAGGCAAATGATAATTTTCAAGTATATTCATAATGCAACACTATTGATTCTTCATAATGTCCCCTACAAAACGTCAATCGATAAATTTCCGACGCCGAATAAGCATCGGAAAATATGCGTTTTATAGACGTATAAAAAATACGTATAATATACGATTGCAATATCGGCATCTTTTTTCCGATGTATTTCCGACGTCGTTTATACATAGGAAAATATACGTTTTATCGGCGTTTAAAAAAATACGTATAATACGCGTTGGCAATGTCGGCATCTTTTTTCCGAAGCTGTGGAATATGTGGAGCACTCGTACACAACGCAATAAATATATATATATATATATATATATATATATATATATATATATATATATATATATATATATATATATATATATATATATATATATATATATATATATATATATAGTTTTCATTTCAAGTTACGCGTGAAATACACAAATTTAGAGATCCATTGGAAATGGGTATATTTCCGACGTTTCACCGACAAATATAACTATATGTATAATATACGTATATTTTTATACGCATATTACATGCTTGTAATATCTTAAATAAAAAAATTAATCTTCGTCGGAATTCGGTATATTTCCGACGTATAGCCGATGCAGTGATATATTTGTATATTATACGATTATTGTAATCCGTCGGTTATACACCAGTAATATCTTTTTCAAAAACAATAAGTTTTGTTCCATCGGAAGTACGTCTATGTCAGACGTTGGGCCAACATATACAAATATATGTATAATGTACGTATAAGTAAATACATCGAATATACGTATGCAATATCCGTTTCATTTTTTTACCATTGGTCGGAAGTTAATCTATTTCCAACGTATAACCAATGCATAAAAATATATGTATAATATATGCATTGAGAAATACGTGTAATATATGAATAAAATATTTTTAGCAAAACAAATTCCCAATTGGTCGGAAGTTCGTCGGAAAAAGATGTCGGCCCGATGAATATTTGCCAACATCTATTAAACTGAGGAAAATAATCATCGGGCCAACGTCGGTAACCGATGAACTTCCGACGAATGAGAAAAAAATGGAAATTTGACTATTGCCAACCTATAACCGATGCATTACCGATGCATCGAAGCCGATGCCGACGTTTTCCGATCTGGTTTATACCGTTCCGACGTCGGCCCGACGTTACGCGAGTGTTCGGGAATAATATTATTTAAAAACAGTAATGTCTGTTGTAGCACGTTCTTATTGACATTATCGGAGAACATACAAACAACACTGAAAGATCGCGCCAATGCATGTCCGAATTATACATGTTATTCATAAGTAAAACTTACAACTGAGTCAGAAAAACTATGTCCGGTTCCAGAAATGGGAATTGTCTCAATTATCCAGGTTCTTATTGTATAGAAAACAATGGAAAATAAAAAGGGTCTGAAATATTTTGTCAGATTTAGGGAGTTATCCACTTTATACAAGTTTGTCAAGAGGCAGGGTTCACTATACTTCTGTTATACTCATGTGGTGACGTCACCAATTTTGCTTCGTGTGGGGTAGGAGAGACAGTGTGCAGACACTGGGTGATCCTTTACCCTGTGTGCCACAAAATGTCCGGCATACGTCTAAGTCCTCGTCTTCTCCTTGTGGACAGTCCGGCCGCCCGTTGCACATTTTTTTGCGTGGTAGGCAGTCCTCCTGGGATGCAGCTCCAAGGCATTCGTATTGAGTTCTCCTGCAAAATTCTGCAAAAACACTTTAAAGTAGTTGTGCTTAAAAGAAATATCATGTTGAACTTGACAATCAGAGAGCAAACATTACGATGCAGAAATCTTGCAATTATGGTCGTGAAAAAGCTGAAAAAACATTCTGACCTCTCTTAACGTGACGGAAAGGTTGTCGGTTTGTGAGTACACTTGGTGGCTTTTGAACTAATTTGGAAAAACTGTTGAATTTCAATTGTGCATACTTACTGCTAAATAGATTAAATACAGTAAGGATAAAGTGTGAGGGTTTCTTGCGTAACAGATACCAGTGTATGTTAAATCATATTAACATTTAAAAGATGGAGTACTGCAGCCAGACCATTTAGACTAAAGATCAAGATTTGGATTTAAATGAAAGCTGGGCAATGCAAAAAGTCGAACTGCCATTAGATTCACATGTCGCTTTTGGCTCGAGCTCGAATTCAGCGAAGGTTTAGAATGCTCTACAATGTGTAGTAGCGTCGGTGACTGCTAGCTTACGCTGCATATCTATAGCCTTTTAGGAACGCTGGGGCAGGGGATGTAGCGCTATTACAATAACAAAGAGCTTACGAACTATTTAAACTTGTTTGAAAATAGCTACATGCTGAAAACAGAAAATAAAAAAAAACAAACCTGATTGGCAACGAACAGTCAAACTCCAACTGCTCAGTATCAGAAGAGCAGAACAAAATATCCAGGAAACCATTTCCAGGTCAGTTTACTGTTAACTGAGCCCTGAACAAGGAGTCTTAATTGTGGACAGTTTTGCTTGAGGTTTTATTCAGAGAACTCTTTAACCCTGTTGGCTGTTATGTATTATGAACCGCTGCTTGCACATTGTAGCAGTGATACGCTCTTCTTATACTGGAATACGGTGGCATAGAGTTGCCATCAGTCTAATGTGATATTAATAGTTATTTCATGGGGACAGAGAGAGAGAGAGAGAGAGAGAGAGAGAGAGAGAGAGAGAGAGAGAGAAGGACAGACAGAGACAGACAGCCAGACAGCTCGTCAGACAAAGCCAGAGACCGACAGAGACAAAGAGAGACAGACAGGCATAGCCTTAAACAGACAGACGGACAGAGATATAGAGAGATAGACAGGCAGACAGACAGACAGGCAAAGACAGAGGCAGAGAGAGAGAGAGAGAGAGAGAGAGAGAGAGAGAGAGAGAGAGAGAGAGAGAGAGAGAGAGAGAGGCAGAGACAGAGACAGAGGGACAAACAGACAAAGATAGAGACGGGAAAAATAAATTCAAGAGAGAGAAATGACAAAAAAGAGACGGAAAAACTCATTCCTCCCAAATAGGGCTGAACAAAGCGGTAAGTGACGTGTAGTAACCATTTTTCATCCCATTCACTAATTTTAGTTCGCTCACTGACACAGGCCAGCTTTTTCTTGTTTAAACTTAAACCCAGTTACTAGTTATGGCCCGTGAAGAGCAGAGTGATAAAACCAATCTGCTGTGAGTATGTCTCCGGACAGAACGTCAACAGACAGAATGCCCAAAACTAAAACATTAGACAGAACATCTGCTTATAAAAAATTTGCAAATAATGTTTTCAGCTAATATAAGTCATTTGAACACTTCTGCTAATTTCCGATAACCAAATGTTCCTTATTTATTTAACAAACTATGTTGAAACTACTAGATAGGTCACCTATTCTGTAAGAGTTTTAAGTAATTTTTGGTATTGATATTTGAAGGTATTCATTAAAGGACAACAGAAAGAGTAATGCAAATGTTTATTGGTGCTATTTTATGCTTGAATTTTGGTGGCGTTCAAGCATAAAATAGCACCCATAAACAATGCCTGGTTCTCTGCTGACGTAATACAGTTCAGAAACGGGACCACCAGTGGCACTGAGCCAAGTGGTACTGTGGCCCCCGAAGTCGTATCTGCATGTTTTATATATTCTATGTGGGTACGGTGTTAGAAAGAAGATTGACACGTTTTAAAAGTCTTCTAAATGGATAGTTACATGAGCAGGACCATGGTTGTATTTGCCAGTTAGTCCAGTTTTCAGTGTGGTCCTATCCCCTGGGTTTCACTGTACTGGAAGGACCGTTTGGTCTCTTTCGTCATCACAAACGACGCCAACGTGCCTCGTGACCCATCCTAAGATATTCGGTGTCATGAGGCGAAGTCATTTAGGTCAAGGCAGAGAATGATCCACTTGTTACAATCATCTCGTCTTTTGTAGTCCGTACCAAGACGTAACCTTTCACCCTCACTTATAATTTTGTTCTAACTGTTTAGCTTATTTGTCTTTTTTTCTACATTGTGTTGAATAACAAGACTGATTCAATGCTCCGCGATGTTTATTTACTCAAATCCGCTACAATAACACAGCAAAAAGCAGAGCCTAACGCTCTTGATAACATAATCTTAATTTATTAGTCGGGCTTTGTGCTGGCTCTGTGAGCTTAGACCTGTAATCAATTGCGAGCCATTAGTACAGCGTAATAAACAGACTACACAACGTGACACTGATAAAATGATGTTCCATTTCAAAACTGAGACGCTGATTTCAATGTTTATGACGTCCCGGTGTTTTATGCACAGTTGAGTTCATGCACAGATGCGCCCTTTTGTTATATATCCCTTTATAACGAGAGAGGGGCTATCAAACAGGGAGGACGCAACTGTGCACAGGAAAAATATGTAGGAAAAATGCGAAATCCTTTAAATAAACAGGAGCACACCATCATCATTGGTGGTTAATAAACATTTTTTATCCAATGAGAACTAATAGGGGGTAAGTATGAGTAAAATTCCACTGCTAGTTTTTATACTTATCGGGGCTATTTAAAATTTTCTTCTGTTCTGTTTGCATCAATACCTGGACATCAAACAAACCTTGATCTCTTTCAAGATGAACATCTTATTAATCATTTAATGGATGGATTAATGGATTCACAATCAGTAAAGATCTCAGGTACTCGCACAAGTTAGTTTTTAATACTGAGATTAAAAAGATCACACGGATTACTAATCTCAGTGAATTGCATGACAGTTTTAAAATTCCCGAGTCCAAATTGAATTGCAATTTATGAACTGTCAATCACACCTTTTGCCACTCTCACAGGGATTAATGCTATCCAATTGGAAATTAAAAAATACACTCATTCCTGAAATAGATCACTCATCTACGATTTAAATTTACATACACGTCTGTGCAACATTGGCTTACAAAATAAATTAAAATGGAATCCTCGAATCCGGGACAAAATGACTCCGCCCAAAATGACTCCGCCCAAAATGCCTCCAAAAACTGCAAGGGGGGACAAAATGACTCCGCCCAAAATGCCCCGAAATATTATTTCGAATTTTTTTTAACTATTTCTGGCAAAGTGCCAGAAAATGTGTTTTGAGTAGACGGGCTTAATCCTGATCACGGGGAGTGTGAGAGGTGTGGCTTCGTTTCCGCAAAGCTGCCAGTAACGGTGTTTTGAGTAGACGCACTTAATCCCCCTGCAGTGCACTGCCGGCCTGAAACGCATGTTAATCCCACTCCGGAGGACTTTGATAAGCGTGGTTTTGTTTCCACAAAGCTGCCAGAAACTGTTTTGAGTAGACACACTTAATCCCGCAGCAGTGTAATGCCGGCTTGAAATAAAAAAAAAAAACGCTGGCGACATAGAGGCGCTTTTTTTTTGTTTTCATAAATCTGCCAGAATCTGTGCCTTGAGTAGACGCACGTTACCCCGACTCTGGTCAGGATGCATATATATGGGGGGTGGGATACATCGCAGTTATCAAATGTCCATTGGTAATATTGCAATGGAAGTGTTCGAAAGCAATAAAGGTGGACTGAAAGGAGGACCAACAACCAATGTGAGGGATTTAACAATAGATTCTTCCACCTGGTTGGCCACCATCATCCAACCATCTGGACGTTCATCACGGCTATTCGGCAGGAAGACTGTGCCGTCCGTGCAGCTATTGAGCAAGATTTGCGCGGAGAACCACCGAAAAAACGAATTCGCAAGGAGTATGTGGCACTTCAAAGACGACTCAAGACCCTGTGCACAGATCGCGCCGAAGGACGGAGAACTATGGCAGACTTCATCGACGGTATCGGTTACAACGTGCGTTGGATGCCAGTGAACTTGGAAAACCAAGAACTCCAGGGTTGATTTGCCAGCGAGTTAAGAGACACTGTGATTTTTAACTGAGTTGATGAGTAAAGTGAGCCACTGAGTGAGTGAGTTAGAGACACTGTGATTGCTAACTGAGTTGATTAGCTAAATGCGCCAGTGAACTTGGAGAAACAAGAACTCTGATTATCAGTTTTGATAAAATGTGAATTAACAAGAGTTGTCTTTTTCATTTATTAAAATAAACCATTCTTCCCTTCACTTTGAAAAAATAAGATTTCGAGGTATTTTGGGCGGAGTCATTTTGTCCCCCCTTGCAGTTTTTGGAGGCATTTTGGGCGGAGTCATTTTGGGCGGAGTCATTTTGGGCGGATACCGGAATCCTCGAACAACGAAAATTCTGAACATGAACGAAAGTCTGCAAAACAAAGTGGGAAGGATATCATTCATTGCGTTAAGTAGGCATTATATGGATATTATACTGGATTTTCTACTTGCGATGGGTGGAGGGGGGGGGTCAAAACCAAGATATCTTTAGGTCTGTGTGGTAACAGTGTGCGTCCCTACTTTTTTTTGTTACAATGTTATTTCTGTTACACAGTCCTTAGAACTGTAGTACAGTTTCATATAATGTGTGTATATATAAAAAAAGAGCATGATGTTTTCATTTGTTTGTATAAGAATTAACTTTTGCTGACCGTAAAGGTTTACTCAATGCAAACATCCCACAAACATGAAAGAAATGAGGCGCATTCTTACAGGGGACTCAATCGTGCATACGCGAGGTGCATGCACGATTGCGCGGGATCAACTGTGCATGAGGCGCAATCGTGCATCCAACACCGGCTAGTAGAATAACGTGTTCGAAACGTACGAGAAACATCCGGGAAGAGTTGGACACATCGTTCTCAGGCTGGTGAATTTTAAATAACAAAGACTTTCCACTGCCCGTAAGTTTATCAATTTCATCTTAATAGTACCACTATACTACTACTACTACTACTACTACTACTACTACTACTACTACTACTACTACTACTACTACTACTACTACAAACAATAATAATAATAATAATAACAGCAAAAATAATAATAGTAATAATAATAATAATATTTGGTGGCGGTGGTGGTTCTGGTGGTGGTGGTGGTGGCGGTGCCGAGGTGGCTGTTACGCTGGCTATGATGACGATAATGATGATGATGATGATGATGGTGATGGTGATGGTGGTAGTGGTGGTGGTGATGATGATGATGATGGTATCGGTGGTGGTGGTGATGATGATGATGATGATGATGATGATGATGATGATGATGATGATGATGATGATGGTGGTGGTGGTGGTGGTGGTGGTGGTGGTGGTGGTGGTGGTGGTGGTGGTGGTGGTGGTGACGATGATGATGATGATGATAGTTATGATGATGATGATGATGATGATGATGATGATGATGATGATGATGATTATGATGATGATGATGATGTCATCATCATATATTCCTCAACAGTTTCATGGTATCCATCAGGAATTATATGATAAAATTAAAGCCATTTGATCATATCGCATACCATCATTACTGGGACTAGGTGACTAAAGTGATAAAGCTTCTGTAAGGTAGTAACTACAGTATTTGTATTTGTATTTTAAATATCTAAATAAATATGAAAATGTTGCTTTTCACTGATTTATGTGTTTATGGTATTACGGCAATCATACATTAAGTGTTCAACATATGCATGTTAAACCTAAACTTCTTTGCCGTGTGTTAACTGTTATCTGACAGTTAATTAAAATGTACAAAAAGCTATTTAAACTCATTTTATTTGAATGATAGTTTTTGTGTATCGCAATTACATAAAGGCATGCCTGGTAATATTATTTAAATATTTATATAACTGAAAATGTCAAATCAGGATCTACGGCTGTGTTCACTAGAAGCGCATCTCTGGATCTCACGGACTTCTGTCGCCTGCTCCTTGATGCTGGGGTTGCTATAAAGTCCTGCATATGGATACATATAGGTCTATGCTGGACACTTCGTAATGAGAAATGAAGTCCAGAAGAAACAGACGGGATTGTTTCGTCAATAGTTTTCGGTAAACGAGGATTGTAAAACTGCAATCCTTCCTTAACTAAAGCTAGGCATCTATGCAAAAAATCCTTTCCAAAATGATATTCAACACTAGTGAATAAAATTGTTGCGTCTCTGAAATCGTAGGCAAGATCTGACAAAGAGTCTCTGTATATATTCCTTGATCTCGATTCGATTTTGTATGTTTTAATCACTAAATTGCGATGCGATGCCCAGTCTTTGAGATCGCTTATAATGTGCTCATCCACGACAGATGTCCTTTCATTCACATTATCATTATGCGCATAAATAATATTGAGTATCACAGTTTTACCAAAGTTACTCACAACCCTCCGAAGCCGTAAAATATAGTACACCAAATTGGGATCTTGTAATCGTGCTTTTACTACAATCACAAGATGGCGACTCGTTTTCCAGGTCCGTACTTTATTTAAATAAACATCCATAGCGGGCCGCGACAGAACAGCCCGCGCCAACGTTGGCGAATTATCCGCGCGATTTTGACACTCCATGTCGATAATGTGAAGCTGGTTTGTGGGTAGTTGAATTCTTAGACTGGAGAAAACCTCTGAACATTTTTGAGAATGCCCCCATGAAAGGCTGGTGTCAGCAAGACGTTTCGCCTGTGGACAATAAAACAATATTTGCATTGAAAAACGCAGATGAAGGTATTCTGCCTAAAGTTTATGCTACATACTCGAAACAGTGTAGATCGTCCAGCAAAAATGGAATTGTCACTATTTTAACAGAATGTAACGATACCAAAGACCGATAGGTTCTCGTTTGTATTGCATTATAAAACTTTGTCAAATAAACTAGATCTTGTAGTTTTACCTGTTCAAGTGCGAAAACTTCGGACTGTTTCAGTTTGTATTTGCCATCACACGTATCTGTGGTATACCCAATGCCGCCGTTCGTTAAATATGTAACGGAAGCCGCGTCTTTTGTCGAACGTGTTTCCGGCTCATCACCCTTTGGCTGTCCGTATAATTCCGCCTGTATCATTGCGCGGCGATGCTCCATATCTTTCAAGTCCTACAACACACGCAGTAGTGTCATAGGGCCTTCCATAAAGTGCGTAGGGACTTTATAGATGGTCCCCAAATAAGGTTTCACAAAATATAGGAGGCCTACTATAGCTGTGTGTTATTGTCTTGCCTTTACCTTCGCATTGAAACAAGACTTACACAGACCTGTATCTGGGACATGACGTCACACCACCATGGGGCCGTTCACAGTAAACATTGCGACTTATGATCAAGGTATGATAGGCGTCGCCTCCAACGTCGGATCAAGATCGGGTTTTTCGTTGTTAATGTCAATCGAAGCAATATCTTCGTTCCGACGTTGGATAGGCGTCGATTATTCAACGTCTTATCAACGTTGCGTGAAGACACAACGAAATCCCCCGACATTATATAGACGTCGGGGAAATATTGCTCTAGAATCTCCCTCAAAACAGCGATAATCAGACTGGTCTGTCCTCCGTCAGTACTCCCACCCTCGGGTCATCCGGTTACGCATGGTATGTATATAGTGTGGTGAACCTTCCGTCTCAGTACTCCCACCCTCGGGTTATCTGGTTAAGCAGGATATGTTTATAGTGTGGTCAGCCCTCCGTCACAGTACTCCCACCCTCGGGTCATCTGGTTAGCAGGATATGTATATAGTGTGGTCAGCCCTCCACCACAGTACTCCCACCCTCGGGTCACTCCCACCCTCGGGTCATCCAGATAGTTTGAAGTCGATTTCCACGAATATCATTCAAACGTAGGGAAATGGGGAAACTTGCGCTCCCTTGAAATTCTCATAATTTCGCGTCCTCGTTTTGGTTTACTTTCAAAATGATTTGTCATTGCTTTTATTTCCGATTTGCGATAACACAAAGAGGTTTTTTTTGTATACAATGCAGATTTTTTGACGTTTATTCGCCGTCTATTTAACGTTATATCAAAGACTTCGCAGAATGTTGCATTTTGGTTACGACCAAAAGCAACGTCCAAACAACATTGCTCACAACCGAAGTACAACGAGGGTTAATGCTGTGATTTAACGACCCAGCCTCAAATCGGCGTTGAATCGGCCTTAGAATGTATACTGGATTTTTCTCTACGTGCACCAGCGTATATACTTTCTGTATTTTAACTATACCTTTGTTGTTTTAGCTTTGTAATATAATTTTCACAGTTTTCTCGATTTTAAAAGGAGACATCAACGTTTATTCAGATTAATTGCATCTTTAAAAAGTACCATAAATACCGGAATATTTTTAGCGAGTTATTTTTACGAATTTTTACCAGCGGATGTACATACCACCAGAGCCTGCTGAAATCGGCGCGTATTGATTTTGTGGTGAAGTGCATGCATCATCCACGGTTCTTTGAGCGGGTGATACGTTATTGCCGTACGCTCGTGACGTGAAAACTCGTCCAGCAGATGGAACTGGTTCTTCTCAAACGAGTGTACGAAATAATGGTGCAGCTTAAAAGGAAATGAACAAAGCTGTAACATAACTATTTTAAATAAATATCTTTTAATGTGGAAAGACAGCTCTGGGGACCACATAATAAAATAATAAACTATGACACAAAACGTTAGGATAGATTTTAGCATGTACTTACATGTTTTCAGTGAGTTAAATACACGGAATTATCATTCATGCGATATTGCAAGGCAAAAGAGAATGAAATATTTTTATGTCTTTATTTTTATATGTGTGTACACTTAAGCGTCAAGAGGATTTTCTTCAGGCAGAAGGTTTCCGTGACACCACACACGAGCTCATTATGAGTTAAGAACCTGTAAGAAATGGTCATACTGGCCACAATGTAGAATAAAAATAATAGTGACCTAACTATCCTGTAAGATATCTTGCGGTTGACTTTTGTTGTTACAATAATTAAAAACTTTTTAAAAAGTCAGAGGATAAGAACGAAGGGAAAAATAGGAAACTTAATTATGAAAAAGACTTTCAAATTGTAACATTGGGGAATTAATCTGTAGTGTAGTTTTGTGTGTGAAATACTGAAAATAATAAAATGATAATGTTATGTTTAGAGTAGAAAAACTAAAAAGGAACTTTCCAGTGATAAGGTATGTCCTGACAGGGGAATTAATCTGTAGTGTAGTTTTGTGTGTGAAATACTGAAAATTATAAAATGATAATGTTATGTTTAGAGTAGAAAAACTAAAAAGGAACTTTCCAGTGATAAGGTATGTCCTGACAGGAAAAATGCCTAAAAGACAACACCGCGTACCTGTGGAAGAAAGACACACTCAACACCGACGCTCTCACTGATGCATTTGGCAATAGCGACATCTGCCGGCAGATTACTGAGACGTCGGCGACATGACGGCAAGTGAGGACAAACCCCTGCAAACCGGCAACTAAATTTATTTTTCAGGATATAAATGATGTTTAGAAACAAGGGATATGTGAAATATTAAATATTAAATAAAAAAAAGTAGGTAGATAGCCGTATTGTTCAATGAAGTTCGGACAGGGGAGAGGGCTTGGGCTGTTCGAATTAACGATAAATTTGGGTGTGAAAAAATGATGTAGCATTCGTTTGAATCTGGTATATACGGGGGGATAAATTGAGCCAGTCGCGTGCATCGGCGACATGCTATTTGTGTGGAGGCGAATTGGTCGTGGCATAAGTAAAAGACTAAACAACTTCAGGATTTTGCTTCAAATATCGTATTGATATAATTATTAGCAATCAATTAAAACACATGATTGGAAACAATGAGTTCTCAAGAGCGGATTGAAAAATCTGGAAGCGTTTAGTTAGGGTGCATTGTGACACTGGGGCTTTCATTACGAAAATGAGCATGGGGGCATTACTTCCAGTCACATGACCTTATTGTTACACTGTATTGGCTGCTGCTAAGCAACGAATGTGGTGAAGGAAATACACGTCAACGCCCCTACCAAGTCAAATGACGATTTGTTTCTTGGGCGCCTTTTGCCTTTTGTAGCGGCAACAGCAGGGATTAAATGAATTTCAGATATAACTCAGCTATAGTTATTTTTCTCATTAATACTAGCATTTTCACTTAATTTTAAAACATTTGCACCTTGACAACTTCATTTTACAATGCGCATTTCTTCCAGAGATTTTTTCATGAAGAGAGTTGACACTACAGATCAAGTTAGTTTTATAATGGTCATAAAATACGATCTTAATTTCACGTTAAGACTTACGGTGTAAGAGCGGCCTGCTGAAAACTAGTCCCGGTCCTCCCAGACAGTACTCTCGGCCGTTCAACGCCTTGAAACTGCTGTCATCAATGGGGAGGGTGGGATGACCAAGCAGCATCTATAGCAACCCAAAGAATCAATTGTCACGTTATAATGTATGCAGGAAAAAACAGGCGAGCTTAGAAAGAAAACGTATACCTGGTAAGCATTCTAAGGTGGATACCACGGCACTTTGAAGTTGAGACATCGATCTGACCAAAGCAAAACATTGGCTTTGGTTGTGATTGGTCGAGGCCACAAACAACATCTGACGAACGTCTTTGACACGTTGAATAAACGTTGGGTAAGAAGCAACGTTGTCTAAACGTTGCTTTTTGTCTCAAATGAGACGCAACGTCCAAGCAGCATCTTTGGTGCAACGCTCAATAGACGACAGAGAATCGACGCTGGATACAGGTCGAGAAATTGACGTTGCTTAGACGTCGAACTCACAACAGAAAAAAAACCTCGCACACCGGACATGGTAGTCATGACCGGTCACTTTGAAAGCAGATTTAAACGATGACCTTCTTTTAAAAGAAAAATCTTGGATATCGACTGTATACATCTCGTCTTAGATTTGTTAAGGTAACAGAATTGTTTATTAATATTGAGTTCTCTTATCATATTATTTCTCCTTTTTTAAGAGTCAGGGAAAGTATTTCATTAAGTTATATAATTCCCTATCGTAAGAGAGACGAAATACAGAAATGCTCAGAATATGGCTAAGGGTTATGATATAAAATACTTTTGACATAAATAACTTAAATACACTTTTGTTCAAATATTTTAGCTCAAAATGGGTGTTAATCTGGCAGTTACATTTTTATTTATCCTTTTAAATAGCGTCCATTCGTATTGGGCCATTATCTGTGCTTTATCGATGGCAAGAAAAATGCCCTTAATTACTTTCCTCATCCCTTTGCATGTTTCCAAACACCGACCCCTCCTCCTTCCGCCAACCCCACCGAAAAAGACACATAATGACAATTTATTTTGGCAGTTTAAAAGCCAAATCATTAAATAGTTTTAACTAAGCCAACTTAAGAGTAGATTTCATAAATATATTGGATTAAGTAGCTTTAAAGCTTTTACCAATGACCTTTAACATGATTACACAATAACAGCTAGAGTCTCTCAAAAATGTGCATTATTTCAACAGAAATACTTCATGACAATTCAGATGTTTAGATAAACACAAAATAGCGGTTTGCTAGTGCTCTCTCATTGTGAAGCGGAAATCTACTTGGATTAAACAAATACACTGATTAATAAATAACCCTAAAATGCGAACTGAACTGTCTTCATCAGAAAAAAGTGATATTGTCGCGTGTATCTTCTAGTATCGTTTTTGTGATTTTTTTTTTTTTTTGAAATTTCTGTTCATCTATACATATATATTATATTACAGTGAATCCGTCGAAACAGTGTCACCGAACTGTTCATTTATCTCTGAGTCTGTGAGAGTTTAAGGGAAGTTATACATTTGAAGGCACAGTTTTCAGGAAAATAATGTTCACGATAACAAACAACAATGACAGTTCTCAACGTTTAAGCAATGTGTCTCATTTGACTGTATTCACAAAAAAGCATATTATTAGCAAGCTTAATAACCTACAACAGTACGGAGAAGTTGCTCGGTCCGTTTTGCAACAAAACATGTTCTTCAGCCTATTTTGACATGTTTTAACGAATTAACATAGAGTATGCCAGACAATTTCAAAATCGTGAGAGTGCACCTGTTACAGATGGTATTTATCAACTGCAAGAACACGAAACGCGATATCTTTTACAGTTTTGGCAGATTCACTGTAAATTTCAGTAAATTCACTTATTTGACAGATTCCATGGCACAGTGCAGAGTAGGATTAACGGATCTGTAAATCCACTGGTTTAGTTATTGTATTTACAGATGCCGGGTTTTTTTTTATATAGATCCGCTAATTCTACAGATCCGCTGTAACCTATACATATTACTCTCAGTATATCACAAGCCATAATGTGCGGCGGTAACTCTTGTCTTTGTGCTCAATCCATTATATCTAAACCAGCTAAGGTGATTATTTTGGAACGTCAAAATACATTCTTAACACACTTGTGGGATACCTCTTCCTTTCCTCTGTTGTGCCCGCAGATGAGATATTATTACTATCCATAACAAACTTTTAGAACAAGTCGGAGACTGCGAGTCCAGGACAATGAGTTAACCGGAAGTTCTACTCTTTGCCTTTCTGTTTAAAATATTGATTGACGTCTCATATTCTTGTCATTTTATGATTCCATTATAATTTACAACGTATCTCGTTAAATTACTGACATCTTGAATTTGAATTATCAGAAACTGATTTTTAATTAAACACATAAACAGCAAAATCTGCTGTTTAACATAATTAGGAATAAGATGCCTGAGTTTCAAGGGACTATTTCCCATATCTTTCAAGCTTTATTTATTTTATTAAGTTAGCTGTAACTTTGTGAAATATAAATAGTCAGCGGTGCGAAGGTTTCGTTTCTTATACTGCAATTAGTTTTTATCCGTTAATTGGATTTGTTTTGCCCAGAAATGCATTGTTATAAAGACATCTTTCGACATCAGTTATTAATTAATGAAGGTGGAAAAAAATACAAGCAAATGGAAAATAATACCCCTATTTTTGTCTGGTATTTTTATGCTTTCTGGTGTTGAGCGACCCGGGGGGCAGAAGGGGCAGAGGGGGCTGGGTGACGGCAGTAAGTCAGACAATGTTAAAAATAAAGAGTTGACATTTAAACAAGTGATGGGGGGAAAAGTAAACTTAAAAGAAGGACCGCGCCTTTTTTGTAGGCGCTCACTTTGTAAGACCATGCGTGCTGTAAAGGTGACGCAAGGAGAAACTTGACACGATAATTAACCCTGTATATAAATAAATTAACAATGCATGTGACTGTGCATGGGGTATACTTGGAGATGCCAATTTTAAAGGACCACCCATTTCTAGTTAAATAAAGTGATATTTTCCCAGGGCATGGAAAGGTGTCTAAAATGTTAAGAATGACGAAAAAGTGATAATAAATTTACTGTAATTGCTATAAGATGTGTAGCTGAGATTTAAGCCTGTCTTTCTCTCTCTCCAGAAATAAGATAGATCTTGATGTAAAACACAAATAAAAAAAATAACTAGAGTGGTATACTGTTGTACGAAGAGATCGAATTTGTTGTCATCTTGTGCAATCTTGTGCCAGGGGTGTTGTTATCTTAGTCTAATCACAATTTCTTACAGATGCGGCAGCCTCAGCCCTTGTTCTTTGCACAGAATATTTAAATAATAACACATTGGTAGATACAGGGGCAAAATAAGGGACCGTCGCAGAAACGTCAGCATGTTGTTAGGAGAGTAATGTATATTTAGCATGCACGAGAAGGGCCACTGAATAAGCTGTTAGGAAACGCCTACTACTACTACTTCTACTACCACTGCTACTCATACTGCCACCGTTGCTGGGAATACGATACACTACTTCTACTACTACTACTGCTGCTACTGCTGCTACTACTACTTCTACTACTAGTTACTACTTCCGGTGAACAATTTTCATTATGAGTTCTTTTATATTACAACTAGCATTATCTGTAAATACGATTTCTTTGGGTATCTGGTCAAAATCATGACTGAAACATCAATGCGACCCCCTCCTCTTCCCCTTGTCTGTGATTGTATTTTCTCATTTTAGTACTCTATAACAAGGCACACCACAAACTTGTCTCTCACACCGATCACGCATCTTTTGTTAAGTAATAACCGTATGGTTACCCTGTCAGGCTCTGCCATTATGAGTGACATTCTCCACTATTTCTTACCCTCCTTAAAATCAACAATTTACCAATCAAATTGCGCCTTAAATTGGAAATGCAAACTTAACAACTTCCCTTTTTCATTCTTTAAAGTGACGAGTATGCCACACTCTGTAATCTTGTAAAATCAAAATCACGGGCTATTCATGGACGTATTTAGCAGGGCCACCCTGAGGACTAGTAGAAATTCTATCATTTAAACCTTTATTACCATAGAAAATTACTCTAGCTGACTTGCTTACAAGTGAATGCTGGTGCCACGGCCCAGTGTTACTCTCATATAATACAATAACCTTCACGTTTCTTTAACTTTTAAAAACTGACAAATGCTTGGAACTTGATTAAAAGAAAAAAGATGTGCCCACAATGTTGATGCGTCACACAATTCCACCATCTCTATAAAGATTTCCAAGATATGCGTCACATCTAATTAGGATAATAAAAACTTACGGGATAATGGGGGGAACTCGGTAACATAATAAAACAACATGTCAAGCGCCTTAGCTTGCGGTGTCCTAAAGGGAGGGTTTAGATAGTTCTTTTTCTTAGCGCCATAAAATGTCTTTCAGTTTATGAGCTAGACTGCTCGCAGGCTGACACGATACCATTTTGTCGCTCGACCTGGATCAGACTTTTCACTTCAGTCTTGAATTACGTAAAAAAAAATATTATTAATAAAACAAAATTAAAACAGAACATCTAGGACGTCAGAAAAATGCGGTCGGTGTGAAAAGTTGGACTAACTAAAAAATGTATTATCTAATCTTATATAATTCGATATAGCAGAAAAAAATTCAAGAGAAATGCTCTCAGAAGCCCTTCTCCACTTTCCTCATTCCCTTCCATACGGACTCATAAAACAAGGTCTAAAACATAATCTAAAGGATAAATACGAAAAAACTATATGTTCGGCAACCACCTCCACCCGTCCCATGAAGATCGTGTTCATATACAAGTACTAGACAGGCCCCACCTCCACCTGTCCCATGAAGATCGTATTCATATAAAAGTACTAGACAGGCCCCACCTCCACCCGTCCCATGAAGATCGTGTTCATACACAAGTACTAGACAGGCCCCACCTCCACCCGTCCCATGAAGATCGTGTTCATATACAAGTACTAGACAGGCCCCACCTCCACCCGTCCCATGAAGATCGTGTTCATACACAAGTACTAGACAGGCCCCACCTCCACCCGTCCCATGAAGATCGTGTTCATATACAAGTACTAGACAGGCCCCACCTCCACCCGTCCCATGAAGATCGTGTTCATACACAAGTACTAGACAGGCCCCACCTCCACCCGTCCCATGAAGATCGTGTTCATATAAAAGTACTAGACAGGCCCCACCTCCACCCGTCCCATGAAGATCGTGTTCATATACAAGTACTAGACAGGCCCCACCTCCACCCGCCCCATGAAGATCGTGTTCATATACAAGTACTAGACAGGCCCCACCTCCACCCGTCCCATGAAGATCGTGTTCATATACAAGTACTAGACAGGCCCCACCTCCACCCGTCCCATGAAGATCGTGTTCATACACAAGTACTAGACAGGCCCCACCTCCACCCGTCCCATGAAGATCGTGTTCATATACAAGTACTAGACAGGCCCCACCTCCACCCGTCCCATGAAGATCGTGTTCATACACAAGTACTAGACAGGCCCCACCTCCACCCGTCCCATGAAGACCGTATTCATATACAAGTACCAGACAGGCCCCACCTCCACCCGTCCCATGAAGATCGTGTTCATATACAAGTACTAGACAGGCCCCACCTCCACCCGTCCCATGAAGATCGTGTTCATATACAAGTACTAGACAGGCCCCACCTCCACCCGGCCCATGAAGATCGTGTTCATATAAAAGTACTAGACAGGCCCCACCTCCACCTGTCCCATGAAGATCGTATTCATATAAAAGTACCAGACAGGCCCCCACCTCCACCCGTCCCATGAAGATCGTATTCCTATAAAAGTACCAGGCTTTAGAGCTCCATTAAATAAAGGGATTCTATTTCAACAGCACTTTCAATTTACTCCATTTTTTGGCATTTTTTGAAATCTTAAAACAAGCATAAGTTTCCGTAAAAGAAACAAATGTACACAAACTAAACAGCTATCACGCATCCCCCACCCCCTTCACCTTTCCCTCCCGAAGCAATTACAGACACGTTTCTTAATCGAAGACTGAAAAGTCTTCCCCGTTTTGCAACAGTTGTACCCACCAACAAGATGTAAAAAAACAGACACCAGAAATTTGTTGAATCTTTCTTTTCAAATCAAATATTCATTTGTATTTTTGTATTTTCACTTTTAATTTATTTTTAACTAAAGACAAACGAAATATAAGTTTCATTTTGATGTTTGATGAAATTGTGACCTCAGCATATGATATTATAAAATTTACAACAGGCAGCTGGATGTTATCTCGAAATCTTTTGGAGCTATGCTTATGGACTTTGCTCAAAGACAGAGCTGGATTCACTCTTGACACCCTCATTAGCAGTGGGGCAAAGCATATTTTTTCTTGATTTGGAGTGAAGTTTAGGGTCCGGTTTCTATATGACAAAAATTATGTGATCCACAAGTGTAGCAATTGCAAACAGGAAATATTTTCTGGTCATAACAAGGCGAGACTGACATATTTTGAGAGAACATTATCACGTGGTAACCGCATATGTGCCATTTGTTTATATAATTCGTTAAGACCGATTATTAACAAAATCGAAAAAAACTGCAGCGAATGATCACGTGCGATTGATTTGGACCTCTTTGATGTTGTAAACATAACAATAAAAATAAACAAAAAATATATAAAAAAGAATGCCATTTCCCAGGGTCCCTTTCATGTGAAATTTAATTTTATAAAGCTGTCTGAAGGTCAAAGCACCAAACAGTTCTGTGTTTTAATAAAGATATATTTGCGACATGAAGATGCAGTTTTTGTTTTATCATGAATTTACTGTGTGTAAGTTTTTTTGTGAATTTTAAGCTTGGAAAAAATTTTTTTGCCCCATTTATCTGTTCGAATATTGTTAAAATAGAAATTAAAGTAAATTAAATGACGTGTATTTTCAAATAGTAAATAGTAAATAACACTGATTTGGGCTATTTTTCTTGAAAGGGTCCCCGCCCTTAAATATTGATAAGTAAAGAAATATAACAGCGGGGAAATTACGCAGCCTGATGATGGAGCACATTGACAGTACAATGTCGTACCAGCCCAGTCTTATCTTATCTCCAACACTTTCTTACTTGAATCTATATTCTTTCAGCTTACTTACTTATTAACTAATATATAATGGCTTTTATCTAAAAGAAGCATCTCACATTTTAGCATTCTGTTGCAAAATCTGTGCGTTTGTGGCACATGCACGAACATATTAATAGTTTCGACTGCATTCCTACTGAACTCTTCAACAAATCAAGCTGATATATAAATTTGATTAAATTTCAATTTACTTGTGCCATCTCATGTATGCGAAAAGCACTTTAACTGTTTTGAATTATGCCTCATTTAATAGGAGACGAAACAGAAATATTATCTGACATATCAAAACTTTAAGTTAAAAATTTTAATATTTTGCTTCAACAGTTCGTGGGTTTTATGTTATTGTAACAGCAAACAAATACTTAGTTTTCTTCCCTTTACCCTAAACACAGTCTCTGACGAAATGCGTTTTTAAAATACTAGAGGTTTTAAAAATATACACAACCTTATTTGAACCTTTTTATTGCCTTTTTTTCGAAGACACACAGTTTATTTATTTTAAGGATGGATATTTTTATCGATTTTTGGAAATGACATCTCTAAATCAATCATCAAAGCCGGGTGGTTTGTCCATAAAAGAAAGCTTACCAGATGCAGACTCTTTTTGCATGAGTGCCAGTGCGCGTAAAAAGGAAAGAGTAGTTATTCTAGAGTGTCTACAACCAGTAATATACCGGGAAATAATGTTTTAAAAAAATCACGCTGGCGACAGCCCCGTCCCCCCTCTCGATTATCCTTGCGCCACTTTTTGCACTTGTCGTTCGGGAAGTGACAGTGTTACAATGCGGGAAGGCTTTTTTCTGATCACGTAGTTTCATTATTATACGGTCACCGCATGTTTGCTACGCTGTCAAAAAAAATTAAATTCAAAACATAATCAGCATAGTTTGTTGAATTCGAGCAATGTGGCAAGGTGTTTCCATTTGATTTATTTCTTTCTGCCCTAAATTGCAAAGGGCAGAACTCCGGAATCGAACCACTCCAAATTACGCACGTATGCAATACCTGAATCCGCGACAATACCCCTGACGACAATTCGCCTAGCTACAATACCCCTGACGACAATTCGCCTGGCTACAATACCCCTGACGACAATTCGCCTGGCTACAATACCCCCGACGACAATTCGCCTGGCTACAATACCCCTGACGACAATTCGACTGGCTACAATACCCCTGACGACAATTAGCCTGGCTACAATACTACTGACGACAATTCGCCTGGCTACAATATCCCTGAAAACAATTCACCTGGCTACAATACCTCTGACGACAATTCGCCTGGCTACAATACCCCTGACGACAATTCGCCTGGCTACAATACCCCTGACGACAATTCGCCTGGCTACAATACCCTTGACGACAATTAGCCTGGCTACAATACCCCTGACGACAATTCGCCTGGCTACAATACCCCTGAAGACAATTCACCTGGCTACAATACTTCTGACGACAATTTGCCTGGCTACAATAACCCCTGACGACAATTCCCTGGCTACAATACCCCTGACGACAATTCGCCTGGCTACAATACCCCTGATGACAATTCGCCTGGCTACAATATCCCTAACGACAATTCGCCTGGCTACAATACACCTGACCCAACAATTCACTTGGCGACAATACGCCTGGATTGAAAACTGACAATTCGTCTGCATATCGATATCATAGCGGTGGGAAGAGGTCATTTCTATTTCAATAAAAAAAGTTTTGAAAAAATTTGTGAAATTTTTGACCTTCCCCGTTGGCTCCTAATTATCTCTGTTTAAAAATTGTTTTGACTTTTTTGTAAAGCCGCCTCTTTTTATACACATGTTCTGACATGGAAGCATCCTCGGATTGGGGGCTGTTTCAAGTCCCCCCCCCCCTCCATCTTTGAAAGGGATTATCGTTCCATTGCAAAATCTAAAATAGAACTCAGTGATTACATAAATTATCTACTACAGTTGTGCTTTGTTCTTTTTCTAGAAAGGTTTCGGAATTAAAAAAAAAACACTGGCGGGGAAATCAAACTAAAAACATGCTGAAAAATTTTCAAAATTCTACTCAAAGGGAGAAAGTGATTTTTTTTTTAATTTTTAATTTTTGGCCAAGTGTTAATATCGTTTTTAAAAAATAGGGTCTCATTACACCTGCTATTAAGCAGTATTCACGTTATTAATAACTGAAAATGAACAATATTTGGTTTGCCAGCTATCTTCCTTTTATAACTGAGAGTGAACTTTTGATTGTTGCGCTATGACACCATATTAATGCTTGTGACCGAATCCCGGACAAAACGGCGACGGCCAAAACGGCGACGGCCAAAACGGAGAAGACCAAAACGGCGACGGCCAAAACGGCGATGGCCAAAACGGCGACAAGTGCAACCACGGACAAAACGGCGACGTAGATTAATAATTTAATGTTGACAATCAAAATAAAAAGAATAGTGTTGCCAGATAAATCAGTTCATTTCTACTTAAAGATAAGTATAATTTGAACCAATATTTAAATTTTAAGGGCAAAATGAAATGGATAATTTGACACATTTCTCATATATTCCTAATTGCAATTATACGACAATCCATCGTGTGTGTGTGGGGGGGGGGGGGGGTAAAAAAGTACATTTTGAAAAACAATTACATTTAGCGACTGTGCCCACTAATCCGTTATTGCACGTGAATCCACATCAATAAAAGGCAAAATAAAAATGCCACTAAAAGGACTTTGGATTATCGATAATGAAAGACCGATGTTTTAATCGCCTTAATGAGCTGATCTGTATCGGTTATGTGAAATGCTGTTATTATATACGAATCCACACCAGTGAAAGATAAGATTAAATTTTATTTTCCCTGAGAAAATAATTTTCAGTTTTACCTGAGAAAAGGTAAGTGAGTAAATCATTCCTTGAGCAGATCACTGAGACAGTGACTGGTGACAGGGAGGAGGTGTTTAGGGAGGGCAGGAAGTTCACGTTGGGAGAAATGCTGCACTGTGTTCAAATTTATTTATCTCCGATAGTTAAAGAAACTGTGTTGGTAACGTTGTTACTTTTTTTTTTTTTTTTTAAATAAGCGTTTTAAAGCATAAACTTTAAAAAAACTCCGTCGCCGTTTTGTCCGGGGTTACACTTGTCGCCGTTTTGGCCATCGCCGTTTTGGCCGTCGCCGTTTTGGTCTTCTCCGTTATGGCCGTCGCCGTTTTGGCCGTAGCCGTTATGTCCGGATACCCTTGTGACCTTATGATCATTTAGTAATCCCAGTAAACATTCTAGTGTTGGACCACCGTCGGGTTTTGGTTGATTAAAGAAGTCGCCAACGTATACCTAATGATTTTGCTTAGACATCGGGAAAGCGACGATATGCCCGTGGGTCATCCGGTAACGCAGGATTTGAATGAATATTCTTTCAAAAGGAGGCAGTAAACAACTTAAACTCTTCTGAAATTCCCTTGCTTTATTCCACATTTTAGTCAATTTTCGAGCGTAATTTTTGTGTCCCCATGTGTACTTTTTGCCATTTGGTAGCGAAAGCGTTCTAGTTTTTTTACTGGTTTTTATATCAATATTATTGGGATAATTAAAACATGTTGAGTGCACATTTTTCAAGTATGGGCGTTCTCCATCACATCACTTTTTAATTTTATTGTTATACTTGTAACTTTTGGCGATTAAAGTAATACTCACCTCCTTACTGTTGTCCAGCTTACTGAGCAATCGTCGTAGCTTGGTCACGTCAACGTATGCATCATCGACTGCCCGCATAAACCAATCGTATTGGTTGGCGTGGTGAGCACACATGTACTCCAGCATGAGAAGTGATTTCTCCGTGTGCCACGCGTCGCCGGTTCTTCTGCCTGTCAAACAGAAACAGCATTAGTAGCGAAAACTATATATATATATATATATATATATATATATATATATATATATATATATATATATATATATATATATATATATATATATATATATATATATATATATCTATAGTGCAACCTCAGTCCGGACAAACCTCGATACATCGGACATCTTACTAAACCGGACAGCTTTTTCAGTCCCGTTTAAATTTCCATAGACTTGTGTATTAACGAAACCTTGGAAAAGCAAACACCTCGGAATTCCGAATACCTGACAACATTTCCAGTCCCAAATTGAGGTTTTGCTGTATAAAAATATTCAAAATACCGGACTATCCTAATAAGGGGTGAATATTTATCTTAGGAACCCAGCATGTTTATCTCTTGTATAATATGCAGTCTGGTAAATTGCGAGATGTACCTCTGTGTTTACCATCACTTTTGACAAAAAAAAGTGTCAAGAAATAATCCTTAAGCCACTGAGTACCGCACTTTTCGGTGGCGAATCAGCATTTACTTTATCTCTTGATGCGGAGGGTAATTCTTTGCCCGCTATAATCCTTTTGCCACTGGATACTGCACTAGGGGCGGGTGGGGACGACTCGGCATCTACTTATTCTCTTGATGCTCCAGAGTCACAGCTTTAGTATATAAGGTTAGGTCGCAGAAGGTGTTCGCAAAAGATAATTGGGGAACAAAAATGGGGAGTTGAAGAGTTTGGACATGGAAAAAACACTGTCTCAGATATTCTTAGAAAAAAGAGGGGTTGCTTAAAGAATACGACGAATGTGAAAACTGAAAAATGAAAAGACCTTGCTACAGATCAAACACGAAACAATTAAATTCAGCAGTGCATGCTTGGTTTCCAAGAGTTCATAGTCAAAACCTACCGGTTTTAGGCCCCATTTTGCAATACTCGAAAATCCGGACAACTAGGAATACCGGACAAATATTGCCAGTCCCACCACTGTCCGGTTTGCCGAGGTTCCATATATATATATATATATATATATATATATATATATATATATATATATATATATATATATATATATATATATATATATATATATATATATATATATATATACTGAAGGATAAAAGAAACTTTCCACCTAAGCAACTGAGTATAATTTATTTGATCAGAAGTATTTGACTCAATTTTACAGCTCCGTAGCAAAATCGGGTCAAAAAGATATGCTGCATATCTGCCGCAAATAGACCATCACTGAACCGAAAAGAAATCAAGAGGCTGTACAGGAGCAGCAACAATACTTCCTGTACCACTAATGCCATTTGTTTCGAGGTCGACTGCAGAAGATTGCAAAAGACCGCATCTCCAGTACATTTTCACACCTTAACTGCAAAAGTACTCGATTTAACCGAAGCAGTGCCGATGGCGAATAATTATCCGGAACTAATGCATGCCAAAGCACCTGTATACCGATAACGACTGCAATTTCTTCAAATCAATTTAATTACGTAAGAATTTAGACCACTGATGAGAGTTAGAAATGCACTTCACGACAAAAAATGTTTTGTTCAAACAAGTAGAGACAGAAGCAAGCACATTAAACATAACCAATCCAGTTATTTGAGGTTGTTGATACGTCTGCACAGAAAAGATGTCAGCCAACTTAAAAATATTGGACAATAATCCAAGATACACTCTGTGAGTCATTTAAGCTTTGTAGCTTTTGTTTTCTTCGCAATGTAACAGCCCAGATTAACTCTCCTCTACAGTATACCCGGATATAATCTGGACCAGTCCACATTTAACCAGGGGTATACTTTGGGCTAGTTTATTTTACACCCCGCAGTATAATACAGCCTAGCCTGTAGTGTACCCCCACACCTAGAATATACCCCCCTTCCCCAACGTACTCCGACTATTTTAATTTCTCTTTTGAACTGAAATAAGTTCGGCATATTTCCACAAAGCAGTGATTGATAACATTCGGAAAACACCTGAAACATACCTGAATATTCTTTGATATGTTACTTGCAATACTCCGATAATAATGAAACATGCTTTAATATCGTTTGACATGTTAATTGCAATGCAATGCAATTCCCAAATGTATTGATGGATAATCCCATCACAGAGTAGAAACAGAGAACAGTACTCAAGTAAAGTGAAGTGGAGCCTCGCTGGAATAGATTTAATCGGCCCATTACGGGAATCGACATCTGGAAATAAGTACATTGTTGCTGTCACTGAGCACGACAATCAGACCCTGAAAGCGGCTCTAGCAAAGCTTGTTAAAGAGCGCAGCGATGACTGAGATCAGCGGAGTATTATTTGCGTGTGACACGTCCGTTCATTCTTCCACAAAGTGCACACCATTTGAGTTTATATATGGACGCAAAACTAAACTATCTTTGGATATCACGGACTTAGATATTAACGTCGATGTCGAACTGGGCAATCCGGAGTTGGTGAATAAGATGAACCACATGAATCTCATGCCCAAAAGAACTGGTCCATGGTTCTGGGTATTCCAGTAGCTAATCCTGTATACTATGGAAAGCGTGGACCTCTAACACAGCCACGGCGTTTGTATAGAGCCAAGGGCGAAGGAAGCTGTTACTTTCGTGCGATCAGTTACATTGTGACAGGAACAGAAAACTGGTACCTTTCAATTCGTGATAACGTTGTTGAACATATGATGGGACCAATTAACGCTTCACTACAGAAATACCTTAGTTCCAATGTTCACAACGACATCAAAAGTAGCGGAATGGATAACAGTGTAAGCTCTGCTACAGATGCAGAGATTCTAGCGACAGTTAGTCTTATTATATTTGACAAAGTCATCTCCTGGAAACTCGGAGACCAGCTGGACTAGATAACTTATAATGGGTCTTTCCACAACGACTGTACGACAAAAATGGGACTACATTTGCAAAACATCTGAGAGCATTTTAATGTAGTTATTGGTGTTGAACAGTGTTGAACATTTGAGAACATTCGGTGTGCACTAGTAGGCGCTGTTAGTGGTGGTGGATATTAGTACATAAAGTCAGTTTTAAAGATCTGACGGACCGGGGGGAGGGGTATAAAATGGGCGGGGGAGGTATATTTCAGGAAACCCCAATTTCAGGATAGCCCGTTATAAAATAGGCTAGCCCAGATTGTAGCCGGGGTATATTCTAGACTAGCTCAGATTATACCCGGGTATACAGTGGTCAGGGGGGGTATATTTTGGGCTGTTACAACGGTGTAATAGTATATCTTGCCGCCTGTACAATAATCTGATTGCTAAATGTGGTGAAGTTGCTGTCACCACAAATGGTAACAAATTCTCTCCCATATATGATTATACAGTTAAACCTAATAACAATTTAATTGTCCAAATCCTAAACATGTCTTAAGCTGGAATAGTCTTGAACCCACATTTATCGTATGGCTGAGTATTTTTGATCTTATAAAGGGCCACGTTAAAAATACGCTAACCGTGCGTTTAAATAACACAATATTTGACGATATAGCCAACGCATGTTTACCATGGAATAAACATATTTTAGCCAAATTTCATGCCCAATGATGTCATTTTCCTGAAATGAATGCCGCACACTGTGCGCGCATTTTTACTACTCCATACTGTTGTGAAATGATACACTGTAACTATAATATACTGGTGCCACGCGTACACGGCAAAATCGCCTAAAAGCAACGTCAAACAAACGCATCAAAGTGTAGAGTGAATAACACACAATGTGCCAAATTAAACAAATTAAGTCTTCTCTTGGATTGGATTGCTCATTGACATTGTCATGATGTTCTGACATGAAGAAAAGCTCTCAAGACAGACGGAGATTCCTCAAACCTGATACCTTACAGCTGTGAAGTGCCTCCTCTTCTGTCTACAGTCTTTTAATCAAAGAAAAAACAAACTGATCAGTGAACCCTGAAGCCTTTGAAGTCATTTTAGCTTAATGGAGATAGAGTATTTAAAAAGACAATATCACGGTTGCAAAATTTCTTATTTTAATGTGTACGCCCTTTGCGCGTGGAGTGGAATATTTTCGTGCCAAAAGGTGTAGCACCAGTCTATTTCTGTAAAGGAAAAATATATTTTTAAAGGCATCTGGTACACCTTTGGTATGACGAAAGAATAATAATGTCGTGGAAAAACTGATTATATAATCGTGCTAGTTTAGTACCAGCCGTAGGTTACTGGTGTTCCTTTTGACACAAGAAGGTATAACAGTAATTTTTGGTTCGTTTAGAACAAGACTAAATCTTCAATGAGTCTAAAGCAGTCTTGCGGAGTTTGTGTCATAAAACAGTTGATTGTATTTGAAACCGATCTAAGGGTTATTGAATAAGTATCAATCTCTCACCCATATCATTTAATAACTTAAAAGTTTCGACAGTGTTTGCATAAAAATATAAACCATTGTATAGTTCAACTTTAGGTGCTTTTCTTTTTAAAAGCAAAGCACTGAGAAATGTTTCCTGTTGGTATTGTTGCAGCGATTGACACAGTTACTACTGCCATCAAAAGAATAACATTTGCCTAACTGTTTAGAAGCATAATCCAGGAAAAGAGTATTATGCATTATAGCATTGAAACTTTTTGACATTTTTTCTTCAGCTTACTTGAATCAGACGCATAAGTGTGTTTCTGTGATTTCAGATCATTGGAATGAAGACAAAAGTATGTACGGTGACCTGTTGAATATCACTAAAAAACCTGATGCTTCATTATAATTTCCGCATCTTTTCTTCCTGTAGTTTGAATACATACAAGCTAGAAATATATGCATGTCACATGTTGCTGGTTCAGATAACCATATGTTTGTTTGAAAAAAAAATGAAGCCATATAAGAAATAGTGTCTGTTGCTTATCACACGACTTGACAATACACATATGGTGTGAGCTGATGCTGAGGGCCTCCCGGTTCAATGTACAACCATATGTTGAGCAAATAATTAAAAGTTGATAATTATATCACCGATTACTGCTACACTATTGACTTCTATTATTATTATTATTATTATTATTATTATTATTATTATTATTATTATTATTATTATTATTATTATTAAAAAATTTGCATTTTAATTCCAAAAAAAATATTTGGGATTAAGGAGTGTTTGTATCTTTAATGAAAATCCAAATTGAAACTTACGAGACTGCAGTGGTTAAAAGAACATTTACGAAAAGTTGAACAGCATCAGAAAAAATTCTTGCATTAGTTAATTTTTATTATAGCACCCCCCCCCCCCAAAAAAAATAAAATAAACAATAAAAATAATTTAGGTTAATAAGCTACCAAGATATTATCTGTAATTAGTTACACAGCCTGTCTGTGTGTTAAAAAGTATGAAAGCACGTATTCGAGGAAGACCGTTGTTGATATTTGGCGACTTCAGAGATTTTTCGTACGACGCAAGGGCAGGGTATCACAGAGCCAGGAATTTTGCACACGATCTTTATTGGCCTTTTGGCTTTATGATACATTAAAATCATAAGGTTATGGCTATACCAGTGACTTTTCTAAGGTGGTCAACACTCTAGGTGTTTTTTTTTTTTTTTGACAATATATTGTCAACAGAATGCCAACCAAAAAAAGCTATAAAAACAACCTAAAAGATCTTCGTGTAATCAAACGTGGGCGATAATATAGCGCCTATATGCCATGTCATGTAATAAAAAAAAATTGATGGCATAACTGACGAACTCCAATAATGACTTCAGTTTGAACTAGGAATAACTAAATAAATTTGAGTGTAGGCTTATAATGTAAATTTCCTTCTAAATTAAATCCACATCAATCTTTCTGGCCATCTCCAAACAGCAAAGACACACAACTTTTAACAAATGGTAATTCCTTACAAATTTAGTCACTTTTCATCTCAGATTTTAACTTCAAAAGGAAACCACCACACAAGGCATACCTTTCTTAAAAGATAAACTGGGTGCTTGGAATAAACCAGCAATTAAGCCATTTATCAGCTTTTGACAGCGTAGTATTTCAGAGGGACATTAGCAGTCATTAATTAGATTACGAATATCAGACCGCATTGTGTGAGCATAATTATAGTATACTCATTCCTATATTTTAACTTGAGACATTGATTGAAGCATTACGTCAACAATTACTTATTATTATTAGATTATTTATTTGTTAATTCACAGTTTATGTCAACTAAGGTTTAACACCACACACATGTAACATCATTCAAACATATTTCTTCTTGCAAGGAAATGGCATTGCTGTAATTAATGCCCTTCAAATGTATGAAGGAAAGCAAACAGGGATTAGTAAAAAATTCACTTTTTAACGGAATTTGATGTCACTGTTTTTATTTTAACATTTCCTACTTTTAGATAAGCTGTTTCATGCGTAGGATTAAAAATTACAGTTTTAATTTAAAACAAAACCTACATTGCATGATAACAAGAAAACGAAAAAAAAACAGTTGTTTTCCATTTCAATTTCGCCTAGAAAAAATATTTATTTCGGTTTGATGGATGAAATAAGAATGAACAAACTTTAAACAAGTGGGATTCACAAAAAGGATGGGAAATGATAGCCAAGCTGGCTGTCTCTATGACTTATCCGTTCGTTTTAGAATCAAACTGTACAGACGTTTTCAAAGAAATAATAGTGTGACTGCGCTCAGATTTCGCAGGATTTCTTTGGAGTTTTTTCAGTCTTTTGAATTAGATTATCGTGTTGATCCCGCTTATAGTTTGTTTTGTAAATATTTGTTGAGTTTTAAAGTATTTACTGAGAAAATTTGCAAATATATTTGTTTAAACCTGATGAGCACTCCAGTAACAAGTATGTGCCCAGGGATCCTGTTAAAATGTTCACAGAAAGAAACCTCTGGAATTTGTGCACTATGGTAAATTTTGTTTCAGTTGTAAGTTTTATGTTAATTAAGCAACGTTTAAGTAATTTACATTTCTTCTTGGGATTTGATTATAAAGATGGTGGAGAGGAGCTTTGTCACATCAAAAATAAGCAATAAGCGTATGTGTGTATTTGTAGCCGTGTATGAGGTAGACAGACAGGCCGACAGACATCCCGAGAATATGAGTGATAGAGAAGAAAACGAAGACGCAAAACAGAGAGAGAGAGAGAGAGAGAGAGAGAGAGAGAGAGAGAGAGAGAGGATGAGCGAGGGAGTAAGAGAGAGACAGAGCAAGGGGAAGAGCGAGAGAGTGAGAGACAGGGGAAAGAGGGATGAGTGAGTGAGTGAGCGAGTGAGTGAGTGAGTGAGTGATAGAGTGAGATAGTCATCAGTGTTAACAGTTCGATTTACTAAAAAAAAATATCTTCGCGTAACAACAGCGTTAGCCGCTAACAAATATTCGGAACCCGCAGTCCGTTTTCCCACGACATTTGTCTATAATTCTGGGATTTTGGGAGGGAGGATACCTTGTAAGAGCCATTTATGCAGAGAATGCTGACAAGTGTTGTCTCGTAATTTTCACACTTCATCAGGCAAGGCTCATCATCAGCGATAAGAATGGACTGAAAAACTCTAAAGTTTCACTCATATAACCGAGTTTTAACTCCTATAAAACGTTAAACAAACGTGCACCTTTGTTGAGACTCTTCACAGCCAGGATATTCTTCACACAGAATACTAACCTTATACATTAACCATGAGCAAAATGTAAACAAAATTCATTTTACCGGATAGAGGCACCATTGGAAGTTCTGAAGATTGCATTTGAGATGAGGTCATCTTGGCATAAAATTCCAGTTTGTCGACGTCAGAACTCTGACCCCACGTGTCATTGCAAGCCCGGGCCCTGGTATCTAAATACGGCTGTAAAGTAAGAACTCCGATATATAAGGCATCCCGCGATTTCTGTGGTGGTGTGTGGACAGCTGGAGCGTCGACATCTACATCCGGTTTCATATCCGTTGTATTATCAGCCAACTCGGACTTCGGATACGAGCTTGCACTGTCTGTGAGTATTTTGGAGAAAATAATCCACAATATATACGTCATGCATAGTAAAAATCCTATCAAAGCTCCTATTGCCACTAAAATCAGTTTGTTGCGATTATTTTCACAGAACCGTTCGTGCGGTTTCACACCCGGAAGTGTGACATTCGTCCGGCGAATTTCCATGTTCTTCTTGTAATTCAGTACAGGCATTGTGCCCACAACCCTCTGCTCATGAAACCACTTCACGTCCTTATAGATTTAATTATGTTTTTATGCGCCTAATATTTCAACACTTTCTTACGTCAAAGTTTAAGGATTACTTTAAAATTAAATTTCATTGAAATCTACTAAACAGCGGAATCCTATCAAGAACGCCATGCGACTCCATTCGTCGATGTTTTATTCCTTTGCACTACAGTGCACCAGTAAAGAAACGCCTCTTTTCCACGACACAGCAACGCCACTAATGGCGATTTAATGATAGTGTTTTGGAAACAACGATGTGACAACTCCGTGTGGTTTAAAAAAAGAGACTCTTCTCTTCTGGTATCTGGTTTTTATCTTCCCATTTTACTCTGCTTTCGCGTGGACAAGTTAGATAATGCTAGCATTCCATTCTCCCATTAATTTTTATCCCTCTTTTATCCCGTTTTTTTTTAACATCCGTCGTTCGTAATTATTACTTGTAAATTATAATTATGCCACTTTTTAAAAATGCATTATTTTGACCACGGTGTTTAGCGAGAAAAAAAGACACACAGTGTGTTAAAAACTTCTCAGGAATAATTGGTTGTTGACAGCTATGTAATCAAACCATTTTTTTGTGAATTGCAGTTCCTGTAGTGGTAGACGTTTCCTTTTCTAAACCTGTTAGACCGACAGCTTTGAATTATGAGTGAAGTTCATCCTTAGTATATAATTAAGTTGTGATTGAAGACTGTGAACGTTTACCCACAATTCTTTGCATGTACAAAGACTATTTCCTCCTTTTCTCATACCCCCAATTTGTAAAAGAAAATATGATTCAAAGGCAAACGAAGTTTTCTTGTAAAAAAAAATAGAAGTTTGGTAATTTTCATGACACCGAGATTAAATAAGCACTCACGGCGAATGAAATGAATAGTGTCTCTTTTTAGGTTGTCGTTATTACATTTGCGAATTGTCACAGTAAACCAATGTGGAGTCGGGTTGTTTGTTCTCATAACTTAGAGCTGTTGTTTGGACCAATTGCTTTGTAGCTTTCGGTAAGGTTTAGTTAAGTGACACAACCCATATTTGCACAGCTTTAAAAGACAAGATTTCATTTAATTAAGCAAGGTTATATTCAATACGAACCCCCTAGATAATGATAAAAACTGTTAAACTTGTATTTGTTAAATGGATACAATGTGTTTATAAGGATTTCTTTGTAATTTTTTCAATGTTCTATAGTAAAATCAAAAGGGTATATGATTGGCTGGTTTTAACGAATCATATACACGGCTTGCTAGAGGGGGATCGTTTCAAAATCCTTTCACAGTGCCTCCCACCAGTTACATTGCCCAATGCTTACTCTAAAAGATTAAAAGCCACAAAATTGTATCACACACTACAACAACAAACGCTGATATTGTTTTTGAAATACCAATAAGATGAAAATTTAATTTCAGGCGCTGGATAATTATACACAATGTGTACGAAACGTGAGGATGTTTATACGAGTGATTTGAGCGATTTAAGATTTAAAATATATCTTATTAACCATGACCTCGGTGGCTTGTTGATAAAGTAAATGTACACCGTCATGTAAAATTGGTTTCTTACAAAATGGCCATTGACTTGCCAGGCTGGTATGAACAAGGCATATGGGGACTGATGAGCTAGACGGAGCTCAAATGTCTCTGTGGTTGATAGAGATGGTCACAAGGTGTCAGGACAAAAAAAAACACACTTGTGGCAGATGTGCACAGGAAGTTACATTTGTAACTAGAAAAGTAATTAAATTAAATCTTCTTCACGACGAAAGATCAAGAAAAATAGTCTGGTTGTTGTCGGTAGGAATGCACAGTACAGCCTCCCGAAAAGAAACCCTCTGAATCGTATTATTATAGTAAGGTTGCTCTTTGCGATCCAGTTGTCATTCGCTCCCCATCATAAAAGAGCCTTCAAAATCAAAATGTGACCACCTCTGAATTAACACCGCTTTTTTTTTTTTTTTTTTTTTGGTCCCAAAATGTGCCCTTAGTTAAGTTGTCAAATTCTATTAAGTATATTTTAAATCTAGAAACCGCTAAATAAAAAATGAAAGTCTACAATATTTTAATACATTACACACTTCTGATGAATGCTTCTATGGAATGTCATTTTCACATTTATTATGTTACTATTGATATCTGAAATCATTTGTGAGAGCAAAAATTATTAAATTATTAAAATTATTAAAAATCATCAATTATTTTTTCTATTTTGATATCTCAAAATAAACTTTAGATCACAAAAATTATTTTTGATATCCCTATAAATATTTTGGTACTTCAAAATAAATTTTGATATCAATAAATACATAGATATAAAAATATCAGTTACACGAAAAATAATTTATAGATGTCTAAAATTGATTTTTGGATATCAAAATTTTAATTCTTGATGTGAAGAATTTATTTTAGATATCATTTTAGATACATTCATGTTTTGAAATCTCCAGATAAGGAAATTTTGGAAGCAGAAATTCTATTATGGATACATTCTTATATCAAATATTTAGCACATTTTACAAGATCAAAAATGAATCAAGATACAAAAATAAGAAAATTTTTACGGTCGAATTTGTGATATCAAATAAGAGCAATTGTGAAAAATAGCATTCTACCATGCTATGTTTACCCTCACGCCAACGAGTTGTATTACATATTCTTAGATATAAGATCTCAAAACATGTAGAAAAGTGGCAACCTCGCTTGATTTGTTGCTGTTGTTATAAAAAATGCTTGAACAAAACAAATATTGACTAGTTTTATGGTTCAGTTACCAGATTAAATCTTGAACCCTGCACCTGGAGATATTAGTGCAAAATGCACAAAATGTCACCTTTATTTCAACTGCTCCAAAAGGCTTTATTGTTAGTTTTGGGGTTTGACAAAGAATATTATACGAAGAACAACTTATTTGAATGTCTTGTTACTTGTTGCTGCGCTTTGATAGAGCCTGAGAGAGAGAGAGAGAGAGAGAGAGAGAGAGAGAGAGAGAGAGAGAGAGAGACAGAGACAGAGACAGAGACAGAGACAGAGAGAGAGAGACAGAGAGAGAGACAGAGACAGAGACAGAGAGACAGAGAGACAGAGAGAGAGACAGAGAGAAAAACAGACAGAGAGAGACAGAGAGAGACAGGGGTGGAGGAAGAGAGAGAGGGATAGAAAAAGAGAGAGACAGACAGACAGACAGGCAGACAAAAAGAGAGAGAGGAATGGAGAGAGAGGGGGAGGGAAGAGAGGTATATAGAGAACGAGAGAGGGATGGAGAGAGAGAGAGAGAGAGAGAGAGAGAGAGAGAGAGAGAGAGAGAGAGAGAACTGTCACAGTTCAGTGATGTGTGTGACGGTCCACGGCGCTTCCTAAAATGGTGTTTTCACATTTAGATAGTACCTTATTTTTGGTAGGGTTATGGCCACAGAACAAAGGCCATTCAATGTATATTTCCAATATATCTCCGAATGGATACTCACGTCGGATAGACTTTGTGCAGCTTTTCTGCAATTTTCATGTGCACAATCATGCAAACATCTACTTATCGCTATTCTATCGTTTTATTTTCGTAAAACGCGCTTTTACGAGTAAAAGCGCAATTCGCGTTCTCCACTTTAGATGGGTTCCCTTCCGGTAAATAATACCACGCAAATAAAAATGAAATTTTTCCTTGTGAATAGAATGGTCCCTCTACTCTCCATCCTGTCTTCCCTCCATTTCCAGCCAATCAGCAAGCGAGAACGATAAGACTTACGTCATTCGAAGACAACAATCATTCCCTTCAAGCCCCAAAAAGTGGTGACAACGCACCCAGGCTTGTTGCGGGTTGGCTGGGAGGGAAGATAGGCTAAAGTTGAGAACGCGAATTGCGCTTTTACTCGTAAAAGCGCGTTTTACGAAAATAAAACGATAGTTTTACTTCGTAAAAGCTTTAAATTCGCTTATCTCCACTTTAGATGGGACTAAAGTCCGGAGAAGGGGAGCCTGCCATTCTGTTGAAAAATTGATAAATAATTACGCGAATTGTGCTGTATACTCGACAGAGTGCAATGTCCTTGGACATAAGGGTACAAAGTGAGAGAAAAATAAAAGACTCAAACCATGTTCCGCTTTTACTATTCTTCCAACTAATAGTCGAGAAGAGCACTCCCGATCCATTGACAAAGAATAACAAAAAGTAGTACTAACGGTCAAAGGACTCCAACGTAGTACCAAGCTAAAATTGACCATCAAACCAACCGTTTGAATGAGTATCCTATCCATCCCCCGCCTGCCTCCCACTGGATGGAGCCCGACCTGGGATACTCTGATGCTATGTATTATCATGCAGAAGGTACAAAGTAAATCAATTTTATTGACCTTAAAAGCTTATTTAAAGGAGTAAATCCAAAACCTGATTTACGTAAAATAAAATTCTTAACACAGAGGAAATTAGCTCCGTCTGTGTCAGTAAAAACATGCTGGCCTTAAGGCCTGAACACATAAATGGAACACAAATTGAAGTATTGTCACGATCTCTAGCATAAGTGAAAATACGGATAATAAGCACCTTATTCATGAAATTAAAATTACTACACACCCACAGGGTGAAGGCATAATCACAGAATTATAATTTGTTGAGAACTGTCACAATTTGCATATGGGATCAGTCCCAGAAAAAATGGCACCTACGGTACTCACGGTATGGTCACTGTAGGAATGGGATACCTTCTTCAAGGGATCAAGTGAAACTAGACTATATCGAACCGGGCAAGGAGAAGAGATGTCTGTCTCTGCTCTTCCCCCCCCCCCTTTTTCTTAGTAATACTTAGAAAAGGGGTTACATAATCAGCCCTGAAGAAGGAAAATCCCTGCTACAGTGACGGTACCTTACACAGACTCTTGAATATGGTACGAAAGTATAAACTGTCTTGGTCCCAAAAAATGGGATCGAAAGAAAACTTCGCCGTTAAGCGTGGCTAGATGTCTCTAGAAGCGGTTGTGGTCCATCAGGAGGAGCGGTTATTCTTGAACTTATGTTGATAGCCGCCTCGACCCTTGGATGGTCCACCTTTCTGTTTGCCCTTGCTTTTCGGTCTAGGGGTGACCGGTCTGTTAACAGAACAAAAATTAAGCCTTAAATGTTGATTCTGCCGCTATAAAAGGGGCCACCGAATAAATCCCGGAGATTTCATCTTGGGAGAAATCTTTTAGGTAATATTTGATAAAAGAGTTTGGCGAAACCCAGCATCCCGTTTTGAGGATTTCAGAAAATGACACATTGCGTAAAGCCCTAAGTGAATTTGCCACCTGTCTTACTTGATGGGCTTTAACGTTCAATTCTGATAGGAGCTTGGTATCAGACTGCGACCTTTCATAGGCTGTAATAATGACCTCTTTAATGTAACGAGAAATTGTTTGTTTGGAGATGTCCTTATTGAAATTCGGCATGTGGGAAATGATCAAGGCTTTTTGACCTGATGACCGATATGTTTCCGAAATAACTAAATACTGTCGTAGTGCTTGTACGGGGCACAATGACACACGATCTCCCGGGCTATGTTCTTCGGGTAGGGACGGTAGGGCTATATGATCAAATGTGCCCATCCCGTGAGTTTTGATGTGTGTTTTGCCCATGAATCCTGCCCTTGGTACGAGGAATACCTTATCCCAAGTCCCATTTTCCTTACTCACTGTTCTGTCTAAGGCGTAAATTTCACTTCTTCGTTTGCCTGATGCCAACGCCAATAGGAAGGTGAACCTTAAGGTGGCATTTTTAGCTGATATTACTGATTCGTCAAAAATGTCAGGCCTTTGAAGAAAGCGAAGAACTAGTGACAGATCCCATTTTGCCACTGTGGGCGTACTGGGGGGGGGGGGGGAATTCACCTTAAAGTGTCTGATCAATTGTGACAGGGCGGAGTCTTCTCCTGGGTCATAGCCTGTGGATGCTTTGAGTTTAGATCCTATGGCTGCCCTGTATCCCTCTATTGAACCTACTTTTAAATGTTCGTCCGTAAATAGATAGTCCAGAAAATCGGCCACGACTGGTGGGGATGCCTGGAATGGATCTATTTTCGATTTGGTACACCACGAGGCAAATTTATTCCACTGGGCTCTGTATACCTTAGTTGTGGATTGTTTATGACTACTAACCATTTTATCCACTACCTTATTCGAGAAACCTTTCTTTTTTAAGAAAGATTGGTCAGACACCAAAGGTGTAGGTTCAGCAGATGAGGAGCCGGGTGGAAGTGATGCCAGTGTGGTTGGGATAATAGTTCTTTGTGGCATGGGATCGGGACTGATTTGACCACCTTGCATTGTAGCAATAGGGCAAACCATGGAGCTTCCGGCATCCATGGGGCCACTAACAGGAGGAATCGTGGTTTCAGTTTGATTACCCTTTGGAGAACTTGAAGGAGTATTGCCTGTGGGGGGAAGGCGTACAGTACTTCTTGGGTTGGCCATGGGCAATTGAGTGCGTCCACCGCCCATGCAGCTGGATCCGGGCAGGGGGAGATAAACCTGGGCAGTTGGGTCGTCATGGAATTGGCGAATAGGTCTATGGAGGGGGGACCCCATGGTGATTGACCTGCTACCCATCGGAAGGATGTGTGTGCTAGGCACCATTCCGTGTGAATTACTTGTCCCTCCCTGGAGGCCAAATCTGCCAGTACATTGAGTTTTCCCGCTAAGTGATGGGCTGTTAGGGTGATGTGACATTGGCGAGCAAAGCAAAGAATCTTGCATGCTAATTTCGAGAGATGAAGAGACCTGGTCCCTCCCTGTCTGTTTAGGTAAGCTACTGCCGTAGAGTTGTCTAAAAGGAACCGTACGGATTTGCCCCTGAGAATGTGATTCAATCTGTTTAGGGCTATCCACACTACTCGTAACTCTAACCAATTGATGTGGTAGCTGTTTAGGGGGGGGGGCCCATAACCCTTTCCATACTTGACCCTGACAATGTATCCCCCAGCCCTTCTGGGACGAATCGGTCTGAAGTTCTATCTCTGGGGGTGGGGGGTGAAAGGGGACACCCTCGGTCATCACTATGGGGTCGCACCACCATTGTAGGGGAATTAGTGTTTTCCCAGAAATTTTTGTTTTGGCACGGGGAAACCTCCCTTTTCTTAGTGCAAATCTGACCTGTCTTTGAAATGGTCTGTAATGCAAGCGGCCTAAAGGGACCGTTTTTTCGGTTGCAACTAGGAGACCTAACAGGGAATCCATTGCTTGTAAGTTCACGTTTTTGTCTGCTGGGATTGCTTTTATTGCCTGACAGACTCTTTGGCGTCTCTCTTCGGTAGGAAAGGCTCTTGCATTTTTTAGATCCCATCTTTCCCCGAGGAATATAATGTCTTGTTTGGGTGAAAGTTCCGATTTGGGTATGTTGACTACGAGCCCTACCTGAATGGCCTTTCGAACTAGAGTTATAGTTTGAAGACGGGCCGTTTGTTTGTCTTGATGGGCTAGTAACCAGTCGTCTAGATATTGGAACACCAACATGCCTTCTAGGCGAGCCCAAGACTTCAGAACTTTCATTACCTTTGAAAACACATACGGAGCCGTGGAGAGACCGAAAGGGAGTGCCCGAAACCAAAAACGTTGAAGGCCTATTTGAAAGCTTACGAATTTTTTGGTTGAATGATGCAATGGGATATGGAGGTACGCGTCTGACAGATCTATCGACGTGCCCCACATCCCTGCCTGAAGGCTTTCTTTTATAACTTGGGCTGTGTCCATTTGGAAAGTTGTGGTCATCAGGAATTCGTTGAGGGAGGAGAGGTCTATGACTAATCTCCACCCGCCTGATTTTTTGGGGACTAGAAAGACCCTGCTGAAAAAGGCTTCCTGGGTTTCGGGCATTTCCTCTATGGCCTCTTTTTCTTTCAGGGATATCAACATTTCCTGAAGGGCTACATCTTTGTCTGACCCTTTGGGATAGGAGGTGACTAAGTTTTCTGGTGCCCAGGCAGTTAGGGGAATAGGGACTTTGTGACCCCTTTGATCCCGTTTGAACGGTAGAGAATACCCGTTTTTTAGCCATCGGACTACCCGACGAGGGGCACCCATTTCTGACCAGGCCTTCCAGAATTTGCCTAGCCTTCCTCCTACGGGCCAGTAGGAGATGCAGGAATGCAAATCTTTTGGATTTTCTACACTTATTAAAGTATCGCCAGGAGACCAATGAGTCTCTGGGCGGTACTTTGATTGGCTGCTACCTGCTCTGTTGCGGTGATGGGCCCTCCTGTCGATTGCTGTGACCCGACTTGGGCTTCTTGGCCGGAGGGGGTTGCGATTGAGATATGGGCTTAGCCTGCTCCGAGTTTGGGCGTTGAACTCTCTTGCGTTTGAGCGGGCGCCGAAATGATGCACGGGACATCCTGGACATCAAGGCGAAGTCTTGTGATAGGGAGCGGCTTTCTTGATTTACTCGCTCTATTTCCGCGGGAGGAAACAATTCTTTTTCACCCAGAATGGGAGCATGACGCAAATCCCTCAACCCTTTCACGCTTGACCAGCAATGTTGTAAGAAGGCATCCCGTCTGAGAAAAACCATGGACGTCATCAGGTAAGTAGATAGCTTGACCACGTCCCTGGTTGCAAGAGCCAGACATTCCAATAGTTTGGACGTGACCGGATCATTGAGGCGTAAATCCTCCCAACGCGTTTTTAACGCTTTCAGAGTGTGGTCCTGAAATGACATTACATTAAGAATATGTCGTGAGGACGCCTCAATGGTCTTAGCGTCTTTCTCCACTAGTGGAATGTCCGAATCATTGCGAACCGAGGGCATCCAAACCGTGCGTTTCGACGGTTGCTCCAAGGGATCTGAAGATATTAGGTCGTCCGATGGTCGATACGGGCCTGGTCTTACAGCACAGTGGCGCGAGGCGTGAAAACGGGATAAGGTACGGCCCTCAGCATTATCCATCTTTTTGAACTCCCTTGTTCTTACTGTTACCGCGTTAGCGATGCCTTCGCTAGTAGGTAGCGCGATAAATGGGTCTTGATGCAGCGGGGCCGTCTGAGAGGTCATCCGGATCGGAGGATCCTCTTTATCGGCTGTAGGAGAGCTGGCCGTGACCCTAGCCAGACGGGCAATTTCCTGAATTGCGTCGCGAAAAGGAACGTCCTCTGGCGCTATTGTAGATGAGGTGATGGATGGCGTGGCATTCTCGCTTCGTGGAGTGAAATCCGGTGGGGAGGGGGTCCTGATTGGGCGTCTCGCTGCTGCTGCCGGATCTTTCCAAAGCTTCTGGCCACTACGAGGGGATCTGATATAGTCCATTTCCCTGAGGGGAAGGCGAAACTGAGAGGAAGGGGGTGTATCTGCTGCCTCCTCACTCGATTCTCCCCCTACTGACCCTTGGTCCTCTGACTCCTGTTCGGGTTCCCGTTCGTGACTGGTGCCTGCCGATTGTGATGGGACGTCACCCGAAGGGGTATAGATCTCCCGTTCTCGGTTGAGTGGAATGGAAGACAGATGGGATGCCACTGACTGGACCAACTCTTCTTCCTCCTCCTCTCCCAAAAAGCCTGATCCTCGCCCTGATGGGGGGAGCCCTGAAGATTCAGCGTCACTGATCACTTCTACTGACGGTAGTTGTGTGCTGGGATCTACACGAGAAGGGGATGGAGTGGTGAGTGGCTGTAGGTCCGGTGGTGGTCGCGAAACTGTGGCAGACGGTTTATGTTTGCGACGAGATTCCTTGCCTTGGCGTTCGACTTGCTGTTGGAGGTCTAGCAATTGTTTTTGCAACTGGGCTTGCATCGACAAAAAGGCTGAAAACTCTCCAGGCAGTCGTGGCACTGAAGGGGGGGACGACAGTTCTGATTGTGCCGGAATGCCCAACTGACCGGCCAGAGCCGAGAAACTGGAGCCCGAAGCCGTATGAGTAACTGTCACTGGTTCCACGGCAATGTCTGTTTTCGGAGTCGTTTCGGTTTTATCCGTATCCGAGGGTGTAATAGCCCAAGCCTTCCTGAGGGTTTCCAACTCTTTGCCTTCTGGAATATCCAGGTCGGCCACCGTTTCGGTATATGCTTTACGTTTGCGGGATTTCTTGTTCTTCTTGTCCACCGCAAACGCATCGGACTCCGAACCTGTATCCATCTTAACGGGAGACGAAACTTGTTCCAAAATCACTGAGCTAGCTTTACGCATCGTTACTTGACCGAAATCCGAGGACGCACATGGGGATAAAGACAAGGCTTTACGTCTGTACCTTCTCCTATCATTGCGTATCCTGTTCTTGAGAATAAGTTTCCACTGTTTCGGTGACAAGTGATGGCACTCAGAGCAAGTATTCCACTCGTCGCAAAGGGGTACACTGTTCTTTCGTTTGCAACGGTCACAAATAGAGTGGGGGTTGAAGGCTGAAGGTGGGTGGGTGCACCGCAGAAGTATCGGCTGACTCCGCAGGCTGGCTTCTGTCATATCTGAAATGCAAGCAGAAAAAGACAGGTAAGTTATCTGTTCATGTCACAGCAGACTAGACAGATAAAAGAACATTTAGCGCAAAAACGAGAGTTATACCACCTTGGAGTGTTAGCAAATAATACCAGTACGTACTCTGCTCGAATAGGCGCTAAAATGATGCTCATAGGCCTCTCAGAGCTCTATCGAATGACAAGTATTCAAGATGAGCTTTCGATGGGCCCATTTTCGGGATGTAGGAAAATTATCCCATAAACGGGATATGACCATGGGCCCGAAAACGGGATCGATTCCGGGACCCTAAACGGAACCATCTAGTCCATTTGTGGGTCTCGTCCGACTGATCCCATAAATGGGATTCGGGCCTGATCCCAGGCAAATGAGGTGCCACAAATGGGCCACTTGGTGCCGAAAAAACGGCACCTCGGAACCATGTATGGGATATCGTAGTCCCATAAATGGGCTTTCAGCAGAAATTTCGCCAAAAATAGCTCGAAACGTCTATGAGCATAATTTTGCCTGAACCAGAGCTAGCAGAGTCTGGAGAAACCCTGACCTAACTAGCAGGTTCCGAAGGAGTGTCTAACCAGCAAAAATGGCCATTCACGTAATGGTACCATAAGCTGTGGTTGACTAGGAATCGAAGCAGGCACAGTGGGCTGCAGAGATTCTATCAACTCCGAGGCGGTGTGTGCATGAACTAGAACAAAATTCCGGTCCTGTAGCTTCCGTGTGGAGAAGAGAGGCACACTTCCCGGGACTAAGAGGTGTCTCCGCTGCGTGTAAACTCAACAACTACCAGACCGAAAGAAACAGTGCCGAAAAATTGCTTCAATCCGAGTAGAAATTTATCCACACAAATCACAAATCACGTAAGTTAATCCAAGAAAGTGAAAACAGTAGATTAAAGCAAAATCGCACCTTGCTCAGTTCCCTTTTTTAGATAAAAAAGTGGAGCACACAGAAAGGCGTGTGTTGTAAACACCACGCTTGAAGGGAATGATTGATGGGAATGATAGGCTATCCCTATGATATGGTTATCGGCGCAATCGGCGGTCGAAAAGCAGCAAATTTATACCAGGTTTGGTGGCTTTAGATGATGTGACGTTGAACCAAAATCTAGAAGAGAACTGTTGCAAAAGTAAAAAAATAATAATTATCATACCATAAAGGAATTTCTCACAAAAATACCACCCATTGTGTTGAAAGCTTTTAATTATTTCTGTTAAGATATTTGTCTGTTTGCATTCATTTAAATACGCACTTTAAGAGACCTTTTAAATGCACCTAAAAGCACCAATTAGACTGTCATGTAGATTAGATCAGATGAGAGTCATGGGTGGGATACGATGAGAACAAATTGTAATCAAATGGTCATAAGGTAACACATATCCACAGACTTAGTCTCAGAGCTCGCTGTCTGCTACAATGATCGATATAAATGGAAAATAATTAGAATGAATTCACTTGAAAAAAACACAAGAGAATATATGTGTGTTGTAGCAAAGTCAATATGTTAAAATAATAATTGAGACACCTCACTGGCAAAATCTAAAAAAAAAATCCCCTTGTTTTTAAATATGAATTCCACATATAAAAACGAAATGTGTTTTGTACCCAATAAATACGGGGTTGACTTCTACTTAAAAACCACATGCGAAACATAAGCCATCGAAATTAAAGGCCGACAGTGCTTTTGCAGAAATGCAGCGAAATATGTAAAAACATGGTATATGACATGTTTCATGACGCCAGCTTACCTGCATGGTGTGGTGGTTTAAACCTTGAACTCCAGGGGTTAAGCCTGGGTTTGAGTCCTGCTGATCACGTTATACAAGGGACGAACTTAAATATTCATTAGTGCTGGCAATCTCACCGTCACTTACAAGGGAAACGATATGGAAATGGAACAAATATTTCATTGAAACATAATATTTTGCCTATTACATGTAACACAAAAGTTTGATCTTTGAAGTAAAATATTTAACTTCCAAAAAGACCATTTAAAACATATCGTTTCCATATCGATGGTCACCACACACCGCTCCTGTTGCATATACAGATGGTTTTGTCCAGACAACTGACAACTGACAGATGAGTTCATGCTCTGCAAACGACAAGTGTCAGGTTTCCTCCCGATGCAAAGAGCTCACGAATGACAGATACAAAAAGTTTAAGAGTTGACCTATCTGGGGCATGCATAAATGTGATCGTATTTCGTGTAAAGTAACAGAAAAGATTCTTGGAAGGAATCACGTGTAAACAATATGGAAAACGCGGTGCTGCTCAGACGAGCTTCAAGGTAAAACCTTCATAGTCACAGTGATGGCGCGACCAGGTATTGTCTTGGCTAGAAGGATGAATATGAAACAGACGAGGGATCCAGAAAGGCCTCAAGTAGGACGTTTAATTAAAAAAATTGAAGATGACAAGGCATTACTGCCCGGGGTCCCCTTGGTATCCGATGCGTTACCATGCGCGTCCACAAAAACCGGGGACAAGGGGGATAATTTTGAGCCCAGACACGCTCCTCGCTGCTATCAGTTTCTTTAAAATGGTTAATTTTCCTTCAGTATTCCTCGTCTCCCACGAAAAGGATTTTCCTAAATTTAATCCGCGTTTGATTGAAAAAAAGAGGCTATTTTTTTTTTCAAAATTGGTACTCCGCGTTTTGGAGTGGTTTTATAAAGTCATGGGCACGTACGGTAACCAGCTGGTACGTGATTGGTCTTCCGCGAGCTACTGCCAAGTTCTTTGTGAAATCTGATAAATCTACAGCGTGGGAAAATATATTGCGTTTAATGTGTCGAAATACTGCAAGATGTTTTTGGGTATTGTCCTGTGGGGGTAATGTCCAATACAGAGTATTTTCTCGTTTGAGTACACTCCATGGATCCAGTATACTGATAGACTATAGCAAGTCAAGGAACAAAACAAGAACTTTTGGCTGTTTGTTTATTTCAGAAACTTCACATTAATAATAATAATAATAATAAATCTCGCCAACTATTTAATGCGACTTGCTCAGTTAGGATGAAATTAATAGTTTGTTCTTGTAAAGTACAGAGTGAATATCATACTGTCCACTACTGTTCAAACACAGTTATACCTGGATCTACGAACCTACTTACAGCAAAATCGTCTCGACCAATCAGATGCTGATACACAACCTCGGGACTCTCTGCAAACGACTGAGACCTCAGATTCTCAGCATCCATACAAAATATATCAAAATTTGATGTTTCCCAAATAACATTAATTTGCTTATTGGGACTATTAGATGAAGCAGAAAGATACATTTCTTTTGATTTAAATGGAATAGGAAAATAAGCAGATTCGTTCACTTTTGTGTTAATCGCGCATCTTTTAATAAACTCCTCACTGAAATGAGATCGAATAGGTACAACAACGACGAGCCCGGGCGGGATGCCAGCAGTTTGCAGATCGGGGAAAGGCTTAGCATGGTCTAGGAACTCGACTCGAGCGCCCATGCGATTCAAATATCTCTCATTGAGTTGCAGCTGTTGGCTAGATCTGTCGGTCATTAATATTGTCCTTTCACAGGTCATTTGTGAGGACACAACACCTCTACAGGCCTGGTGCACCATGGACAAGAACTTGTCAATTTGCAGTGGGGAGGCATAATTTATTTTGGTTATTACAGTTATTGCTTGAGGATATTGTACTTGGCTATCTACGACTTCAAAACTGCCAAATTCTTGACCTATGTTAATCTGAGTCACCTTGTCAGTTCCTTTATTATCGTGTTCAATATAATAAAATTCAAACGCTTTTTCGATATCATTTCCGACATAAGAAAATCCAAACATTGATGGTAACGTTTTGTTTTCGGTTTTACGATAGATGGCGTCACTGAGTTGTTTTGCTTCGGCGTATCCAGTTTCAAGGACCCGTTTTTGGTGGGAGAACTGGCAAAGTTGATTTATTTCAATTCCATCGCTTCCGATACTGTTATGTGAAGGGTGGGATTGATTGCTGAAGTCGGCACGATTCTTAAGCATGATGGAACCCTGAGAGAGAATGACGTCACTGGTCTCCATGTAGCTGGAACTAGTGGCGGGAGGCGTCGAGATAAGACGATGCAATGCCGCCATCTTTTCTTTCGCGTGGGCTATTCGCTGATCCATGACTTCTAAATGGTATGACAGAAGTAATTCTGGGGACGACATATTTGTTTCAAATATAGGTGAGAACCTGTGATTGACTACAACCTGCAAGTAAAACAACAGGGGTAAATGTTGAGGTGTATTGGTTAATACGGGTGTGTATTTTCCAATTCCTAGGGGGTAGGAGTAAAGATAAATGGGATTGCTAGACTGGAATCAGATTATAGAAAACTTCACATTTTGGACTGTTGAAATGTTAGAGGTGTACTCTGTAACTCAAATGACCCATTCTGATAAAACACACCTTATCGGTCTAGTTTCAGATGGCAATGACGGTCGATGAGCATATTATTGGCGGTGAGTGGGGAGGGACTCATTCATTCTGTCCAATGCATTGGGGATCTTTTTTTGTCAAAACAAATTAGACCCCAAGAGTTTAACCTTTCTTTTTCAAAACTTCAATGACCCGGTTTAAGGAAACGTTTTAACCCCAAAATAAATCGACCCACCGGTCGATTTGTTTTAAAACAAACAGCCCCCCCCCCCTGAAATGTTTTAACCCTCTTATTTTTTGTTGATTTCTTTATTTCTTTCCACATATGGCCACCTTATTAGTCCCCCGCCGGGGGACTATAGTTTTCGGGTTTGTCTGTCCGTCTGTCCGTCCGTCTGTCCGTCTGTCGACACTTTTTTTGTTAACACACTCAAGCCTACATTTTTCCACCGATTGTTAAGATATTGTATATATGGCTAGTACTGGACCAAACAAGGATCGGTATTGTAAATGAGCCCTGTCGGCCCAAGAACATTGGCCCAGCTGAACTTCAGAAATTTTCACAACCCTTACATACTGGAATGAGTTTGTTAACACACTCAAGCCTACATTTTTTGAAACAATTGGCAAAATGTTTTTCACATAGGTAGTATGGGTGGTAACAAGAATTGGTATTGTAAATGAACCATGTTGCCCCAAGGACATTGGCCCAGCTTGAATTTTAAAATTCACGAATATGATACGAAGGGTTGTAGTCCAACCTAACAAAATCAAATACTGGGACTGTACGCCGGCGGGGGACATAGTCAGTTTCACTGACCCACTTGTTAGTTTCTTTAATTGAAATAAAAACTATATCCATGAATAACAATTTATTTAGCAACTAACATCTACATGTTCAAACACGAAAACACTTCCAACACCACTAACATACAGTCACCAAAAAATCTGTGCAAGCTCAATAATGGCATTGCAAAGGCTCAAAATAATAATTTTCTACATCAAGAGGTAGAATTTGCTTAAAATAGTATTTAAAAACCATATGCACCTTTTTTACTTCCATTTTATATTTAAACATGATTATTTGGAGGGTCATTTTATTATAGGGGAGGTCTGTTTGTTATGGCGGGCTTTCCCAAAACAAATCGACTGGGGTCTGTTTGTTTTAAAACAAATCGACCGGGGGGTCGATTTGTTTGGGGTTCAAAACTTCATTACACCGGTTTGTTGTTTTGTTGTTGTTGTTTTTTTTTTGTAAACTATGGTTTCATAAAAATGATAAATATATACGTTTTATCATATTTAAGGTGTTCGTAGTGTTACTTGTATAAAAAATGGTATAAGATCAAATTCGTATTTTCCAGACTTTTTCTGACTATTGATTAATATTTTTCTATTCTGAAATTTTCTTTTCTGCCAGAAATTTCTTAAACCAGGTAGGGTTACTTCTTTTTTATGAGAAATAAGGTTATTTTTCATCGCCTAATATACGGTTAGGGCAAACTTTTAGACTTGAACGTTTCTCCTGTAAGAAGTGTCCATTGATAAAAGTCCTCAAAAAGCTAATAACCGTTTTACACAAATTCGAGGACTGTAACAAAAGTTTATAAAGTTTCCTGTACGTTTTACAAAAGTTATATAAACGTTTGTATAGCGTTTTACTGAGATTTATCAACTTTCAAATGAGTGTTATAGAGTTTTGTGTGAAAATTGTTTTTTTTTTGTTCGGAAATTTTACAAGTGTTTCTTTGAAAGGGCTAAATGATGGCAGTTTTTACCTGTTTTATGGTAGAACATGTTATACCAACAGTCTCCTCCAGACAAGACAGGGTGTCCATTGCATTCTCACCAAGTAAACAGGTGTCGATGCGGGAACAAAAGCCGCGGAAAGCCCAACTACTGAGAACAATCGCGTGGCGCGGATCGCACTGGCCATTTCCACTGTCATCAGCTGAATAGCCATAGTTATTTCCATTATTTCAAAGATTTATTTTCGTAATAATATATTTTGTCTCTTTGTCTGAGTTTCTACAATCAACGGTTGGTAACAAATGATCTCTAGACGGATTTTTTTTCATTATCGCAACAAAATCAAGGTGAAAAATTATATGTTTATGCCTAAAAATGTAAATATGGCATTATCAAAGCTACACCATAAATCTACGCATTTTGCTCAAAATTGTCAAAAAGGGAAAAAAGTGTAGTATTTATTGACACTAATACAACAAACAACACAAAAATATCAGCAAAAGATGTGCTTTGTTAAACAGCATGATTACTCGGTGAGAAAATATCCCCCCAAAAAATCCCAGTGAATATTCCGACGTTAGATGTTTGCTCAGTTGGTGGACTGACGTTCGCGCCAATTGCCTCAGCTAAGTGAATGCAGTGGGTCAGATCACCTATCGCGGAATTCAAAATTAATGCCCACTGAGGCTCTCCGCCATCCCTTAAAAAGACGTTGGGAGATCAACGTTGTACAGATGTTGGGAAAATTTTAACCTAGAATCACCATTTAGATAACGATAATCATGAAATGACGTGGTCAAAGCACCCGATTTTGGATCATCAGGTAACGCAGGGTATCATGAAGTCAATCTCATGAATAATTTTCAAAAGCAGGAGGGACAAAGTTTACGCGCTGCTGAATTTCTCATATTTACGTCTTCCTTTTGGTCTATTTTCGGAGCGGCCTGTCATGGCGTTCCATTTCGGTGAGCGATAACATGAGTTATTGAGGAGGTTGTGAACCCGACGCCTATACACTGTCAGCTTGACAAAAATCAACGTCGATTTTTCAACGCATCGTTGCTTATCCAATGGTGGGGGAAGGGGGCGGTTCTGCGGGAGGGGGCGTGGGGCATTTTCCCCGAGAATCTGACTACTCTGTTGTACTCACCAATAACAATACTTTCCGAAGGTGACATTTGTTGTAAGCGAGATAGGAGCTGATCAGTATTAACGTAAGTGCTCTCTGACGTCACAAGATACCAGTTGAAGTTGTCACCTGCTGTGCTACACATGGAATGAAGCGTTCGCATGATTGGGTCAGCAATCCTGTCTTCTGATGTGTATTCATACAAGTTATTTTACGAGTGAGGATTCAGTGTTTATGCTGACATGCAGTGATTTTAGCTTCAATTTTATTAGTTTTAGAATACAGAAATAAGAGAAAAGATACAGTATAACCTCTGTATAAAAACATCGGCTATAACGATATAACTTTTTGGTCACAGCCAAGCAGTTTGTTGTTTAAAAGTTTCGGTTATAACGGCATTTCGGACACAACGACAGAATTACTCGGTCCCAACAATGACGCCATAACGAGGTTACACTACACAGTAAAAATGGGCAAAATCTTAAGTTTCTTTCAATTAAAGTCTCAACCTAAGTGTGGCTGAACAAACTAAAGCCCTTTACCTTTAAATGGAATCCATCTATGGATTTGTCCGCTTTTTCCATTTTTCTGTGGCTGCGTACCACTGGGGTAATACAAGTCAACTTGTGATACAGCTGACCCCCATGTCATCATGACAGCTGTAAGCGCCTCCTGCGTACGCACACCGGAGCTAAACACACCTGCATACAGCTCATGTCTCAGGTCAAGGTCAAGGTGACGCAGAGACCAACCTATTTCTCTACTGTTCTCCGTCCAATCTAACGTTGACCGATGGTCAAAGTTTGGCAAGTTTTTCGGTTTTCCTTCTTGGAGCTGCTTTTCAAGACGATCCAGCCCCTGCGAGATGGGCGGTGAGAGGTCTTGCTGAAATCCGCTCAAGAATTTACTTTCTTCATTGTTTCCACCAACGCCTGATGAAATATCGGAGTTCCTTTTAATGCGAATTTGGTGGTTGTCTTGTGATTGGTCCAAATTCAAATGGTCACCAGCAGAATGAAAAGCCAACAGGATGATAGCAGGTGGGGCTGATCCAACCAGTAGACCGAGAAAAAGAAATGGGTTTATGACGTCACTTGGTGTCATGGCACTGTGTGAATAACCTGAAAGATAAACACACGCGATTACGCAGTCATGGGCATATACAAAAATGCCCATAATCAGATTTTTCAGAAGTTAGTAAACTACAGAGCCCTTTGTCCGTATCCAGACCGCCAGACGGTCCTTATCCAGACGGTAGCCATATTATAATATGTTTCTGGTCTTTGTGCATACTTCTTACATCTACAGTTGCCCATTTTATGTTGTGCTTTTTTTTTATTGGGTTATACTCTGAGAATAATTATTTGATCAGCCACCGTGTGGTGAGAATAACTCATAACTCATACCAGCAATGTACACGAAATCATTCTGGCGTAACAACAAATAGAACGATTGCAGTGAAAACGCATTTCAAAGGAACCTGTGAAGAATGGCTGCTTGTTAAATCATTTAATAATTGTGTTTCAGGTGTTATCTTGTCTCTCACTAAATCAGAAATCAGAAGAACAGTTGAGGGAAAGTCCATATTTCTTCCCCACAATTCACATTAGTGTTTTTCAAGAGGGATGATGGCATTATTTGTAAGGAGTTAGCGTAAGCAAGCGTACATTTTCTTGCCATTGAATTCTCTGCGAAAAGACCAGTTGAAGGATGTGCTAACTGCCTCAGCGTACTGCAAGGTATTAAATCAGTCTTATGTATATTACCGTTTATTAGACTCTTGACTTTGCGTATACGGTGGTCTTGATGACCATGATAAAGAAAGTTTCTATCAAAGTTGTAATTTAATTCTCACTAAATGCCTTTTATCTGATTGGCCACATCCGCCTTTTAATAAAGAAATCATCAACACATTTCTGGTCAAAAGCACACTCGTGATTTTATGCGTGTGTTACAGGGAATTAAAACTAGCATTTTTGGTTAATTTATTATCGTTTGTAGCTCCTTTGCAGTGTTTGTTTAATCAACCTCAAAGGTACAACAAACCCGTATATCTAAGCTGGGGACAAAATAACAGCCTTTTCGGGGATAAAGTTTTCGCAACAAAGTAACAAGTAACAAAGAAGGTCACGACAACTTCTGAAGCCTCAAATTCACGAGTGCCTTCACAAGGGTAATTTAACTGTCGCCGAATAACTATCTTAATGTTATGCATTTGGCCATTGAAATTTCTTTGTAACAATTGCTTGAAAGGGTTCTAGTTTCTCCAGCCCAAACCGCAGTGTTATTACACAGTAATGGAAGAATTTAATCTCGGCTAATGTCATTGCTCCGACATCACCCTTTGATGTGAAACAGCATTAGAAATTAAAGCCATAATATTTCTCAATTTTATTACATACACGACGCACAAATCTCGACTAATAGAAGGGTGTATTTTAAAATGTACAAGTCGAACTGGAATGCTGGCAAGAAATGTATGCTGACGTCATGGGGGTTCACTGGAAAGGAAGAATAAGGAATACACGTGGAGAAGAGTTAAAGAAGAAGAAGAAGAAGAAGAAGAAGAAGAAGAAGAAGAAGAAGAAGAAGAAGAAGAAGAAGAAGAAGAAGAAGAAGAAAGAAATTAAGTTAATAGAACAAAAAATATGTGACACAAAATATAATTATTACAAATATAAAACCGGAAGCAGTTTGTTCTGCACTCTCTCACTACCACAACTACCACAGAATAGTAATTCTAAATTGGTATCCCTCCCGATACTGTCGAATCCCAGCAGCTCTTAAAATTGTTAAACCTTACCTGTGAGTTCAGATCAAGTTAAGTTCATTGATATTCCTTGCCAACATAAAGTGATTGTTTTTCCATTGTTTGTATCTATGAGTGCATCCATCAATTTATTACATAAACGACTGTTATTCAAAATGCTAAAGAATCTACTTCAAAGTTTATGAACAGAAGAACTATACCAAACGCGACATTTATTATTTCCCGTGTTTAAAGGCAGTCGTGTTAGCCACATTGAGAGTTTATGTTGACAACAGTGCACGTGTTCGTAAGGGGCGATCTCAAAGCTTTGCATGTAGTGCTGATCCAAGTGTTTAATCACAACGCATGCTATTACAGGCAGACTCGGGGTTCCAGGTTATCACCCCCCTCCCACCCCCATCTTTTCCTCTGGTGTTCAAGAAAACAACCCGGCCCAGGGTTGTGTTGTTTTTTTTTGTGGGTGGGGTTTTTTTTTTTGTTTTATTTATTTATTTTTTGCTGCATGTATTCATTGGTACAAGACACATTTATGCCCACGTTGTTTCGATTTTCGTTTCTGTAATAAAAAGAAGAGTAAATTGTTGGTAAATACTGTATTTATTGACAAACCAAAATTTAAAAAACCTAAAGACTTGAAATCCTTTGGAACGAATCTTCATTTAGTGCTGGATTGCTTACACTAAGCTAGGATATAATTGCAAATATTCAGTAAATTAATAGCACATGCCTTGACAGAGCATTGGCTAACTTTACTTTGCTCTCACCTTTACCCTCCCTCCCTCCCTCCCTCCCTCCCTCCCTCTCCGGCATCAAACCCACTCGCTTACCCGCTCAGTTCCAAACGGTTCTGGCGCGGAACTCCCCTACCCCCCCCCCCCTTGGATGCTACTGAACTGGTACCGGTTACTCCCTCCCTCCCTATTTACATATATCTACATCTATTTTCATTTATATACATCAATATATGAAATAATATCAATTTTAGCTCAACAAATTTATCATTTAGAAAAAATGGTTTGCAACAAGAAGCTTTGCTTCTGCAGGATTTTTAAGCGGTTACTAGTCAATCGGTCAGATGATGTATGACTTTTATTAATATAAAAAGGGTTCGAATTGTCTAGTTCCATATGCAAGCATTTGAAATTGAAATCGTAAAATCATCTGTGGTTTGTAAATGCTCTTGTAACAGCAATAAAGAGTTTCATTACAGAACCGTAAACATCTTAATCCTACACAGGTGACGTTAAATTACTTGACATTTTATAACCAAAAACAACATTAATCCAATTTCATGTAATATACAAGCGGAAATTGAAATTACGGTAAGAAAAGACATTCTGTTGAATCACTTTTCAATGGTACATGCACTTAAAGAAATACAAACCCGTGGCAATAAAAAATGACAAATAAGTTCAACATACCTTTAATGCAAGGATATGAACAAACAAGTTGAAACTTAATTTAAATTTTAAGTATTTCCCATCTTGGTCATGCCTGGCACATGAATTTAAATGACATTCAACAGTTATGCATTCCCCTAGAAGGGTTAGAGGATCTATAGAATAACCCAGTAAACATTCTAAGGTCGAGCCAACGTCGATTTAAGGCTGCGACGCCGACCCGACCAAGTCACAACGTTAACTCTGGTTGTACTTGGGTTGTGATTGGTCGTGACCAAAGATCAGCGTCTTGCAAACGCCTTTGATACAATTTCAAATAGCCGTGACCCCACTCTCATTGTAGCTGTTTTGACGGCAATCCGATATCAACATTTTCCAGATTTCTTTGCAACGTCGCTTATCTGACGTCTATACAATGTCGCGGGATAGATGTTTCGACTTTTATTTGCAATCTTTGCGCAACATTGATTAAACGTCGGATAATCGATGTGCATCTAACGTCGGAAGGTAGACGTTCTTTCACCTTCCATAAGCAACCAAAACCCAATTGGGTCACCCGATTACGCAGAATGTGTGTGAAGTGGATTTCAATGAATATTTTTCAAAAGAAAAATACTTGCGCACTTTTGGTCTACTTTCAAAGTGACTTGTCATGACTACCATTTCCGGTGACACAAGGACGTTGTGAATTCGACATCTGTATAACATCGATTTTCTGACGTCTATTCAACGTTGCACCAAAGACGTTTATTAGACATCAGAGAGAGTTGCGTTTTACGACCAAACACAACGTCTAACGTGGCAACCTTATTCTCAACTTTGGATCGACCCTAGAATAATTGTGTGGGTCTTTAAAACTACAGCCAGAAAGGCAACTGGCAAGGCGGGTGAAAAATTTTTAAAAAATCATTAAAGATACTTTCTTGTCCTTGCAGACCCAGTTACAAAAACAGCTGCAAGAACTCCAACAGCAGATAGAACTGTAAGGATCGGAACCCAAACACACTCGTAAGCCATCCGCTACGATCTCTCGCCCACCACTGGATACACATCCGTCTCCCACTGAGTCCCCCCCCCCCCCCCCCGTTTGGCTCCAAGCACTCAGCCGGCGGGGGTGGAAGTCATCAGCGATGCCGAATCCTCGGAGCTCCCACCGTCAGGACAGGATTCGGGCTTAGCAGGCAAGGAAGTGGAGGAGTTAGTGACATCCCCTTTATGATCGATTCACGTCAATCGAGAACGTAAAATTTACACGCCGTCAGGGGACGCCCCATCACGCTCGGAAGCCACGGAACGAAAGATGAACCCGAGCCAAACTCGGAGGAGCAAGAGTCAAAGGAGGAGGAGTTGGGCGAAGAAACGGGAGATACACCACCATCATCCCAATTCCGCCTTCCTCTGAGGGAGATGGATTATATCAGATCTCCGGACAGTGGCCAAAAACTCTGTAAAGATCCAGCAGCGGCGGGGAGACGCCCAATCAGGACCCCTTCTCCCCGGACTTTACGCCTCGTAGTGAGAACGCCACGCCCTCGATTATCCCATCGACTATGGCCCCAGATTACGCACCCTTTCGAAACGCAATACAGGAAATCGCTCGTTTGGAGAACGTCACAGCCGGTTCTCCATTCCTCGACAAAGAGGACCTCGGATGACCTCACAAACTGCTCCGCTACATCAAGACCCTTTCATCGCACTGCCCATAAGCGAAGGTATCGCAAATACCATACTAAGACCATTGAAACCTCCTCCCGACATATCCTTAATATTATGTCCTTTCAGGACCACACCTTGAAGGCGTTAAAAAGGCGATGGGAGGATTTAACCCTCAATGATCCAGTGACCTCCAAGCTACTGGAGTGTCTGGCTCTGGCGACCAGGGACGTAGTCAAACTGTCTACTTTCCTCATGACGTCCATGATTTTGCTCCGACGGGATGCATTCTTACAGCATTGCTGGTCGAGCGTGAAAGGGCTAAGAGACCTGCGCCGCCCCCCCCCCCCCCCCACACCATCCTAGAGAGAAAGAGCTGTTCCCCCAGCGGAAATCGAAAGGGTTAACCAAGAAAGCCGCTCCCTGTCACAGGATTTTGCCCTCATGTCGAGGATGTCCTGTGCTTCATTCCGGGGTCCTCTCAAGCGCAAGGGGCCTCATCGCCAGGGTTCAGAGCAGGCAAAACCCAGCGCCCTCCCTCAACCGCCCCCTGCCTAAAAATCGAAACCGAGTTACGGCAGCAGGCCGAAGGAACCATTGCTACAACAGAAGAGGTAGCAACCAACCGAAGTACCGATTCTTTGATCTGTTAGCGATACTTAACCAAACGGGTGAGAGGGTCACAAACCTCCCATTCGCCTATCATTTCAGGCACCAGAGAACCTAGCCACCTTCTACCCCAGAGGTTCAGACAAGACTAGTAACAGATCTCTCCTTCCTCAACGAGTTTCTGTTGACAACGTCATTTCAGATGGACACAGCCCAAATCATAAAGAAAAGCCTACAGGTAGGGATGTGGCGCACTTCGATAGACCTGTCGCATGCTTACCTCCACATCCCATTACACCACTCTGCCAAAAAATTCCTAGGCTTCCAAGTAGGTCGAGAACGTCTCTGGTTTTGGGCACTTCATTTCGGCCTCTTCACGGATCCACGGTCCACGTGATCACCAAGGTAATGAAAGTACTAAAATCGTGGGCTCGTCTAGAATACATGTTAGTTTTTCAATATCTAGACGAATGGCTTCTGGCCAATCAAAACACAATGAATAACCCATCAACAAACCTTAACACTAGTACAAAAAGGGCCTGCAGGTTGGACTCGTGGTCAATCTACCCAAATCAGAACTTTCCTCCAAACAAGACATCGTGTTTCTCGGAAAAAGATGGGATCTAAATAATGCGCGGGCCTTTCCCACCGAAGACAGACGCCTAGAACTTCATACGAATTCTTCGCAGAAGGGTTGGGGGTACACTGCCAAGTTCAAGTTTGATAAGGGATATGGCCTTCCCCCTTGAACAAGTACCATATTAATTGGCTAGAATTACGAGTAGTTTGTATAGCCCTAAACAAACTGAACCATCTACTCAGAGGCAAATCAGTCCTTTTTCTGCTAGACAATTCGACAGCAGTGGCCTACCTAAACAGACAGGAGGGCCAGATCCCTTTCTCTAACGAAGCTGGCGTTCAAGATTCTTTCTTTCGCCCGCCAATGTCACATTACACTCATAGCCCACCATTTTGCAGGGAAACTCAACGTGCTGGCAGACCTAGTCTCCAGGGTGGGTCAAATAATCCATACCGAATGGTGCCTAGCCCCACATCCTTCAAGTGGGTAATAAGTCAGTCACCATGGGGCCCACTCACCCTAGATCTATTTGTCAGCTCCATGACGGAACAACTACCCAGATTTGTCTGTTCTTGCCCGAACCCGTCCGTCTACGCCTCCTCCCCCCCCCCCCCCCACAGGCAATACTACTTCAGGTCCTACAGAGAATAATCAAACTGAAGTCACGATTCCTCCTATCAGTAGCCCCATGGATGCCAGAAGCCCCATGGTTCGCTCTACTGCTGCAGTGCACGGTGATCAGATCAATCCCGATCCCATGCCACAAGGAACTCCTATCCCAGCTACACTGGCAACACTTCCACCCGGCCCCTACCTACTGAATCTGCACCTATGGTACCTGACCAGTCCTTCTTAAAGAGAAAAAGCTTCTCGAAGATGGTAGTGGATAAAATGGTCAATAGCTACAAATAATCCACAGCAAAGGTTTACAGGGCCCAATGGAATAAGTTTGCCTCCTGGTGCGCCAAATCGAAAATAGACCCATTCCAGGCTTCTCCGTAGTAGCGGACTTTCTGGACCACCTATTTACAGATGAACAACTAAAATTGGGGTCCATCGAATGCTACAGGGTAGCTATAGGTTCCAAACTTAGAGCTTCCACAGGTTACGATCCAGGGGAAGATTCAGCCCTGTCTCAGCCGATCAGACACTTTAAAGTAAACTCACCCTAACGCGCCAACCATAGCGAAATGGGATCTGTCTTTGGTGCTTCGCTTTCTTCAAAGAACTGACATTTTCGGGGAAAGGTAATATCCGAAAAAATGCTACTCTAAGATTTACCTTTTTTATTAGCTTTAGCGTCAGGCAAGAGGAGAAGCGAAATACACCCCCTAGACAGAACGATAAGCAAAGAAAATGGGGCCTGGGAAAAGGTCTTCCTTGTCCTAAGGGCAGGTTTCATAGGGAAGACCCATATTAGTACTCATGTAATGGGCACCTTTGATCACATAGGCCACCCATCATTACCGAAAGAACAGACCCCTGAAGGTTTGGTCTTTTTGTGCCCCGTGAAAGCACTACGTCAATATCTAGACATTTCAGAAACATATAGTTCAGAAAGTGAAAAAGCGTTACTCATATCCTACATGCCAAAATTCAATAAAGACCTGTCGAAACAAACGATCTCCAGATACATAAAAGATGTCATTATTATGGCTTACGAAAACGCACAATCGGACACAAACCTTCAATCAGAACTCAATATTAAAGTCCATCTAGTCAGGCAAGTGGCAAATTCTTTTAGGACTTTACGTAATGTGTCTTTCTCTGAGATACTCAAAACGGGATGCTGGGCTTCACCCAATTCGTTTATCAAGTACTACTTTAAAGAATTTTTCCAGGACGAGATTTCGAGAATCTATTCCTTGGGGCCTTTTATAGCAACAGAAGCAACAATTAAAACCTAATCCTTTTATGTTACAGACCATCCACTCCAAAGCCTAGGAACAAGGGCAAACAAAAGAGTGGACCACCCAAAGGTCGCAACGGTTATCAACACAAATTTAAGAAATAGCCGCACCACCGATGGATCAGATTATTCGCCAAAAACAGTCAGTTAAGCAATCATTAGTGGAACGTATATTAAGCCCATCAAGATGGGCCTATGGCTGGTTTTACATATCTTGCTCAAGACACTGGTTGTAAGGTACCGTCACTGCAGTAAGTGCTCCATTCTCATTGGCTTAATCACGTTAGCTCTTTTTCCAGCTGCATCTAGAAAAAAGAGAGGGGGTGATGGAAATGGACGCCTCACCGTCTTACCCGCTTTGGCAGGGACATGTGCATTGTCTGATCCCATGAGAAGGAGAGCAGATCCTGCAGTGACCGTAAATAAAAGCTGAGTGTACTTCTGTTCGGAAACAGTTTTCCAAAACATCGCTGGGGCTTCTACACAGGCGAGCTTCTCTTCCGACATTCCCGCTACGAAGAGCAATTACGCAATGTATTTCGCCTTGTAGGTGGTTATTTTGGGGCGACCATATACAATAAAGAAAAGGGAATAGGATCCGAAAAGTGATCTGTTTCATTTATATCAAATCAATATAATTTTCGGTCATATTTAAATTTTCGCCAAACAATGAGTATTTAGAAGCCGATAACATTCAGGAAAGATATCGTTTTGTGCAAGAAAATAAAATTGTTAGTTTAACTAGATATACCAGTGTGAACCATTGCCGGATTCTCAAACAACAGTGGATCGTTAAACAGGGTGTCTACTCACAAACACTATGACGCGTATCCGCAGTTTATTTAAGAAATTTTAAACGTGGCATATTCTAACGCAAGGATGGCCAAAGCTCGGGATAAACTGATAGAAGGGATCTGTGGAATGTTAGTTACCAAATGTCGGCACAGTGACCTTTCTCGTTTAAATGCGACAGATGACTCACGTCGCATTTTCGGTTTAGGAGCATGACATCTACTGAAACGGTTTTTAATGCATCTGTAACACACTTGATATAATTTATATAATTAAATAACAAATAGCAACGTTTTGTGGAGCCATCCGCATTATGAAACTTATGTGCCACCTCTGAAAAGATATTTTATAGAAGATATCACCTAAATTCATGAAGAAAAAGGAACAGAATCAACGTAGTGGTGTTTTTTTCTTTTCTTTTTCTTTTTTGCTGTTGGTGGTGGTGTAACGATTTCAGATTACCCCCAATTTCAGATTCCCCCCCCCCCGCGAATCTGAAATCAAATTCAGGTTCCGGGGGCGGGTAACTTGAAATCGATTTCAGATTCCCCCCCCCCCCTCCGATTTCAAATTCCCGTCTCTCAAAATTAAAAACAGACAGAAATAAAACAAAAAAATAAAGTTTTATCAAGTTTTTTCTGCCGAACTATGAAAATATCTACATTTAGGCAATGATACGTTCTATATACCACAGCTTATAAACATTAATACTATCACCAGTCTTTTCCATCTTTCAGTTTTCCATATCTGGCTATTATCCTTATTCATATAACTTTTGTCATTTGCTGTTCTCTGATCGCATTTTTTTATTTTGGAAAGAGTGCTCCTTATTTATACTCATCTCAGTCAGACAGACCTGGAAACTTGTCTACAGGAGGATAATACACCAGATACAGGTTAACAATAAAACAATGCTTGATGTGTACAAGAGGGCACAGGAAGACGGAGTCGGAGTAGTAGTGTCATTAAAGACCAAAGCACAAGCCAGTCCCACAAAAGGCACATGGAAGCAGTCATCGGAGCATCGAAGAGTAGTGTCACTGCTTCAATGACAGCCATGACACTACAAGTCTGTATATGCATTTACAGATGTAAATTTAAAAAATTCTAGGTATGCCTGTGGGGGGGGGGGGGATTTGAAATCGGAGGGGGGAATCTGAAATCGATTTCAGACTCCCGGGGAGGTAACTTGAAATCGATTTCAGATTCCCGGGGAGGAATCTGAAATCGATTTCAGATTCCCGGGGGGGGGGCATTTAAGGGGGATAATCTGAAATCGGTACAGTGGTGTTTACCGCTTTTGATTTTTCATCTTCAATTGGCCACTTCAGAATTGCTCGCTGCCAAAGCTACACCAGGAGCTATATGTATAGCTGTTTGGAAATTTGTTGAAAAAATGCCATACAAAATCATGTCACAACAAGTCATTTACTATTTTATAAAGGGCATTTTCACTATAATACATAAAATACCAATTGTGTTACAATGCGCTCATTCAATACGGTTGAAATATATTTTAGCAACGTTTCACCGTCCATTTTTGGAACATGACTTACATGTAAATGTTGCAATTTAAAAAGTCAATATCTTCGAGATATTATTTACCAGTTACGCAAAAATTAACTTAAAATTCAATATTTTCTTACTTGTCAATAATAAATCTCATGTCGACTAAAATCAATACCTGCTTCCACGGAGCATTCCACACGTTTGATAAAACTAAGTTTCCCTTTTTGTTTGCTAGATCTTATAATCAACGCTATAATTTCTTATCTTATATACAGTTCTTATATAGCGCGTGGTCACACTGAAGTATCCCAGCGCTGTACATCGAAATGTTCGCCATACGATTTCTTGAAAAGGTGTGTCTTTAGAGATTTCTTGAATCTTTGAAAGTTTTCTGTACATCTTATTTCTAATGGCAGAGAGTTCCATACTGTTGGAGCAGAAACTGTAAAAGCACGGTATCCACATCTTTTTAAATTATACTTAGGTTGCCTCAATAGGAAAAGGTTCTCAGAGCGGAGTGTGCGGGAAGGTGTATACGGTGTTATAAGGTTACACAGGTATGACGGTGCCATTCCATGCAGAGCTTTGAAAGTTAGAGTTGCAATCTTGAATTCACAGCGTTCTTTTATTCGAAGCCAATGTAGGGAGACTAGGGCCGGGGTAATATGTTTATGAGGATGGGTATAGGTAATAATCCTAGCGGCTGAGTTCATAACCCTTTGAAGTTTGTTCAGTTCTTTTGTATTTATACCAAAATATAACGCATTGCAATAGTCCAGTTTTGACATAACCAATGAGTGCACCAAAGACTTTGTCGCGTCCTCAGTTAAATACTTTCTTATACGGAAAATAATGCGTAGGCTGTTGTAGCATGATCGACAGATATTGTCGATGTGTTCTGAAAGGCTCAGGGTTTGGTCCATGGTAACTCCTAAGTTTTTTGCCGATGATGACTTAGGTATAATCTCATTGCCCAATACCAAATTGTCGATTTGACAGAGGTCTACGTATTTCTGTGCGCCGAGAACCATAAATTCTGTTTTCGTTTCATTCAGTTTCAGTTTGTTTTGGAACATCCACGAGCTGACTGATGATATTGCGTTCGAAATATTTTCTAGTTTGGCTTTTTGGTCGTTTATTGACTTTGGATCAGCAGAGTCTAGTAGCTGACTATCATCTGCGTAAAAACTGTAGAAGATATCAAAGGGACTGATTGCTCGTCCAACCGGTCGCGTGTATTGTTCGTATGCTTCTGGACCGTAGATAGATCCTTGGGGGGCACCACATGTTAATTCAATGATATCCGACAGTACATCATCTATTTTCACTCTCTGCTGCCGATTTTGAAAGTAGGATTCGAGCCAGTGTGGAGCCTGTTCATCGATACCAAAAGTTAGCTTCAATCTTTTTATAAGTATGGAATAGTCGACCGTATCAAATGCGGCTGATAGGTCCAGTAGGCACAGAAACACAACACGTCGCTTATCCATAGCCATCAAAATTTCATCAAAAATACGTACGAGAGCGGTTTCCGTGCTGTGGCCTTTCTTATACGCAGATTGCATGGGCTCGCTCAGTGCATGGGTTGAAATGTGATCTCGAATCTGAAGTGAAGCTGCTTTTTCTATCAATTTTGACACATACGACAAGTTTGACACAGGGCGATAGTTTTTAGGAATTTTTTTCAAAGTAGGTTTTTTTATTATTGGTGTCACTATTGCTTGTTTTAGGTTGTTCGGGAACGTGCTACGGAGCGATGTATTAATAATTTTCGTGATAACTGGCGCCAATTCTAACGAACACTCTTTCACTAGCCATGTCGGTATGGGATCCAACCCGCACGATTTTGGGCGCGAAGCTGAGATGATAGAGTGTACTTTATCCGACGATAGTTCAGCAAAGCTAGATAAAGTCTGTGGGGGTTCTACATTATCAAGTTCAAAACACTGGCTACTATCAGTAAAGTTTTCTCTTATTTTTTCAATTTTGGATTTGAAAAAATTTCCAAATGTATTGGCAAGATCTAATTTGGACGTGTGATCCGGTAGACAACACGAGTTATTGCGACAGAGAAGCTTGTTAAGGATTCTGTAGAGTTTACCCTGGTCATGTTGATTTTGTGACACTAAGTTGTGATAGTAATTCTTCTTTGCGTCCTTGATTAATCCAAAGTAGCGTTTTTGGGTATTGCTTAATTCCACATAGTCTTTATGAAGCCTGCTCTTACGCCATTTTCGTTCGCTAGTGCTGCACTGTCGTTTTAGCGATCTCAGCTCGTTCCCATACCAAGGATGGCGTGGTCGTACTGTGATCTTGCGCTCAAGTAATGGGGCATGCTTATCTATCAGATTTGTGAGTGTAGCGTTGTATGTGTCTACTAGAGATTCAGTCGACATATCCTCAGGATTGCATAAAACTGATTCACGTATATCCTTTTTTAATTGCTCAAGTTTGCATTGCAAATCCATTTTTTTTCTTTTTCTCTGCAAATGGTTTCTGCGAGAATCATAAAACGCAAATATCCAGAACTTCCAAATTTATATATATATATATATATATATAGATCTAAAACCAGTCATAGGGAGACCATGCCTTTAATATAGCACTTAGGGGGACCATTTGTATATTTTTTACCTTTGAGTTTAGAAAGACAAAAATTACCAAAAAATGTTCCTATACGTTGTAGATAATGCGTGTGATTGTTTCTTCTTGTCATATTCAGTAGCAAAAAATAAACAAAAAAGTTGGTCTACGTATTTTTTCTAGATTTTCCTTGGCATTTTAGGCGACCTGGCTAAAACCACGGAATTTCCCGGGTCTCCGTAAGTGTGTGGTTTAATGCTCTGTATATTTGGTCTCCCAAAGTAGCATATTTTGCTACTAGTTGGGTGTTTTTGAAGATTTATTTTAAACCTATGTTTATTATTATTGTTATTTGTCATGTATATGCATTGTGTATAAGTTATACGCATGTACGACAGCCTTGAGAGATGAAACTATGCACATATTACCAATGACTCTGCCATTTAGTTCTACTTAGCATGCAAATATGTGCAAGATGCTTCATGTTTCTGGTTAAAATATTGTTACGTGACATTTACACTCTGTAACATTACTTAGGAAAGAAAAGAATTGAAGTAGTAATTAATGATAAACAAAATGTCTCTTCAAGTTGTATATATGGTCGCCTTAAGTCGGTTTATACACCCAGAAATATACAACCAGCAATAAGGAGACCATATATTTTTCATGAATATGTGCAAGATTTTTATATTATTAAGACAAAAAAGTGCTAAATGTTATTTTAAATTCCTTAGAAATCATTTTGGTAGGCAAAAAAAGAGTAATGAATATAAAAAAATGGCATTTGAAGTGTTTTGTATAAGTGTGAAGTATAGTCCCCTTAAGTCGGTTTACACACTATATATATATATATAAAGTAGGGATACGTTTCATTACGTCATAATGTTTATTACGTCACAATCCATCTTGCTCTCAAGTGTTCGTTTCTTTGAAAAAATGCCTGTTTACAGAGCTAAATTATCTTTTCTTCAATTTCGTGCTAAACCATGTATAAGCATGTTGAGCAGTTAAGGAAAAAAATACTGGTTGCTATAATATTTTTAAATACATAATATATAGCGGATCTTAAATAAAAATGGCAGTTTTCCCAGGTCTCCTTAAAGCTGATTTTTTGGCACTAATGTTTATACAAGGTATAAAGTTTAGGATCAAATTGAAAGCTTGTTATCAAGTTTCAACAAACAAATTTAATTTTAAACCAAAGTATGTTATATTCGCTATGCAATAAAATCATTCGTTTTTTGTTTGCTGAGTAGTTTCGTAACGTTTAAACACGCTAAGAATTAAGGAGACCTACTTTCGGTCTCCCTAAATTTTTGTCTCCCTAATACTGGTTTTTTAGCAAAAATGGTCCCCGTATTGCTGGAGGTACACTTCTATATATATATATATATATATATATATATATATATATATATATATATATATATATATATATATATATATATATATATATTCCAATAATAAACTCACTAATATTGTCTACTCATGATTTGACTGAAAAGTGTTCAACAAATTTTTGGTCTTCTTCATACCTTTTAAAAGCGCAATATTTCTTGTTTAATTCGCAGATATTTTCTCTTTCTTATTACTTATTACTTATCAAAGACTGAATAAATCTAAAAAAAAATGAATGCATTAAAAACAACAAAAACACCGATTGGAATTACCTTTTTCATCTAATTCGCTATTTTATTGGTAATTTATTTCTATGGAACAATAATTTGAAAAGTTCCAGAAACAATTTCTTACAGACAGAACATTTCTCTTGCTTCATTCCAAAAAGGTTTACTGCATTTATGCTTTGAAAAAGTTATCAAAGAACGAAACACGAATATCAGAATAAACAATAGTTTCAATACCCTGGATTAAACTGAGGATTTATTGATATCTGTTGAAATATTGCGTTTGCTTAACTAATATTTTTGTGTTTTATTTGGTGTGTATCTGTATTGAAAAGCCCAGAGTAATAACCTATTTTAAAGCTGAATTGGTCACACAGTTGGGAGGGGGGGAGGGTCTGCACAGTATCTTAACAATCGAGAAGTTTCGCTTTCCCAGTGCAATTAAGTTTGCATTGCAAATCCATTTTTTTTCTTTTTCTCTGCAAATGGTTTCTGCGAGAATCATAAAACGCAAATATCCAGAACTTCCAAATTTATATATATATATATATATTTATATATATATATATATATATATATATATATATATATATATATATATATATATATATATATATATATATATATATATATATATATATATATATATATATATATATATATATATATAACATTTATCAATCAGGAGCGTATGGAATGTCGTTTTAACATTTAATGCTTATTTTGGATATCAAAATATAATTAAAGATATAAAAAATCAATGTAGATCTCGATAATTTATATTTTGCTATCATTAATTGAATTTTAGATGGCGAAAATTTTTTTTTGAGATCAAAAAATCAAATTTACAAACTTTAAAAATTTTAAGGGAGACACACATTTACATAAAATTCAACGAATCGTCAATTAAATTTTGGAGATGAAAACTTGAATTATTGATGTCAATAATAAAAACACACTTTTTGATCTCTTGCTTCTTTTTTGTAAAGTAAAAATTTCAAGAAGAATTCTGTATACATGGACCAGCCATTATTAATTTACAGATGTGTGTTTCTGAATTTTTTATCTAAAAAATAGACTGATATTTTGATATCAAAAATAAATTTTTGATATAAAAAATCATTCCCAGATTTCAATATACAAAATAAAAAAGTCTCATTCTGAAATAATGATATCTGAAATAAATTCTTGATATCAATTAAAGGAAAATTAATTATTGAGCTCAAAATTGATATTTTGCTCTCAAATATTTCATTTTTGCTATAAAGAATTGAATTTTTGATCTCAAAAAATCAATTTTAGATATCATTTAATAATTTTTTATATCAATAAATATTTCTTGATATCTCTAAATATTCTAAAAATTATTTTTTGAGATCAAGAATACATTTAGAGATATCAAAAATACAATTACAGATAGCCAAAATTAATTCTGATATCCAAATATGGATTTTTTGAGATCAAAAATTAATTCTTGATATCAAGAAATCAATTTTTGAGATCAAAAATTAATTCTTGAGATCAGTAATTCCCTAATAAATGTGAAAATGGCATTCCATAGGAGCGGGTTTATGCATCATCATTTCCATCAATTCATATTGTTTTATATAAATCTAAAATCTAGAGAGAGATTGAAACGTTTCATAGTGTATGATTTCGCTTATAAGAAGAGAAGTGCTGCACTAGTTCCGTTTGATTCCATTGATATATCTGTCATTATTGAATGATTGAAGGTGTGACCGGATTGGAATCAAACGCCATCACCATAAGAACTATCCTAAGCGAAATCAAATACATCTTATACAACCTTATACATGTAAAGACATCCACCAGAAACTTCCATTCTGAACGTGCTAAATGTTCAGTTTGTACGCAATAACGTGGATTTTATACGTGATTTTATCACTTAAGAAGGGTTAAAGTGGTCACAACTGAAACTTGAATGACTCCCATGGACAATTTTGCATGCAACCAGATTACATCCAGATCACATGTAACCAGAGTATGCAAAGATATACAAAATAAGTCAGTTTCAAGTACATACCCTGATACGAAAGATAGAATTCAACTTACAAATGACTTTTTAAAGTCAAAATTGGTACGATTAGCAAACGAGTTGACCTGCAGCCGTCAAATGCACGGCCTAGATAAACATTAGCAAATAGCAAAAGTGTGATTTCTTTACTTAAACTGTGGTCACCTGAAGAGATAAAGAAGAACACATTCGCTGCTTCTGGTACATCTTGCGGGCCTGGTTTTTCATTTCAACCTCCCGGCTCAGAACTGGTGCATTTCTATGGATAATTACACTTATTGCTATGAGATCACTGTTAGAACGAGAACCTCATTTCGCTAGCGAAATGTTAAACACTTGACAAAACTTAAAACGCAAAAATACTTCCTTCAATGGCTTATTTCTTGAATAATATATTGCAAACAACACAGTTTGAATAAGTCTTATAAGCCGAGTAGTGTTTGGTTTTTGTTTACTTAAGGTTTTACTGACTGATCAGGCATACGCCGTGTTATCTGTTTACGCAGTGAGAGCTCGCACAAAGCTCACTGAGCAAATGTGTATTCTGTGCTATCGTTAAATGCTCCGCATTTACTTGCAAAGATACACTCTTTTCACATGGCGTTTTAACAAAGAAAACGAAATCACAGACGAAAATAAAAAGTGACATGCACATGTTTAGATCAAGCTCTTCATAAGTCCCAAGTTTCATGGTCGTAGGGCCCATAGTGTCAGAGAAGAAGAAGACACAAAAAATCGGAAAAACTGTCAAGAAGAAAAAAATGACGAATTTTGCTCGCACAAATTCATATAACCCTTGCAAGCCAAAGGCTTGTCAAGTGTTAATAACAAATAGCAAAGTTTGTGGAGACATCCGCATTATGAAGCTTTATGTGCCACCTCTGAAAATATATTTTATAGAAGATATCACCCAAATTCATGAAGAAAATGGAACAGAATCAACGTAGTCGTGTTTTTTTTTTTTTTTTTTTTTTTTTTGTTTTTGTTTTGTTTTGTTTTGTTTTGTTTTTTGCTATTGGTGGTAGTGTTTACCGCTTTTGAGTTTTCATCTTCAATTGGCCACTTCAGAATTGCTCGCTGCCAAAGCTACACCAGCAGCTATATGTATAGCTGTTTGGAAATTTGTTGAAAAATTGCCATACAAAAGCAGGTCATTACAAGTCATTTACTATTTTATAAAGGGGTGAACATTTTCACTAAAATACATAAAATACCAACTGTGTTACAACGCGCTCATTCAATACGGTTGAAATATATTTTAGCAACGTTTCATCGCCATTTTTTGGAACATGACTTACATGTAAATGTTGCAATTTAATAAGCCAATATCTTCGAGATATTATTTACCAGTTACGCAAAAATTAACTAAAAATTCAATATTTTCTTACTTGTCAATAAATCTCATGTCGACTAAAATCAATACCTGCCTTCACGGAGCATTTCACACATTTGATAAAACTAAGATTCCCTTTTTGTTTGCTAGATCTTATAATCAACGCTATAATTTCCAATAATAAACTCACTAATATTGTCTACTCATAATTTGACTGAAAAGTGTTCAACAAATTTTTGTTCTTCTTCATTTCTTTTAAAAGCCCAATATTTCTTGTTTAATTCGCAGATATATTCTCTTTCTTATTACGTATTACTTATCAAAGACTGAATAAATCTAAAAAAAATATGAATGCATTAAAAACAACAAAAACACCTTTTTCATCTAATTCGTTATTTTATTGGTAATTTATTTCTATGGAACAATAATTTGAGAAGTTCTAGAAACAATTTCTTACAGACAGAACATTTCTCTTGCTTCATTCGAAACACGTTTACTGCATTTAGGCTTTGAAAAAGTTACCAAAGAACGAAACACGAATATCAGAATAAACAATAGTTTCAATACCCTGGATTAAACTGAGGGTTTATTGATATCTGTTGAAATATTGCGTCTGCTTAACTAATATTTTTGTGTTTTATTTGGTGTGTATCTGTATTGGAAAGCACAGAGTAATAACCTGTTGAAATATTGCGTTTGCTTAACTGATATTTTTGTGTTTTATTTGGTGTGTATCTGTATTGAAAAGCCCAGAGTAATAACCTATTTTAAAGCTGAACTGTTCACACAGTTGGGAGGGGGGGGGGGGGGTCTGCACAGTATCTTAACACTCGAGAAGTTTCGCTTTCCCAATGCAATTAAGTTCGTAGTGCAAATCTATTTTTCTCTTTTTCTCTGCAAATGGTTTCTGCGAGAATCATAAAACGCGAATATCCAGAACTTCCAAATTTTTACATAAATATATATATATATATATATATATATATATATATATATATATATATATATATATATATATATATATATATATATATATATATATATATATATATATATATATATATATATATATATAATATTTATATATATATAATATATATATAAATGTGATATATATATATATATATATCACATTTATCAGGAACGCATGGAATGCCGTTTTAGCATTTAATGCTTATTTCGTCAATTAAATTTTGGAGATGAAAACTTGAATTATCGAGGTCAATAATAAAAAAACACTTTTTGATCTCAAGAATTGCTTCTTTTTTGTACAGTAAAAATTTTCAGAAGGATTCTGTATACAAGGACCAGCCATTATTAATTTACAGATGTGTGTTTCTGAATTTTTTATCTAAAAATAGACTGATATTTTGATATCAAAAATAAATTCTTGATAAAATAAAAGGAAAATGAATTATTGAGCTCAAAATTGATATTTTGCTCTCAAATATTTCATTTTTGCAATAAAGAATTGAATTTTTGATCTCAAAAAAACAATTTTAGATATCATTTAATATTTTGTTATATCAGTAAATATTTCTTGATATCTCTAAATATTCATTGATATCAAAAATTATTTTTTGAGATCAAGAATACATTTAGAGATATCAAAAATACAATTACAGATAGCCAAAATTAATTCTGATATCCAAATATGGATTTTTTGAGATCAAAAATTAATTCTTGATATCAAGAAATCAATTTTTGAGATCAAAAATTAATTCTTGAGATCAGTAATTCCCTAATAAATGTGAAAATGGCATTCCATAGGAGCGGGTTTATGCATCATCATTTCCATCAATTCATATTGATTTATTTAAAACTAAAATCTAGAGAGAGATTTAAACGTTTCCCAGTGTATGATTTCGCTTATAAGAAGTGGAGTGCTGCACTAGTTCCGTTTGATGTCATTGATACATCTATCATTATTGAATGATTGAAGGTGTGATCGGATTGGAATCAAACGCCATCACCATAAGAACTATCCTAAGCGAAATCAAATACTGTACATCTTATACAACCTTATACATGTAAAGACATCCACCAGAAACTTCCATTCTGAACGTGCTAAATTTTCAGTTTGTACGCAACAAAGTGGATTTTATATCTGATTTTATCACTTAAGAAGGGTTAAAGTGGTCACAACTGAAACTTGAATGACTCCCATGGACAATTTTGTATGCAACCAGATTACATCCAGATCACATGTAACCAGAGTATGCAAAGAATATACCCACGGGATATACTAAATAAGTCAGTTTCATGTACATACCTTGATACGAAAGATCAAATTCAACTTGCAAATGACTTTTTAAAGTCAAAATTGGTACGATTAGCAAACGAGTTGACCTGCAGCCGTCAAATGCACGGCCTAGATAAACATTAGCAAATAGCAAAAGTGTGATTTCTTTACTTAAACTGTGGTCACCTGAAGAGATAAAGAAGAACACATTCGCTGCTTCTGGTACATCTTGCGGGCCTGGTTTTCATTTCAACCACCCGGCTCAGAACTGGTGCATTTCTATGGATAATTACACTTATTGCTATGAGATCACTGTTAGAACGAGAACCTCATTTCGCTAGCGAAATGTTAAACACTTGACAAAACTTAAAACGCAAAAATACTTCCTTCAATGGCTTATTTCTTGAATAATATATTGCAAACAACACAGTTTGAATAAGTCTTATAAGCCGAGTAGTGTTTGGTTTTTGTTTACTTAAGGTTTTACTGACTGATCAGGCATACGCCGTGTTATCTGTTTACGCAGTGAGAGCTCGCACAAAGCTCACTGAGCAAATGTGTATTCTGTGCTATCGTTAAATGCTCCGCATTTACTTGCAAAGATACACTCTTTTCACATGGCGTTTTAACAAAGAAAACGAAATCACAGACGAAAATAAAAAGTGACATGCACATGTTTAGATCGAGCTCTTCATAAGTCCCAAGTTTCATGGTCGTAGGGCCCATAGTGTCAGAGAAGATGAAGACACAAAAAATCGGAAAAACTGTCAAGAAGAAAAAAATGACGAATTTTGCTCGCACAAATTCATATAACCCTTGCAATCCAAAGGCCTGTTAAGTGTTAAAGATACATGTAAAAAAGTTGCATTAAGCTTTAGTTACAAAACTGCCAAAGAAACCCAAAGACAATTCTTTCAAAACATTCCGCCCGATTTCGGACTTATCTTTTTTCTCTAAATTACTGGAGTGCACAGTAGTCAACCAGCTCACTGCCTACTACAACTAAGAGAGCCTCAAGGAAGTTTTCCAATCAGCAGATTGGAGTGGTCCCAGTACCGAGACTGTACTGTTAACAGTCACCAACGACATACTCATAAACATTCCTATGGCAAGATAGCTTGATCTCAGTGCAGCATTTCCCATTAGATGTTTGTACAACATCTCCATCCAAAACGTGGCATCAAGTGATGCACATGTTGCTGGTTTCGGTTACATGTTACGAATGCATTACAAACTGTGCAGATCAACAGTGTAAGATCAACTTATAAAATAGGAAACAGTCCAAAGCCTTGAGCTATTCTTGTTTTCTAAGCTGGAGAGTAATTAATTTTGCACTGTTGATCTGCACAGCTCAAGGATTTGGACTCGGAACTTTGGGCTACATAAAATGTCAGGGCTACTTATCTAAATTCTCCACATTTAATTATATTTTTTGCCAATCACACTCAGTCCCAGTAAGGGATGAACCCGAATTCGGCAGCCCTACATTTCTCATACAACACTACAGCTTCGTCTTCGCACAGGAGAAGCTCCTTTAAAGCTACACTGCTGGCAAATAGACTCAACAGCCACTGCCACTCCGTTCTAGCTCCCAAACTGCTTCAGCCAGATGACCAACTGTGTAAAATAACTCACTGTTAGAGTTTGTGCTTTGATTTTTGTTTGTTAAAAAAAGTGTTCAGGAACTTCTGCGACTCTTAACCAGTCAGATTTTACAAAATAGGTTCGGCATTAGTGGATCAGCTGTTGCAGTATGATGTCATGTTTTGTAATGTTTTGATTTAGCTTATAAATTCTTTCCTTACTTGATTGCACTTCACGATATTACTACTACTACTGTTACTACTGCTTCCATTGTTAGCAATAGTAGTAGTAATACTAATGTAGTATTTGTTTCGGCAATTAAGATGGTTGGTGATTAGGCTAATGTTCTGGAAAATGATTGGTCGAGAATTATCATAAACTGGGTGCAGAGTCTTTGTTTAACCAGGAGAATACTGAGTATATTGGGAGATGGATATTTTGCCAACGTTCGATCATTTTTTACTTGCAATCAAAGTAATCGTTTAACATAATAACGCGAGAAGAATGATTGACGCTAAGCATCACAAAATGGTTTTGTAACGCCATAAATCTATATTTCTTAAAGCACGGAATCGTGGCAACAGCAATGTTTTTGGTTTATTTTATTGGTGGCATTTAGACCAGATTGGCAATGATAGAGTGTATATGTTACAAGGTATCTTAAGATACCCTGAAATGAATGTTAACCATGGAGATGAGCAAATACTGACCACCAAGAGTGTTTTCAACTTTTATTTTATTTCTATATCACGGGTCATATCACAATACATAACACCTCGCAATAGCAATTAACTCATCAAAGTCCTAATCAATGTTTATGTTAAACTTCACATCACATCATATCGTGAATAACTAACATTCGCATATTTCTTTCGAATCTCTTTTAACATGACCAGAAGTGATATGCGCCTTTCTAACCACATCAAGCATTTGTTCGATAGGCATATAGTACTTTGTCGCGTCATTTTCAGCATTTTATTTCTTGATCACTTTTTCCACACATCCACAGAAAAGGACATGGTAGTTTTAAGCACGAGTCGTTGTCTGTCATTTTTTCGATTCGCCCCTTTCGCCTCGAGAATTTCAGTTATGAAATTCTCGTAGTCATTCTTCGTAAGAAGTAGACTTTTTTCTTATCTTTCTTGGACGAATAGAACTTTAGAAGGTTCTCTTGAAAGCGATTTTCTTCGGGGTCACCCATTGTCGCAAGAGACTTGGTTTGGTGCAACTAAAAGTTTGAGGGGTTTATATAGTGAAAATGTAATCCATCAAACACCGGAGCAGCACTGGGAAGGGAACGAAAAGTTGAACTCCGGTTCCATTCTTTGCAAAGTTATCACAAGCTAGTTATTTAAATTTAATGCCTTCAGTGAATCTTGAATTGCAATTATTTCCTTGTGATTTAATAATTAAAGACTATAGTACAAAATTCAATTAACAATTGCAATGTGCCTTCGATAGATGTTTTGCTACAATAAAAAACCTGTGATGTGGTAATTACAGCATATGACCCGACCGTTTACGTATAATTGCAATTTAAAAGCACTGTTGGTGGGGATTTGCTCATCAAGATGTTTAACATTCATTTCAGGGTATCTTTAATTTTTTTTCAAGTATACTTACCCTGAAATTAAAGATACCCTGCAACATATATAACAGACCACATATGCGTGTGTATCAGACTGGTTTGGTTGGATGCCCATTTACATTTGGAGGACATAATAATAAATAATCGTAGCGAATACGTGGCATTTTACAGCAAACATGATAAAGTAGGAATACATTTGTAAAACTGATCTTTTTTCTCACGCGCTAAATAATACTTAAAACGGAAAACTAAAAGACAAAAATACGATTTTTGTGTTGAATTGTTTCTTGAGGTGGTCCATGTAATTATTTGTGGCTCTAGCAAATTTGAACAGATTGCATTTTTTACACTGAGAGTTTTGATATTCTTGTAACCTAATTACTGAATAAAAGTGCAATAGTTTAGCTTTACTTTCTCCGATTCTGGGTCTCATGTGGCTGCGGAATTATATCTTTATTTTCCACATGTGTAGTGCTACTTAAGGAGAACAAAAAATATATTATTCCGTTGTCCAAATTCTTTTCTTAGTGCTTTGATATAAAATGTGCCCGTTAATGTTTAGGTTGGGTTTTCTAAGAAGCACGAGAAATTTTCTTTATTTTTTGTGCAAAATGTCGACAAGTATCTGTGTTAATCATGAATCCGTCTAACTGTTTTCTTAAACTATATTTTTACATGCAAGTGTTTCATTATATTTGGCGAAGTTTATTCCTGAATAATTCATGAGGTGCAATATTCAGATGCACAATCATTCGTAGCAAGAAGTCTCCGAATCACACGAAACGATAAATACTTGCGCGAAATAATCCCTTTAAATACTGATTATCATCTGGCAGGTGTTAGGAGAAATTTAGCCTATTTCATGTTGCAGAAATCAATGTTGTTTTGTCTTCAAATCACATTTAGTCATTTCGGGAGGGTAGGGATGTTAAGACAAAAAATTGTTCCATAAATCAGCCAATGGTTGAATCCATGTTTGTTTAACAAGGCTCACTGAGGGTACACGAAACTATATCCCTGATAGAGCTCCCTGCCATACTGTTTTAGCTTTGAATGTTAGAATGTCTATTAACAAGAATGCCTAGGAATTGTGCGACTAGCCGCGACCCAATTGATACATCACTGACATCTAACAACACTGACACGTGCATTTTATGCGTATATTTGTCTAGCCATATTATACATGGGGAATCTCAATGTATTAAATGCATATTCTGCAGGGGAAGCTCATCGTTGACTTCAAAAAGTAACGTACAAGCATTTTACACGTATATTTTCCATATATTTTAGATGTGGGAATATTCACGTATTTCCCACTTGCAAACATAGTTTGCAACTAGACAGATTTCGCCACCGAGTGACGAAATTAACGCTTTGAAGCAGTCAGTTAGGATGTTAAGCATATAATTTATCGTTAATATACTCTTGTATGGAGAGATTTCAATATTGTGCGATTTATCGAGCTTCACTCCCATGATTAGGCATAACCTGTTCACTAAGTACTGCGTCCCTTTTGTTTTATGTCCACACTCGCTCAGCTGTGACAATAAGCATGCAAGTAACGTCCCGTCAAGGTTAACATTAATATTAAGAGATACAAAATTGGTACTCCATTTCACAAGGGGTAGGATAAATGTTCAAACAAATGGGATCAGATTATGTTTCATTCATGAGCCGTTCGTTTCTATTGAAAACACATCTTTCGGGATCGAAGAAAGTGTTCACAGTTCAGAGATGTTCACTAACTAGAATTTCTGTTGAAAATCCAATGGCTAAGTAAATGGGGAAATTTACGGCCGAGAAAAGTTGTTTATTGTGGGAAATTTTCACTATTAAAACGTTTTGCTGTATTTGGATCCCTTATAATTTATGTACTTTTTTATATGTACACAACATTGTGAAATTTATTCTTTGTCTCATAACATATTTTGTTCTTAAACTCTCCGAAATTCAACAATTTTTGGCGTAAAGCTTCACTCTTATCAGCTTAGCCGTATCATAGGAGATATGTTGAAACGAAGAGGAAGCGATAAAGCGTTTCGAGCCCTCTCAAGAGAGAGTGGCTGTAGTTGCGTAGATGTTCAGGTTCCGGTTTTTGACCTTGACCGTGACCCAGAAGGTCAAGGTCACCGAGGTACCTCTTACGTAACGTTTTTAGGCCCAAAACTTCCGGTTTTTGACCTTGACCGTGACTCAGAAGGTCAACGTCACCGAGGTGCTTCTTACATAACGTTGTTTAGGCCCAAAGGGTCGAAAATGAGTTCAAAATCGCTCTATCTCTAACCATTTTAGAGATAATAGTCAACTTCCGGTTTTTTACTTGACCGTGACCCAGAAGGTCATGTTTCCAAGGTATCTCTTATGTAACGATGTTTAGGCCCAAAGGGTCGAAAATGGGCTCAAAATCGCTCTATCTCTAACCGTTTTCGAAATAATAGTCAACTTCCGGTTTTTGACCTTGACCGTGACCCAGAAGGCCAAGGTCACCGAGGTACCTCTTATATGACGTTGTTTAGGCCAAAAGGGTCGAAAATGAGCCCCAAATCGCTCTATCTCTAACCGTTTTCGAAAAAAATAGTCAACTTCCGGTTTTTGACCTTGACCGTGACCCAGACGGTCAAGGTCACCAAGGCGCCTCTTATGTAACGTTGTTTAGGGCCAAAGGGTAATAAATGAGCTCAAATTGCTCTATCTCTAACCGTTTTCGAGATAATAGTCAACTTCCGGTTTTTGACCTTGACCGTGACCCATATGGTCATGTTCACCAAGGTACCTCTTATGTAACGTCGTTTAGGAGCAAAGGGTCGAAAATGAGCTCAAAATCGTTCTTTCTCTAAACGTTTTTGAGATAATAGTCAACTTCCGGATTTTGACCTTGACCATGGCCCAGCAGGGCATGGGACCCGGGATACCTCTTATGCAACGTTGCTTAGGAACAAAGGGTCGAAAATGAGCTCAAAATCACTCTGTCTCTAACCGGTTTCGAGATAATAGTCAACTTCCGGTTTTTGACCTTGACCGTGACTCAGAAGGTCATATTCACCGAGGTAGCTATTATCTAACGTTGTTTAGGACAAAAGGGTCGAAAATGAGCTCAAAATCGCTCTGTCTCTAACCGTTTTCGAGATAATAGTCATCTTCCGGTTTTTGACCTTGACCATGGCCCAGAAGGTCATGGGAACCGGGATACCTCTTATGTAACGTAGCTTAGGCCCAAAGGGTAGAAAATGAGCTCAAAATCGCTCTATCTCTAACCGTTTTCGAGATAATAGTCAACGTCTGGTTTCTGACCTAGACCTTGACCCAAAAGGTCATGGTCACCGAGGTACCTCTTAAGTAACCTTTTTAGACCCAAAGGGTCGATAATGAGCTCAAAATCGCTCTAGCTCTAACCGTTATCGAGATAATAGTCAACTTCCGGTTTTTTACCTTGACCGTGGCCCAGAAAGTCATATTTGGAATAGGCCCGTAGAACATTCAACCCTTTAGTTGAACACTAACTACTCCCTGCCCCCCCCCCCCCACACGCTCACTGTAAACAAATTCCAGTTTCAATGGATTTTTAAACTTTTTTATTAAGTCAACGAATGCCTACTTTGCGAGTGGCTCTTCCTTCTCCTGCACAGAATTTTGTAAAACACCAGGACAAACAGCTTTATAATCAGCTTTGTCAAATAAATAACTTGCAAAAAACTATAAAATTTAAGAAGCAACTTGTTCCCTTTGTAATCAAAAACGCAGTCAGCTGCTTTATGAAAAAAAACAAACCCTTAAGTACATTCCAGCAATAAGCGAAGCGAAAATGAGTACCACGAAGGCAGCATTGCATGCAAGAGGCCAGACGCAATGAACACAGTGATGGGGGCCTTTCTGTATCAGCCAATTACAGCAAGCATTGCTTATTTATTTATTTTTTTTATTATTATTGAAAAAGAAGACATTGTACGTCACATCAATTACTCGCACATTTACACCAAAAACCTTTCAGAAACCTTTTGCAGACACACAGTTTACACATCGCTAGGTGTCGCAGCACCCAGACAATACTGCAGTTATTTTAACAATTGTCTATAAATTCACTCGCATCTGTGATGTAGTAAACGTTTGTACGAAAACGCAGACATGAAACACAAGGAGTGTGCAGAAGTGTCGTGGGGTTTTTTGGGACGTCCATGTGGTTTGACCAATGTAGGCATGCATTAACGAGGTAATAAGAAAAAAAAAAGAAAAGAAAGCAAGATCCGTTTTTCAATTGTCCTTGATGGACCACGATCCCCATTTCCTATGGTATTTATCGTCGACTAAGATAATCTTATCTACTTGCATGTACATGCTTACTTCATGCATGAAGGTCGAATAATTGAAGGCTAAATTACGGAATCGGGTATCCCATATTCGGTATTTTAAAATAAGAAAAATAAGGTTTTCAGCGTTGTTGCAAGATCCTAACAGAAATTCAGTAGCGTGAAAGCCTTTAAGACCAAGGAGTTGCCACGCTTTTCTTATTATTGCCACTGTTTTAGGACAATTTATGAACAGGTGGAAATTATCTTCTACTACATTACATTCAGAGCAATTTTTGTCTAATTTAATTCCCCATTTTTCCAGATTTTTGTTGTTGGCTACTATGTCGTTTAATATCTTGAACTGGAAGGAAAGTAGTTTGTTATCGCGACATGCATCTCTTGATATTTTGATACTTTTGTTTACTAGGGTAAGATCTATCCCCTTGTTCTTCCACATTTTTAAGCTAGTTGGGGGTTGACTTATTTGTTTCACTAGTTCTTTATAAAAATCCCTTGACTTACAATTTGTTACATTTAAACGCTGACCACTTCTAGTTCTAAATGTGCAACTTCCTAAAGCACAGGATTGATTAGGTAAAATTTGTTGTTTAATTGCTTGTTGAATGCTAATTAATGTTAGGTAATTAACTTTGATGTTATATTTCCTCGTTAGTTCATCGCATGTCAGCCATCTATTATTTTTATTCATTAGATCTTGTATAAAAACAATTCCGTTTTGGAACCAGTTCTTAAAGAATATAGGTTTATTATCTATAAGTATATCTTGATTGTTCCAGAGTAATTGCTTAGACATTGTCGAGGTTTGAAATATTGTTTTAAAAGCTTGTAAGATGTCTTGATAAAAGGGAGGCATATGAGGGAGTTTTTTTACGTCAAAGTTGCAATGCATTAACAAACTTAGGCCACCAACCTTATCTAAGTAATAATTTACTACTTTTGACCACTTTTTTCGTTGCATTAATTTGGGTAACCAAGCAAGTTTGAGAGCCATATTCTGTGATTGGATGTCGATTGCTTTTAGTCCACCCTCATCATAGTTCCTTATTATAGTGGTATGTTTAACTTTTGGTGTAGAATAACCCCATAAAAAAGATGAAGTTTCTTTTTGTGCTTGCTTTATGTAGCCTGCGTCACAGCTAGTGTTAGAAAGGGAGTAAATTAAGTTAGATATTCCAAGTGACTTAGTTATTAGAATTTTTCCTAAGAGGCTGAGTCCTCTACAAGACCAAAATAGGTACTTTTCTCTCATTTTTGCAATTTTATCGATAATGTTCTTTTCGTTGCATTTTTTAAGGTCATATCCAAGGGAGATTCCAAGCATGTTGAAACAGTTTCGGGACGCTTCTAAATCATAAGCGCCTTTCCTTTTTTTCCAAGGTCCCAGCCATATAAGTAAAGTTTTTTCTTTGTTGATTTTAAGGCCTGACTGGCTTGCAAAATTTTCTAGCGTTCGAAAAAATTCTGGAATTGATTCAACACTACCCAAAATACCTGTTGTGTCATCGGCAAACTGAGTTAACTTAAATTCCCCTTTTCCGACCTTCAAGCCTATGATTTTGTCGTTGTCTCGTATCATTTGGGCCATGAACTCGACTGCGAGAACAAAGAGTATGCAGGAGAGACCGCAACCCTGTATCACACCCCTTCGTATCTCGAACCATCCGGTGCTATAGCCGTTATTCATTACTGTACTAGAAATATCTGTGTAGCACAGCTTAATCCAAGATATGAGTTCCGGTCCAAAGTTAAATTTTTTTAACATTTTCAGCATAAAGTTCCATTCCAAACTGTCAAAGGCCTTTTCAAAATCTATTTGAAGGAGCAAACCCGGGATTCCTTCATTATCAGTAAAGTCTAATAGGTCTGAAATCAATCGAATATTTTCACCAATGTATCTTCCTTTTATAAATCCAGTTTGATCTTCATTTATTAGTTTATTTAAGTATGGGGAGATTCTATTAGCTAGACTTTTAGATAATATCTTGTAATCTGTATTTAATAGGGAGATTGGTCTCCAGTTTTTAATAATCTCAGGGTCTTTACCCCTTTTATGCAGCAACGTTATAGACGCTCTTCGAAGTGAGGGTGGTAGTGCTCCTTCTGAATGTGATGTATTTATGACGTCAGTAAGTATGGGACCAATGTTATTCCAAAATTTGATATAAAATTCAGAAGACAGGCCATCGACGCCGGGGCTTTTGTTTGGTTTCATAGCTTTTAGGGCACTATAAAGTTCATCTATTTTTATCTTGTCTTCAATGCTTTGTTGTTCAAAAACACTAAGCTTGGGCATTTGTTTAAATTGTTCAAAAAATGATGGGTCTGCGGACTTGAGGCCCTGTGAGCTATATAGTTTGCTATAGAAGTCTTTAATATGAGACTGAATTTCTTTGCTTGACATGGTAATGGATCCATCGATTGTTTTTAACTTGGTGATTGTTTTTTTGTCGTATATTTGTTTTGCCATATTAAAAAAATACGATGTATTTTTTTCATTTTTTTCTATAAATTCAAGTCTAGATCGGATGTATTCTCCTTTGGTTTTATGTTCGATTAGAGTGTCTAACTGCTGCTTGCAAAGTTCGTATTCGATGAGTTCGTCCTTACTAATTTCGTCATCAATTACTTTTTTGTCCAAAATTTCTATTTTTGATTTGAGCGATTTTTCCTCTTCGCGTCTTTCTCTGGCCCTTTTTTTGCCGTAAATTAAACTATACTGCATTATTTCCAGTTTTAGGAAATCGTATCTGACTCTTATATCTCGGATATATGATAACTCGTCCCATTTATCGGTTATTAACCTTTCAACGGTTTGTACGTAAGTTGCTTCTTGAAGAAAGCTGTTGTTTAGTTTCCAAAAATTTGGACCCCTTTTATCCAGACAGAGGTCAACTATTAAGCTAATACTTTTATGGTCAGTAAATGGACAATATGAAATGTTCGTTTTCTTTGTGGCTTTCACGATACCCTGTGTGACCAAAAAGTAATCGAGTCGACAGAGGACTCTCGGTGACTTTTGAGACCATGTATACTGTTTTTTATTTGGGTTGTAGTAGCGCCATATATCTGTTAAATTGAACGATTTTATAATGTTTTCCAGAATTGAAAGACTTTTTTTGGATGGGGAACGGCCGCCAAATTTATCAATGGGCGAAAGCACCAAATTAAAGTCACCGCCTATAATAAATTCATCACACCTTATATCAGACAATATTGCCATAAGGTTCTGATAAAATTTTACTTGGTCAGCATCTTTGTTTGGGGAATAGATATTGAAAATACCCAGTTGGATTAAGTTGACTTTAAGGATTATATATTGGACATTGCCACCATCATAATTTTTTTCACCAATGGTAGTCAAATAATTGGACGTCAGGAACAGCACACCTGCGCTTCTGTTTGTCCCGTGGCTACAAAATATTTTTCCACCCCACTCGCCTTCCCAGACATCTAGGTCATCACTTGTTGAGTGGCTCTCCTGTAGCATAATAATATCATATTTTGTGTTTTTAAATTCTTTGAAGAGAGCTAACCGTTTGCTTTTCTGGCGAATACCCCGTACATTAGTACTTAATAATGATAACGTCATTTATGTGCGGTGTAAAACGCTCAACAAAAAGTTGATCTTTATGTTTACATTTGAATCTAATTTTATCTGGAATAGACTCCCATGACACTTCCGACACTTTCGTACAGGCATAGAATACATACAACATATAGAAAAAAAATAAGAACATATATATGAATCACACAGAGAACCGAAATTAAGTTTGGCAAGTAATCTATTTATTGATGTGCCAACCGCTTGTTCTGTTAAATATTCACACAGAGTCCCCTATATGTTTAGGAAGGCATATATTAACTAGCGTAGGGATAATCTTTGACAACGCACTTTGTTAAGTACCCAAGAGGGGGATAGATATGCAAGGTTATTGGTACGACAGCAATGAGGGTGTATGAAGACTCGAAACAGAGCAGCCAACGCAAATTCCTTTTTTTTTTCAAATCGTGATCTGCGCCCGGACTAACCCGTCCCTACAGTCACCGCAAATTCCATTTATTTTAAATATCGTACCCTGGGCCTGCACTAACCCGTCATTCATAGTATACCCCACGAAACCTGTGCGCTCCTCTATCCCCCCAAAACGTCCTCTTCTAACCCCCCTTCATACAGCTGCATTATCTCATCTGCCATGCCACCCCACTCCGGCCATTTACACGCACACACACACAATGTTATGCATGACCTGGGAACACTATTGATTGCCTTATTTGGGTCTGACTTCTTGCCACAGATCTACCCAACACGTACCTATCACAATGCACACCATAAAATGTATCTATTCATTATTGGCCTTCAATATTATTCAATATCTTTAGTACGGCCTAACCCGTAAACTGAAACGCCTAAGTTCAGCTCTTCTTTCCGCATATGTTCAATATTTAACAACTTAGCTACTGTGTCAGATCTGTGGCAGATTTCACTACATTTTAGTTGGAGAGGCCTAGGTTTTATATCATTTCATTTACGGGTTCGGTCTTATTAAAATTTAAGAGCATTGCTTATTTATGCTTATCCTTATTTGGCACACATACAGCAAATAGCTACTGCGAGTACTCCAGTATCTGTTTACTTGCTGGCCTTTTGATGGCGGCATTTTGTTTACGTTTTTTGGGGGTGGGGGTGGGGCGTTTTCAGGGCATTGGGTAGTTTAAAGTTACTTTTAACTGTCAATTCGTATACAACTAAGCTTTCTGTATACTGTGTGCAAAAATCCCGCCTTAAAATCGACCAGGAATAGAAAACGTAGAAATGACGTCAGAATTTCGCAATACGTACAAAATAGTGCTATCACGGTGTTCTTTGTCAATAAGTAGTATCATGACGTATTTAGCTCCAAACCTCTAGATCCAGCGGTTTTGGAGATATTAAGCTATTAAATCGGCGTGACGTCACAAGACGCAGATGATAACGTCATAGGTCAATAAAAAATTTATTTAGCACCACTTCGCATACTCGACTTGAAGTGTGCCAAATTTCATCCTTCTAGCTTTAGTCGTTTCGGAAGAGATGTCTCGAAACCGTCGGGAACTTCGCGTGAAAAAAAATGAAGAAGAAAAAAAACAAAAATTAACCCCCACAATTCGAGGAAAAACAATAACTTCTTGGAACGAAGTTCCAAGCGTTAAATAAGTATGCTTTGCAAAGAATTCTTGCTGTTTATTCCTTCCCTTTTTTCCGTCACGGAGGTTTCCAGAAAACTCCTCCCGCGCTATTTGACGTAGGACGATGAAATTTGGCGCAAACATAGAGGGTAATGAGATGTCGTGAAATCCGCGAATTTTTTTTACCTTGACCAAGGTCAAATTGAGGTCAAAATATTTTTTCGAAATCCTATTCCATCACGAAAAATTGCTACAAATAGCGCTCAAATCATTGTTTCAACACGTGTACGATGTCAGTAGGCAGTAACATCGTGGATAGAATCTCGACATTTAGTGTCAAGGTCAGGGTCCTGTGAACTTTGAATATTGAAATCCGTTAGAAAAAAATTGTCCATTATCTCGAAAACGGTTACAGACAGAGCGATTTTGAGCTTATTTCCGACCCTTTGGGCCAAAAGACGTTATATAAGAGGTACCTCGGTGATCTTGACCTCCTCCGTCATGGTCAAGGTCAGAAACCAAAAGTTGAGAATTTTCTCGAAAACGGTTAGAGATAGAAAGATTTTGAGCTTATTTTTCGACCCTTTGGGCCTAAAAGATGTTATATAAGAAGTACCTCTGTGACCTCGACCTGCTCCATCATGCTCAAGGTCAAAAACCAGAAGTTGACCATTATCTCGAAAACGGTTAGAGACAGAGCGATTTTGAGCTTATTTTCGACCCTTTGGGCCTAAAAGACATTATATATAAGGTACCTCGGTGACCTTGACCTCCCCCGGCATGGTCAAACGGTTACAGACAGAGCGATTTCGAGCTTATTTTCGACCTTTGGGCCTGAAAGACGTTATATAAGAGGTACCTCGGTGACCTTGGCTTCCTCCGCCATGGTTAAGTCAAAGACCGGAAGTTGACCATTATCTCGAAAACGGTTAGGGTTACAGCTGTTTCGAGCTTAGTTTCGACCCTTTGGACCTAATAGACATTATATAAGAGGTACCTCGGTGACCTTGACCTCCTCCGTAGTTGACCATTATCTCGAAAACGGTTAGAAATAGAGCGATTTCGAGCTTATTTTCGACCCTTAAGGCATAAAAGACGTTATATAAAAGGTACCTCGGTGATCTTGACCTCCTCCGTCATGGTCAAGGTCAAAAACCGAACGTTGATCATTTTCTCGAAAACGGTTAGAGATAGAGCGATTTCGAGCTTATTTTCGACCCTTTGGACCTAATAGACATTATATAAGAGGTACCTCGGTGACCTTGACCTCCTCCGTCATGGTCAAGGTCAAAAACCGGAAGTTGACCATTATCTCGAAAAGGGTTAGCGATAGAGCGATTTCGAGCTTATTTTCGACCCTTAAAGCATAAAAGACGTTATATAAGAGGTACCTCGGTGACCTTGACCTCCTCCGTCATGGTCAAGGTCAAAAACCGGAAGTTGACCATTTTCTCGAAAACGGTTAGAGATAGAGCGATTTCGAGCTTATTTTCGACCCTTTGGACCTAATAGACATTATATAAGAGGTACCTCGGTGACCTTGACCTCCTCCGTAGTTGACCATTATCTCGAAAACGGTTAGAAATAGAGCGATTTCGAGCTTATTTTCGACCCTTAAGGCATAAAAGACGTTATATAAAAGGTACCTCGGTGATCTTGACCTCCTCCGTCATGGTCAAGGTCAAAAACCGAACGTTGATCATTTTCTCGAAAACGGTTAGAGATAGAGCGATTTCGAGCTTATTTTCGACCCTTTGGACCTAATAGACATTATATAAGAGGTACCTCGGTGACCTTGACCTCCTCCGTCATGGTCAAGGTCAAAAACCGGAAGTTGACCATTATCTCGAAAAGGGTTAGCGATAGAGCGATTTCGAGCTTATTTTCGACCCTTAAGGCATAAAAGACGTTATATAAGAGGTACCTCGGTGACCTTGACCTCCTCCGTCATGGTCAAGGTCAAAAACCGGAAGTTGACCATTTTCTCGAAAACGGTTAGAGATAGAGCGATTTCGAGCTTATTTTCGACCCTTTGGACCTAATAGACATTATATAAGAGGTACCTCGGTGACCTTGACCTCCTCCGTCATGGTCAAGGTCAAAAACCGGAAGTTGACCATTTTCTCGAAAAGGGTTAGCGATAGAGCGATTTCGAGCTTATTTTCGACCCTTAAGGCACAAAAGACGTTATATAAGAGGTACCTCGGTGACCTTGACCTCCTCCGTCATGGTCAAGGTCAAAAACCGGAAGTTGACCATTATCTGAAAAAGGGTTATAACACTGAATTTGATTATTTGAGATAACATTATATTCACTTCGATGTAATTGTTCAAGATAATAATTCGGAAACTGATAATTATGCGGAAAGACTGAAAAATGTGTCTTTGACCAGATAGATTGTACCATTGCAAGTGGGTGTCATTTCGCTACGTGTAGCGAAATTCGGTCTAGTTTATACTATGATTTTACAGGAATACGCCTAGGTCTCACATTCGAACGTAAATCCCACATAAAAATCAAGCATATTAAAGGTGGGACAAAATTTCTTCCTAAGTGGTAGCGACGTGGTTAAAGGTATTACCAAGAGATCATTTGCTCAGTATTACAATACTTTGACCAAGATCCGAGATATATCTCCAGCTATTTTCGTCCATTCTGAGGTAAGTTATTTTTTTCAGTTTTTGACCAAATTGGCTAGATTTGTTCAAATTTAAAATACAGAGCGTTTTACCTTACAATGTGTCCAATGGAGAATTCATTGAGGAACTACTCGATGTCTCTTTCGTAACACCCGAGATCAAGCAATATGACCAAATTAACTACTATAGCGAAATTAGTCAAGATGAACATTTATACCTGGTATTAACAATTACACTGTGTGAGTGGTTGGAAGATTATCCCTTAAACGCTTTAACCATTTCTGAGATAAATGACTTTTCAACATTAACCAGATTTGCCAATTTCCTCACATTTGTCAAAGTGAGCAGCACTATGATTTTAAATTTTATATTACAATGTATGGAACAGAAAATGCGGACTAAATGATGGCCCATAAGGTACTTATATAGAAATTTTTTTTGAAAATTTCGCAAATTTATCGAGTTTGCTTATGATCAAAATTTATACCTTACATTAACATTGTGCTATGTGGAGTTAGAAAATGAAGTTCCAAACTGCCTATCAATTTCGGCAGATCAACAAAAAAGTAACTAGACAGAATTCCGCTACATAGCGGAATTAGCCCACTTGCAGAAACCATTACAGAAAATATTTGTATTAAATCATGACAAGTAAAGAAGAAGTACCCCTTCTTTATATGTGCTTCGATTCAGCTTCCGGTTTTTTTATTTGACCATGCCCGAGAAGGTCAAGGTCACCGAGGTACCTCTTACATATCGTCATTTACACGCAAAGGGTCGAAAATGAGCTAAAGATCGCTTTATCTCTAACCGTTTCCGAGATATTAGTCAACTTCCGGTTTTTGACCTTGACCGTTACCCAGAAGGTCCAGCTGACCGAGGTATCTCTTATGAAACGTTGTTCAGGCCCAAAGGGTCGAAAATGAGCTCAAACTCGCTTTACCTGTAACTGTTTTTGAGATAATAGTCAACTTCCGGTGTTTCACCTTGACCGTGATCCAGAAGGTCAAGGTCACCGCCGTACCTCCTATGTAACTTTGTTTATGCCTAAAGGGTCGAAAATGAGCTCAGACACGCTCTGTCTCGAACCGTTTTCGAAATAAGTCGGCCTGTCGTTAGCGGCGCGAGAAGTCACGTGACCTTTGACCTTGACCGTCAAGGTCAAGATTAGCGATGAAAGTTTTCCCCCTACAGAGTACGTTAAATGTATTTAAACTGGGATTTGAGCACTTTATTGCTACTTTTTGTGATTAATAGGAGTTTCAAAAAATATTTTGGCTTCACTTTGACCTTGACCTCTGAGGTTCAAGGTAAAAAATTTTGCGGATTTGACGACAACTCATTGCGCTCTATGTCTCTGCCACATGCCATCTTTCTATGACAAACTCTGTTGGGGGAGTTTTCTGGAAACCACTTTGAGGTAAAAATACTTTGACCTCAATTTGACCTTGACCCTCAAGGTCAAGATCGAAAAATGTTGCGGATTTGACGATATCTCATCATCCTCTATTACTGTGCCAAATTTTATCGTCCTATGTCTAATAGCGTAGAAGGAGTTTTCTGGAAACCTCCGTGACGGAAAAAAGAAAAGAAAAAAAGGAAAAAAGGGCAGAAATTTCGAGAAAAACTGCAAACTTATACCCATTTGCAAACGAAGTTTGCAAGTGGGAATAACCAAATAGCGGGTCATATACGAGACACACCGAATTTGAAGACGAAATGACAAAAGCCTAGAAGGGAAAAAGCTTTACAAATAAAACAGGATTGTCCATGGACAGTTCACGAATGCTGATGTTAAGATTTATGACATATAAGTATAACCTGCAACAAAAATGTCAATATAGTAAGACTATGTACCTGGCGTCAGTCAAAGACTTTAATAAAAATGTTTTATAGCCAATATATCCACCAATTTTTGGCGAATCGACAAATAGGTAATAGCCACGTAGGTAATAATATCCGCTGCCTTTTAGCAAAATGTCAAGACGATAAGGCCATATCCTTGAGTCAGCAATAAAAAACTGATTTTTCGCCAATATTTTCATTTTGAAGGGGGGGGGGGGTAAACCGTCGAAAATAATAATTGCCAGGTGGACACATACAATCAACATTTATGATGTTTTTACTAAATGCTGAGTGAACATCTTAGCGTTTTTTAGAAATTTGGTTTTCGGTCAATATTTTCGCTAATATCTAGCGATTCAACAGAAAATAACCACTCGTGTGTGAAGATGCCTTGTTAAAATATTGCATTATTTTATTTATTTATTTATTTATTTATTTTGGCTGAGGGATGATATCAAAACGATGTAGTTGCATATGAGGGAGAGTGGTATGTCAAAACGGTGCAATGGTTTTTGGCTGAGAGGGGGGGGGGGCATCTCAAAACAGCATACAGGAGCAGGCGATATTAAAACAACTCTTGAAGCCAAAACGTTTTATTAAAAGGTACTCTACCAGTTAACTGAAAAACAGAAGCTTAATCCGAAAAAAAAATACAACACAAAAGAATTCTAGTCGCGAAAAAATCATAGTTATATTAAATTGATCTCATTGGCTAACTACTGATGGTCTTTACTAGAAACCAAACTGATCTTGATTTTTACCGTTTCATGTACGCAGTACGTCGCACACAAGAAAAAAAGAAAAATAAGAATACAATAAGCAATCACCGAATAAAATTTGCATGGTAAATGTACAGAAGTTTGACATACAAATTTTAATAAGAATTTTTCACGACAAAGAAACATATTTTTCATTTAATCATATAAATTCAGAATAATAACATAGAGCAGTTTAGAAGGAAAGGGCAAAATATACATAAAAAAGACAATATCTGGGATAATTGTATGAAAACATCTGAATGCAGAAAAATTACATTTTAAATAAAATGAGCCATTTAACAAAGAGAATTAAAATACATGCAGGTGACAAGAGGTATCAAATTGATGCAGTATCAGTATTTCGGTTATAGGTACTTATATCTATAATATATTGCAGAAATTTAGCTTCTAGAGGGGAAAATATAATGCAACTCTTCTCACAAAAAGTACTTTTCAGCAAATCAGTACATTGTTTATTAACATGCAGTAAACATTTCTTATATATAACTGGGGCGTAAAATCAAAGATTTAGAAAAATAAAACAAAATCAGAATTTTCATATTGCATCATTTGAAACAACAATTATTGGTTTTTTAAACAAATAAAAACAGCAGTTTATATATGAGAGTAATTTCGGAGTTTACGTGTTGTATGAAAATAAGAAATATACTCTGATACAAAGATCTCGCAGTTGCAAAATTTATGGTAAAAGAAAAAAACAAACAAACAAACAAGGCAGCAACTGGAAATCAGAAATGTTTTTGCTCTATTTTAAATTTGCGCCTGCCATATCAATTATTGGTGACATCATCCAGATTGATAGTTCATGAGCAGTCCGGGTTGTGTTTGTAGATCCTGACAATGACGTTGTTAGCCCTGTGTCTACTACACTGTGCAAAGGCAAGTGCGTGTGCAGAAAAGTTGGCCGTACACGTTGGCACAATAGCCTTGGGCTGAGAAGGTTGCACACTGGATGGAGCGATCAATGCATTGGCCTGAAACACCAATGAATTACCATTTTATGTTTCGTGCTTTCTTCAATTATATCACAAATGGAACAGGTTTCACGCTTGCAACTGGATCAAATTCAAGTTCCTTATGCTTGAGGGAATTGGGAGGGGGGGGGGGGTGTTGAGGGATGGCGTAAGGTTTGTAGGACTATTCTGTCAGGCTGTAATTTCAGCTATAAAATTTACTTTAGCAATACATCCTAATGTTTCCCTGCGAATAAAATCTGTATACATGTGATGAATTTTATTTTATTTCGAATCAATATACTTATATATTTGATATTAAATAATTAGTTTCAACTAATTGCATTATTTTTAACGATGTCCCCCTTCTACGCTGAAAAAAAAAGAATCTGATTAAAACCGTAACAAAAACATTGTGATTACATTAATTGCAAATTAATTGCAAATTAATTGCAAATTAAATGCAAATTAATTGCAAACGTGAAGTCGTCCGAATTATGGCATGATCAGGTGGCGGACACAGGCTTTGGTCAGGGGAAAGCAGGAAGGAAGTTGTAACCCCCCCCTCCCCCTAAATTAAAAAAAACTGGTCTGTTAAACTTCGTGCTTTTAATTTATGGGGGTTGCGAGCTCTGAACACCCCCCCCCCCCTCACCCCTTATATCCGCCACTGTAATCTATACCTCCCTACACCTCCAGATCAAATAAGTGACTGGCTGCGCTGTTATCTGTGACAGCCTGAACATTACCGCGCTCCCACTCAACTCTCAGTGGAGGATTTTCCACACCAAGCGAATGTGCCATCGTATTTTATACCATGCACAATTCACCGGTTCTTTTTACGGTTCCATTGAATTTAATTACCCCTATTATATACTTAGAAATCTATTTCAATTCATTAAAGAAATAACCCTTAAAATTTCGTATAAGACAGATCTCTCTATAAGTGAAATATTTATCTATTTCAACAGCGGATATCTAACTGGTGTCAGATATAACCATATCAGTTAAAAATATATCACTCACAGATATCATTAAATAAAAGATATTGAAATGCCTGGATACAATTCTGTGTGTGTGTATCTTAGAGTTATTATGAAATGCTTCAACCCGCGCCGCAGCGGTGGTGTTGCAAGAAGTATCTATTTTATACCAACAGTGAAACTGGGAAACAGAAGAAAATATTTCTTCCTCTGAATTTCCATGGAACTTTATGTATATTTCCTATGAAATTCTTATGAATTGCATGGGAAGAACAAAGTTCTTCTTCCTAAGAAATTCATGTGAATTTCACATGAATTTCCGTACAATTTCCACAGAAAATCATGCACATTTCCTAAGAAGTTCTAATGAATTGTCCTGGAAGAATAAATCTTTACTTCTCAATTTCCTCTTATTTGGAAGGAGTACCTCCTTGTCTGAAATAACTAAAATAAGTATTTTCATACTCTAATCTTGTTTTGATTTATTACTCCAGCATATAGGTATCGGTAAACATGGCACTTTTGGCATAAACCCCAGAATCCTCTCAAAAAAGCGTACGCACTTTCAAACATCTCTGTGCTATCTTGATACGCTTACTAACGAGTACATGAGTTTCAAGTATCACAACATTGTGCCAGCGAATTGACGCTTGACAAGTCTTTGACTTGGGCAAGGCTTCAATGAATTTGTGCGGGCAGCCGTTGGTGCTTTTTTTCTTGACAGTAAAATTCATTTTTCTTGCCTCATCTTCTCTGACACTACAGGCCCTGGGAACTTGATCTGAGGGTGTGCATCCCGCTTTTCTTTTTCGTCTACGATTTCGTTTTCATGCTTAAAACGCCATGCGAACACAGCTGATATTAGAATAAATAAGTATTGAGAAAAATAGCACAGCCTATGGGCGTTACACGATATCTGCTGGCTTAGTGAAAAAGTGCCAGTTCAATCAATAAAGCCGTTGAGCCAACACTAATATATCAATGGCATGACAATTTCATTAAAAAACACATCAAACAAAACCACTGACATACTAATAAGTCCAAAATATTAATATTATTTGAGAACGGGGCGGTGGTGGCGCGTCGAGAGGGCTTCCGCGGGAGGGGGTGGGATTCGCGCCCACGTGGCTTCCGCGGGAGGGGGTGGGATTCGCGCCCACGTGGCTTCCGCGGGAGGGGGTGGGATTCGCGCCCACGTGGCTTCCGCGGGTGGGGGTGGGATTCGCGCCCACGTGGCTTCCGCGGGTGGGGGTGGGATTCGCGCCCACGTGGCTTCCGCGGGTGGGGGTGGGATTCGTGCCCACGTGGCTTCCGCGGGAGGGGGTGGGATTCGCGCCCACGTGGCTTCCGCGGGAGGGGGTGGGATTCGCGCCGACGTGGCTTCCGCGGGAGGGGGTGGGATTCGCGCCCACGTGGCTTCCGCGGGTGGGGGTGGGATTCGCGCCCACGTGGCTTCCGCGGGAGGGGGTGGGATTCGCGCCCACGTGGCTTCCGCGGGAGGGGGTGGGATTCGCGCCCACGTGGCTTCCGCGGGTGGGGGTGGGATTCGCGCACACGTGGCTTCCGCGGGAGGGGGTGTTGGCTTTAGAGTCATTGAGGAGCGCATGCCAAAATGAGTTTTTGCCTTTTTAACTTTTAATGTTTGTCAAGTGTTGAATATTTCGCTTGCGAAATGCGGTTCTAGTTAATAATTGTATATCTCCCCCTTAGAGGAAGCATATATTGTTTTTGTTGTGTCCGTCCGTCTGTCTGTCGCAGCGATTTCTCAGAAACTGTCTGGCCGATTTCTTTCAAAACGTGCATGCATGTTGGGGATAACGACCTGTATTTACAAAACAGAAAACGTTTGACTGCTGTATATGGGCAAATGTTATAACTCAATATAATTCGAAGATACTGTATGTGAAATTCATATGCAGTTCTTATGAAGTAATAAAGATTTATTCTTCCAAGACAATTCATAAGAACCTCCTAGGAAATGTGCATGAACTTCTGTGGAAATTCTACGGAAATCCATGTGAAATTCATATGCAAGAAGTACATTCTTCTTCCCATGCAGTTCATAAGAATTTCATGGGAAATGTTGATGAAGTTCCATGGAAATTCAGAGGAAGAAGTGCTTTTCTTCTTCCCAATTTCACTTTTGGAAGGGAAATGAAATGAGCTTTGTGGGCTTCGGTAATTTTAGCTTTTAATGTCTGAATGGTGTTTGTGGTGCAGGATCGAATGGTCTTGGGTCAAGTCAACCCACGACCAAGTCAACCCTAGCAAACTCAACCCACCCTGAAAGTCAAGTCAACCCACTTTTTCATACCAACTCAACCCACCCTGAAAGTCAACTCAACCCACCCATTTTTTTTTTTTATTTTATTACTTCCATGTTCACCTCTTGTCCCTAAGGCCTAAATAAAAGAAATACACGTACTCTAAAGCAATGATTTATGTAACAAATTCGTTTTTCAGGCGAAACCTTTGTAATTTTACTGATGCAGTAGTACATACATACTAAATGTATTTTATTTATTTGTAATTGCTACCAAGTTTTATTTGTTATTAGAAATACGTATATAATGTCAACAGCTAAAAGTTAACACTCTTAAGCTGCTGAAATACTACAAGGGAAATGTTGCGAAATCCACATTTTACACACCATAAAAAACATCCTTTTCATAGGGATCTTTTTCAGTTTGACTTTCGGTTGGTTTCTACACATTTGGTGCCTACACTTTCGTTGGTTTCTACACAAAATTATGCAAATTTACCTTTTTTGGGCGTTGGTACTCTCTTTTGTGAGATACTCGATCCACATATCCGATGTTACAAACCAGAACAATCCATACATTTTACAATTTACTGTCGAGGCCTCATGTCCTGTTTACATTTAGTACATTTATCCGACATTTCAAAGGTTTGATTAATTAATTTTATCCAAATAATAACGATTGCACGCAAGTTCACTCGATGCGTCCGGTAAAAACAAAATTTCAGACCATTCTGCCAAGAGCTTTTTATAGTTATAACATTGCAAAACTGATCATGAATAACCAATATGAAAAGTCCGTTAAACTTCACAACAGAGTATATTACGGAGTAAATTGCAATTAACTCACGCCACTGAAATCTTGCGTTTATTCGCCATTTAATATACCAGAGAACAGGCCTTAATCCCAATTGCGATTTGGAATCAACCCGTAATGCTAATCCCGCTACCCCGACATCAGACTAAATCCCTACTCAGCGTGTCATTCCTAATTGCACACGATAAAAGACCCCTCTTCACTTCAGCTGTTTCCTGTGATTTTAAGTTGACAATGGATCACAGAGAAGATCAGATGTTTGGGAATTTTCTCGAATTTTAACTAAACCTGTTTCAAATTAAGATTTATATTCGTTTTGTTTTATTTTTTCACATTAGAACGATTTAATACAGGTGGGTTGAGTTGGTTTTGGGGTGGGTTGAGTTGACTTTCAGGGTGGGTTGAGTCGGTATGTAGGGTGGGTTGAGTTGACCGAGACAAGGTGGGTTGACTTGACCAAAGTGGGTTGAGTTGGTCGTGGGTTGAGTCGGTCGTGGGTTGACTTGTCCCAACCCCGATCGAATTATATCATATAAGCACCCATTTCTCTCATATTCAATGCGAATAGTCTTTTCCATCTACATTGGAGTAACCATCCTGTTTGCTTTAAGATTTATACACTGTGTTTCTGCTCCAAGCTAATGGTATCGCCTCGTTACAACATAAATTGCTTACAACTACGTGAAAGTCTTAGCTCAGTCTATCAAACAAATCAAAAATGCGAAAGAACACAATGCAAAAAAAGCGCAAAAATTGGCTCCAAAGCGCCAAAATTTAATGAATCGCCAAAAAATGACAGACTTCCTCCCAGGAGCACTGGGGGCACTAGTATTACAAATTTTCATATAGAATATAAAATTATAGAGGAAATATTTTTTGCGAAAATTTGGCGAACTTTAGAATTTCACCAATTCGCCAAATTGGCGAAAATAAAAAATCCAGGAAAGTACGTTTTATATCCCTGACCCAGACTACCTTCAAGTAAAATTTCGAGCAAATTTACCAAAATTTGTAAGAGAAGATAGTTTTTTACTCAGAGGTGGTGATCGGCAAAATAGCCGAAAACTGGTGAATTGCGAAAATAAATTAATGGACAGTTGCCAACCCCCCCCCCCCCCCCCGGCGCCCTCCCATTAATGTACCATATTTTCACAAAATTGTACTGCGAGAGAATGAAAACTGAAAAAGGCGGTAGCAAACAACACGTAAAATTTACAGGCGGACGGATATTTCAAGGGTCTCAACAATTCAGAAATACAATGATATACCGGTTTGTTGCCATGCCGGCAGCAAAGAATAAAAGCAAATCCCACTCCTCCACTCCCCCCCCCCCTCCCCCCTCCAATACACACACTTGAAAACTAGGCAGATTGCTGGATATGGGACCATGCAGATTGCTAGGTATACTAACTTGAGTTGGATGAAATTAACCCAGCATGTGGAATGGGGGGGTTGCGGGAGCTACTCACAGGAAACAGATTACCTGTATCCGTCGCTAACCTCTTTTGTGGCGAAGGTGAAACATGCATTTCAATAAGCGTTTTGGATAAATAATGATGTGTTTGGACACTTGACACTTGACAGCATCAATATAAAAAAGCCGGAAGTTGGGGGCGTAATTTTGGTGCCAGACGCAGTCCAGCCAGAACAGCGATTTTGCTAAGCGCTCCAACAAAACATTGACAACAGATCTATAGAGTCCCTTCTCCCTGAGGTTACATCGGCAACAAAATATCCCACCACTTACATGGGGAAAACTAAATCTGTTTTTGTTACAGTTGAGTCTACAAGTAGATTGCCTAATTCTAAAGACTTAAAACCAAACGTTGTCAAAAAGGGGGGGATATAACGGTGGACTTCAATAACTGCTTTGCATTGCACAAACCTTGAAGCTGGAAGTCGTCTGCGGTACTAAGTTCAAAACTGGGAGCTGGGAGTGGCTCGCTAAAACCTTCCGGTATACCGGGATCGTAACGGCAGCCGGCAGCAGTTACGAACAGGTAGTTGTACTGCATGCCGAAGAACTCGAGGTATGCGTCTGGGATGTACATTACCGTGGTTGCCATGCCACAGCCCATCTCCCCATTTCTGTCACTGATCATCTGCAACAATTTTGAAATTCCCTTTGAATAACAACAACAAACTAGATCGAATTATGTTAGGTAGCGAAATGTCCAACATGGATAAACCATACAAGAAAATTATGCCTTACAAAGTCACAGTGGTACCTCTCAGATAACTTTGTACAGCAAAACCTGGTTAATCCGGACAGCGTTGGGACCAAGCTAGTTTTATGCATGTGGCAAAGTCCGCCAACCGCTCAATTCCACCACATTCTTTTATGTTATCATTTCATCCAATCCAGTAAAAACTGGTGAACTGCAATTAGCATGGCCAACAAACAGATTATCCCAATATCTCTGCATCACTCTTTGTGTTTATTTGAACTGGATGATCAATAATTTATGTGTTAAAACAATAATGTCCGTGGATATTGTGACGAGCCGTGAAAGTGAAGATATTACAAAGGTGACGAGGAAACCACCAATTTTGACAAAATATATATTTGGTATCAGGCGTCTTTGGCTACCTTGCTATCAAAAGTAAGTAGACATGATCTGTGGGACAAACACACCATTTTTGTCTTAAAGTTATCCGGGTTTTTTTTTGGCATGATTTTGTGGAACTGATAACATTACTGCTCCAATAAAGAAGTACCTGATATTAGGGAAGGAGAGGAGAGGAGGAAAAAGAAAGAAACAAAGAAGAAATTAATGTAGTATGTGCCTTTATATGTTTCTGTGACAGGCAGAACTATAAATATAGCCTGTACAACCTACGAAGAGAGATACTGAAAAGTAAACCTAGAGCGGCACTTGAGGCAGAATTATAATTTTTCATAGAAAACGGTAAAGGGAGACAATGAACAATTCACCTTCAGCAGAACTTGAACTCAGGGCCTTACGATTTTTAGTCCAACGTCTAACTACTTGCACTATTCAGACAACTGTCTAGGTGACTTGTGAACAGGCATCAGTGACGAGCACAATTTTGCATTATATTTTGGCCAATTTTGGAACTTGAGGGGAATAATTCTATTAAATTTCAAGTAATCGGACCCGATATGCAGAAAGAGTAGCATTTTGTGTCTTTTTGGCCAAATCGCAAAAAAAAGCTGTGTCGAGGATTACCCAAGTAACATTTCGAAGCGTAGCATTTCGCAAATTATTTAACAGGAAAACTTCCCACCTAAGAAATACCTGTCCTACACAAACCACGAATAAAAAGTTTTAAAAATCGGGGAGGGCACATAACTGGTATTCAGCAGGTATGTATTTAGGGGCCCCATACTGCTTCACCTCCTAACAGGTCCTTGAACAAGATTTAAATAATGATTTTGTACTATTTTAAAATTCACTTTGTAATATCATTCATTCAATGTCTCGAAATCGCTTTCCACCCGATTTTGAGATAACAGTCCACCAGTTTTGATCTTGACCTCCACTCAGAAGGTCATGGTCACCGAAGTACATCTTATGTAATGTAGGACCAAAAGACAGAAAATGAACTCTAAGCGTTTTCGAGATAACCGTCAATTTCTGATGTTTGACCTTGACCATGAATGAGGAGGTACCTCTTATGCAACGTCGTCATCGCGGTACCTCTTACGCAACGTCGCTGATGTACAAAGGACAGAAAAGGAGCTCAGATTTGCTCTATTTCTAGCCGTTTTCGAGGTAACGGTAAACTTCAGTTTTTCAATTTGATCATGACCGAGAAGATCAGGGTCAGGTCACCGAGGTACCTCTTCTGTAACGTCTTTCAGGTCCAAAGGGTCGAAAATGCAAAAATCCTTCTGTTACGTTGTGTCTGTGGACGTTCTGTCCCGGATTCAGATATATCAGTTGGGAGTATGGTAACCCAATGATCTAAAAATCTAACATTGGATGTTGTCGTTTGTCGAAGCTATTTTTTTTTTTTTTTCTTTTCATTTTTGTCTGTGTGTTTTCTTTTCGTGTAGCCACTTCGTTTCTTTTTCTTTTTTTTTTTTTTTTGCATTGCCTAACTGCCTTAGGGGTGTTATTTACGCACAAAAGGGTGAGCATACAACCAACGGCAATGATTCTGCCGGCGATATCCACCTCAGACTACGGGGCATCCGAAAAGATATCGCAAAAAACACAATGTGGGCGCATGATTTTAGTAGCATCGCAAGGCATTAAGTTAACCGGAAGACGCAGGGTCGACTTCGGTGCAGCTGGAGTCGCCCACTAGTTGAAATGCAAATGAACAACATCCTAAATCATCTGATTACCTCCCCCTCCCCCCACGAAATGTCCACCCAGTGTGCTGACCCTCAGTTTTTTCACTGTTGGCAAAGAGCCCCTCAGTCGGTGAGAATGTTTTTAGGTTTAAATGAACCGATTGATCAATTGCAGCGAGTGAAAATTGGTCAGTTTGGATTTTCCTGGAACGTGGATAATATCGTCCGTTAAGTTCATTTCAATTGAATGATCAATAGACAAAACAGGAATTTCTATATTAACAACACCCTCCCCGAATACCTTACCGAAACAGCCCATGATTAAAAGTGAAGAAATTAGAGAGGACAGATAACTGGTTTTCAAAATGTATCGGGAGACTTTGGGGGTGCGTTATTCACCAGGTCGTGAGCACAAACATTCATATTTGTCGCGGAACATTGTTGTTGGCATTATTTGGGAAACAAAACTCAAATATCGCGTCGTGTCCGAATTATACAATTATTCATGCAATAAAACCTACAACCTGGTCTGAAAAAAAACTTACACCTGAAATAGTTGATGCATTCAAAGTTTTCTATTTAGATTAAAAACATTGACACTGACTGTCAAATTAACTTACGTTTAGGAAGGCATAGAGCTGACACTCGACAGGATCTTGTACTGTAGCACCGGTCGCGTAGTCAAATTCACAAACTTCATTCACTTTGTACCTTTAAGTCAAAGCAATATAACATAAATGGTATCCGACAATAAACCTGGTGACAATACAACAACTGGTGCAACTTTTTGCATTGTATGACGATACGCCTAGAGAAGATGGACCTCAAATGTATAGTGCGACAATTCGTCTAATATATTTTCAGTCTTTACTCTATGAGATGGAGACCAGTTCATTTTGGATCTTGTTTTTATAGGTCACGTTTTTTGGTCCTGTGTTCATTCTAATTTTCAGAGAAAAACTGGCTCCGAAGTCCTTGAATTCTTACCAGTCAAACACTTCGTTAACTCTCACCAGTGTTAGGCTGTGTACAAAAGGGATGCTCTCGTACGTATGACTCATACGTTTATCATTAGTCTGGAGCTTTAACAAAGGGATATGCCATTACTGATATTTGATGTTAAAATGCCAAAAAAGGTGGGATTGAGAATTGGATTCTTCATGACGCTTCGATATTGAATAATGTGCAGAAAAGATTGTTGACGTCTCCAAAATAATTTTCATTAAAACCTACCCAGCCCTACCAAAAACAGTTCTGTACACAATTTTGCAATTCAAGCCAATTGTCGTTGGACGAATCGTCGCTTGGCGTATTGCCACCAGGCGAATTGTCGCTGGGCGAATTGTAGTTGGGCGAATTGTTGCGTATTGTTGTCGTTTCAGCACAAAATCAGTTTGACCCTGCATAAACATTTTTAACCCCCAACAAAAAGAGGTCCGTGTCTATATTTCATATATTATAGCAATATCTTACATTACTGTTGTTTTACTAACCAAAGTGTTTGTGCTCCTGATGAATGTTTGAGCAAAACAAGTTCATATAAAATCGAAAATAACAGCAAAATATTTGATAAAACTTTCAGACTTAAGTGACTGGCATGAATGTACGACCGTTATTCCGACGACATTTATTCCGGCAACAGTTGTTCCACCAGATACGACATTAATTGCATACTACACTGCATCACAGTACAGAGAAATTTAAAAACTTTGACCAAAAGTTTGACACTTGAGCATCAAGAGCTCAAGTAGATGCCGAGTCGACCCCGCCTGCCTCAGTGCAGTTTCCAGTGGCAAAGGATTACAAGTTTGTCCAAGGACAAAGTCCCAGCTTACGAAAAGCAATAAGACCAATTCCAGCGTGCATGAGCAAGGGAATTTCCCTGAAAAATGGGACTTCAAAAGATGAGACGGCAAAGAGTAAGCTCAATAATTAATTTAGCACCGGACCAGAACATAGACTGATAAATAAATATAAAGATTTCTTTCCCAGAAAAATGGGAAACAGATTTTTTGTATCTCTGGTAGACTGGATAGTCTGCCATAGATACCTTCAAGAAACGCTCGCATTTCGGACCAGTGCGCATATTTATGTAACTTGCCTCGATGCGCCGTTCTTATTCAGGCAAGTGCGCATGTTCATTTAATTGGCGTTGACGCGCGGCTCTCATTTTGGAAAAGTGCACATGTTTATTTAACTTGCGTTGATGTGCGGTTCTTATTCAGACCAGCGCCCATGTTTTTTACCTTGTGTTGATGTGCGGTTCTTATTTCAGATCAGTGTGCATGTTTTTTTACCTTGTGTTGATGTGCGGTTCTTATTTCGGATCAATGCGCATGTTTATTTACCTTGTGTTGATGTGCGGTTCTTATTTCGGATCAGTGAGCATGTTTATTTACCTTGTGTGGATGTGCAGTTCTTATGTCGGACCAGTGTGCATGTTCATTTAACTTACATCGATGCGCGGTTCTTATTCCAGACCAATGCGCATGTTTATTTTACTTGCGTTAATGAGCGGTACTTATTTTGGACAAGTGCACAAGTTTCCTTAGGTTGCCTTGATGCTCGGTGCGCATTTCGGACCAGTTTGCATGTTTATTTAACTTGCGTTGATGCACGGTGCTTATTTTGGACGTGTGCATATGTTTATTTAACTTGCGTTGGTGTGCGGTTTGCATTTTGGACCAGTGCAAATGTTTATTTAATTTGCGTCGATGCGCGTGGTTTGCATTTCGAAGCAGTGCGCATGTTTATTTAACTTGCGTTGATGCGCGGTGCTTATTTTGGACCAGTGCAAATGTTTATTTAACTTGCGTTGGCGCGTGGTTCGCATTTCGAACCACTGCGCATGTTTATTTAACGTGCGTCGATGCGCGGTTCTTATTTCAGGCCAATGCGCATATTTCTTTGAGTTGATGCGCGGTTCTTATTTTGAATAGTGCGCATGTTATTTAAGTTGCGTTAATGCGCAGTTCGCATTTCGAACCAGTGCGCATTTTATTTAACTTGCGTTGATGCACGATGCTTATTTTGGTCCAGTGTGCTTGCTTACTTAGCTTGCGTTAATGCTCGGTTCCCATTTCTGACCAGTGTGTTTCTTTATTTAGCTTACGGTGATGAGCGGTTCGCATTTTCCGCCAGTGCGCATGTTTATTTAACTTGTGTTGATGCGTGGTTCGCATTTTGGACCAGTGCGCATATTTATTTAACTTGTGTTGATGTTTGGTACTTATTTTGGACCAGTACAAATGTTTATTTAACTTGCGCTGATGTGCGGTTCGCAATTTGGACCAGTGTGCATGTTTACTTAATTTGCGTTGATATCCGGTTCGCATTTCGGACCAGTGTACCCTTTTCTTTAGGTTACGTTGATGCGCGGTTCGCATTTCGGACCAGAATGCAAGTTTATTTAAGTCCCGTCGATGCCCAACTCTTATGTCTATTCAACTTGCGTCGATTCGTGGTTCTTTCTTCCGACCACTGCGCATGTTTATTTAACTTGCATTGATGCCCGGTTCTTATTCCAGACCAATGCGCATGTTTATTTTACTTGCGTTAATGAGCGGTACTTATTTTGGACAAGTGCACAAGTTTCCTTAGGTTGCCTTGATGCTCGGTGCGCATTTCGGACCAGTTTGCATGTTTATTTAACTTGCGCTGAGGCACGGTGCTTATTTTGGACGTGTGCATGTGTTTATTTAACTTGCGTTGGCGCGTGTTTTACATTTCTAACCACTGCGCATGTTTATTTAACGTGCGTCGATGCGCGGTTCTTATTTCAAGCCAATGCGCATATTTCTTTGAGTTGATCCGCAGTTCTTATTTTGAATAGTGCGCATGTTATTTAAGTTGCGTTAATGCGCAGTTCGCATTTCGAACCAGTGCGCATTATTTTTAACTTGCGTTGATGCACGATGCTTATTTTGGTCCAGTGTGTTTGCTTACATAACTTGCGTTAATGCTCGGTTCCCATTTCTGACCAGTGTGTTTGCTTATTTAGCTTGCGGTGATGAGCGGTTCGCATTTTCCGCCAGTGCGCATGTTTATTTAACTTGTGTTGATGCGTGGTTCGCATTTTGGACCAGTGCGCATATTTATTTAACTTGTGTTGATGTTTGGTACTTATTTTGGACCAGTACAAATGTTTATTTAACTTGCGCTGATGTGCGGTTCGCAATTCGGACCAGTGTGCATGTTTACTTAATTTGCGTTGATATCCGGTTCGCATTTCGGACCAGTGTACCTGTTTCTTTAGGTTACGTTGATGCGCGGTTCGCATTTCGGACCAGAATGCAAGTTTTATTTAAGTCCCGTCGATGCCCAACTCTTATGTCTATTCAACTTGCGTCGATTCGTGGTTCTTTTTTCCGACTACTGCGCATGTTTATTTAACTTGCGTTGATGCGCGGTTCTCATTTAAGACCACGGCGCATGTCTATTCAACTTGCGTCGATGCGTGGTTCTCATTTCAGACCAGTGCGCATGTTTCTTTGGGTTGCGTTGATGCGCGGTTCTTTTTTTCGGACCAGTGCGCATATTTATTTGACTTGCGTTGATGCGCGGTTCGCATTTCGGACCACTGCGCATGTTTATTTAACTTGCCTCGATGTGCGGTTCGCATTTCGGACCAGTGTGCATGTTTCTTTAGGTTGTGTCGATGCGTAGTTCTTTTTTCGGGCCAGTGCGCATGTTTATTTAAATTGCGTTGATGCGCGGTGCTTATTTGGGACCAGTTCACTTGTTTATTTATCTTCCGTCGATGCGCGGTTCACATTTCGGACCAATGCGCATGTTTATTTAACTGGCATCGATGCGCAGTGCTTAATTTGGACTACTGCGGATGTTAATTTAACTTGCGTAGATGTGCGGTTGTTAAATCTGACTACTGCGCAAGTCCATTTAACTTGCGTTTATGCGCTGTAGGAAGAGATTCACTTATTTTTTTTTCTTCAAAAATTCCGAAAAAATTCAAAAGTTTTCCAATTCACTCAAAAAGCACAAGCCGTATGCATGACCCTCTAGAGACGGCTCGCATCAAAAATAAATGAAATCTGATAAAAACTCTAGGAGGAAATGCATTTTGAATTTTTTTCTTCAAAAATTCCCCAAAAATACCATGATCGACTCGAAAAGCACAGGTCGTATTCACGACACCCTAAGCATGCCTCAGCCCCAAAATAAATGATGTCTGGTCAAAACTGCAGAAGAAGATGCATTTTGAGTTATTTTCATCAAAAATTCCCCCCGAAATCCTAAATTCCCTAAGGATCCCTCATACCAAAAATAAATGAAATCGGATAAAAACTGTAGGTGGAAATGCATTTTGAACTTTTTCTTCAAAAATTCCCTAAAAATACAGAAATTGTCGGATCGACTAAAAAAGCGCAAGCCGTATGCTCAACCCCTTAGGGATGCCTCAAACCAAATAAATAAATTAATTAAATAAAATAAAGACATCGATTCAAAACTGTAGGGGAAATGCATTTTGAAAGTTTTTTTCTTCAAAAACTCCCTAAAAATACAGAAATTGTCGGATCGACTAAAAAAAGCGCAAGCCGTATGCTCAACCCCTTAGGGATGCCTCAAACCAAAAAAAATAAATAAATAAAATAAAAAAAGACATCGATTCAAAACTGTAGGGGAAATGCATTTTGAAGTTTTTTTCTAAAAATACAAAAATTGTCCGATCGACTCAAAAAGCACAAGCCGTATGCATGACCCTTTAGGGGTGCCTCATACCAAAAAAATGACATCGGATCAAAAATGTAGGAGGAGATACATTTTAAAATTTTTTCTTTAAAAATTCTCCAAAAATTCAAAATCCACCCAATCGACTAAAAAAAGCACAAGCCGCATGCACGACCGCTTAGGGATGCCTCAAATTAAAAATAAATGACATCGAATCAAAACTGTAGATGAAGATGCATTTTGAATTACTTTCGAAATTTTTGCTGACAAAATTTCCCAAAAATACAAAAATTGTCCGATCGACTAAAAAAGCACGAGCCGTATGCAAGACCCTTTAGGGGTACCTCATACCAAAAATAAACGACATCGGTTAAAAAATGTAGGATGAGATACATTTTAAAAATTTTTGCTTAAAAACTCCCCAAAAATTACAAAATCACCCAATCGACTAAAAAAGCACAAGCCGTATGCATGACCGCTTAGGAATGCCTCAAGCCAAAAATAAATGACATCGAATCAAAATTGTAGGAGTAGATGCATTTTGAATTATTTTCGAAATTTTTGTTTTAAAAAAATTCCCCAAAAATACAAAAATTGTCCGATCGACTAGAAAAGCACAAGCCGTATGCATGACCCTCTAGGGGTGCCTCATATCAAAAATAAATGACATCGGTCAAAAATGTAGGAGGACATACATTTTAAAATTTTTTCTTTAAAAATTCCCCAAAAATTCAAAAATCATCCGATCGACTAGAAAAGCACAAGCCGTATGCACGACCCCTTAGGGATGCCTCACACAAAAAATAAATTAACTAACGACCTAACTAACTAACTAACTAACGGACGCCACCCGCAGACCGATAGGAATACCCCAGCATACATGTAACGTAAGCTGGGCTAATAAGGGGCAAGAGGCACTCTGAAGGAAGCCAATGCAGTGACAGACTAGGCACTAAGCGAAAGTAATGGAATATGCCTTTAGAAATAGTTTGCACATTTTCAACTTGATTATATCCGGAAAAGTTATTACCACCGTGTATCAAGAGCATTAGAGCATCAAGAGATTAAGAAGATACCGAATCGCCCCCTCCTCCCCAATGCGGTCGCCAGTGGCTTAAGGATTATAGCGCGCAGCAAGTATTCAGAAGGAGCCTAAGTCGTCGTGGTGACAATTGTAAAAATTTTCCAAACTTGAAAAAATATATATATGAATTACTAATATAATAGAAATCGGTATAAATGTCGCACCTGGGGGAATAAATGTCGTCGGAATAACTGTCGTCGGAATAACTGTCGCTGGAATAACTGTCGGGATACCGACTCGCATATGTGCATTCTATTCTGGCTAGAATAGGGCATCAGTGTTATTGAACATTATTCTGGGACCGATATTAAGAACAGCACCAAGACGGATTTTGTGAAGTTTGTTATTTCTTGTTATTGCTAAGCTTTGATGTATCTCAGAATATAGTGTTTTAAGTCAAAAGAATGGCTCTTTTGTGGTAAATATTTCACAAATGTGCAATGTTTAGTTTTCCTTAAAATGGAACTTTGTATAACAATATCTTTAAAAAACACTACGCATTTCTCTCTATTATTAAATGACATCTATGTGTAACAAACATGTCCAAGGACATGGCCCAGCCGAGTTACCAAACAAGGAAAGAGAGAAAAACTCTGAAACGAATATTGTTAGGCCAAAAAATGAAGAACTTTGTTTCCGAACGTAACTTTTTCATAATTTTAACACACAAAAACGAGTGTATATTTCCAGGGTGGAGAGGTTGGGTTTTGACGATTCACGTATTTACCGACATTTACACAATTTTACAACATTTTTTAAATTTCACCATTTTGGCAATTTTTTGTCCAGTTGGAGAAGCACCTAAGAAACTTTCGATTAAAATCTTAAAGCTATTTAAAAAAGACTGAGAGAAATGAATGGTTTGAAAAAAACTCAGTTATTTACTACAATTTCTTCCAGTTTTTGCCAAACTTCAAAGTTCCGTCATTTCGGCAGTTTTTAGCGAACCGCGAAAAAAATTGCAGCCTGGTAGGCGAACCCCTGGGGAACATCCCTGCGTAACATCTAAACGACTAGAGTAAAACTGTAGGAGAAAAATGGGTCAAAACGGGCACAAAAAGTGCCACTATTTTGTCAATTTTTCGTCAATCATCAAAAAAGTGACAGCCAGGTAGAAAACTAACCAAAGAACATTCCTGCATAATATCAAAACGATTGGAGCAAAACTGTAGGAGGAGTAGCATTTTAAAGAGAATATTGAACATACGCACATGCGCACATACATTCAAGTCCCTAGGGTGATACGACTCACTCAGTTCGACAAAGTCGGCTGGGTTAAAAAGCAACAACAAGAAAGATTTGTCTTCTTTTATATGAAAGATCTCGATAGCCCGGTACTTATGTTGAATCCCAGCGAAAAGCCCCCCCCCCCCTCTCCACCCGTCTAAAACCCCTCTTCCTTATTTAGTTGTTTCAATGTTCTTATTCTAGAAACTTATTAATAATAAACTATTTTGACATCAGTTTATTTTCTATGATATGCTTCGTATGTTTTCCATAGCTCATGTGATTATCTTAATCCATTATTAAATATGTGCGCTATATATATGTGTGTGTAATTGCGAAACCTTTAAATATTCCCTACGAATTTCATATATATATATATATATATATATATATATTTATATATATATATATATATATATATATATATATATATATATATATATATATATATATATATATATATATATATATATATATATATATATATAAATTTCATTGGAATTTGCCAAAATCCCCTAGTGTATTGAATTTGTACGAAAATTTAGGCCCAGTTGTGGCATGTTTTTTTTTCGTTTTTTTTTAGTTTGTCCGTCAAACTTATCAGGGGCCGTTAGGGCTAGAAAGATGAAATTTGGATATGACTTCAGTATGTCTAGTTGATCCTCCTGTATTCCTTTTTAGATTCGCTAAATTTTTCAATTCAAAACTGGCATGATATATGGCGGTGTATTGATCGCCCAGCTCTCAACGAAAACCATCACAGCATGCAAATTTAGGTTGGCTGCAGCGTTTGGGTTTTTCCCAAATGCTAAACAGTGATGACATCTGGCTCACTGATAGAGGTTGATTAGATGTCGTAAAATCCGCATTTTTAGCCATCACCTTAGAGAACGATTGATCTCCTCGGACATGGTCAAAATCAAAAACGGAAATTGACCATGATCTCGAAAACGGTTAGAGATGGAGCGACTTTGAGCTTATTTTCCACCCTTTGTGCCTAAAAGGTGATATGTAAGAGTTACCTCGGTGACCTTGGCCTCCTCGGCCATGGTCAAAGTGAAACACCGGAAGTGGGCCATTATCTTAAAACGGTTAGAGACAGAACGATTTTGAGAGTTCAGAAGAGCTTAAAAGTTCAGAATCATATTTTTTGTGATCCCCCAAGTGTAATTTTCGCTACTCGGTAGCGAATACGGTCTAATTAACATTGCAGAGTATATTGAAGTTGTACCAGGCCAATGTTTCGGACCTTTTCTTATACTGGTCCGTTATTTTGTCTGTAGTGCTCCTCTGGCCATACTGGCTATAGGACCACCAAAATTCGCACATACCTAGTATTTAATCTGAAGGTGTCATCTCACTTTTTGTTTTCTAATTTGCTTTTGCATTTTCTTGATCAAAACGCGAAGCGAAAAACAGTGATTTTTTATCACCAAAACAACAACTAAGGGCAAGAGCATTTGCACAAGCATGTGCCAACAGTTAAACTGCATTGCATAAATGATGTGTGCTCTATTTGCATATACTAAATACTCTGAGCAAAGTGACGTGCTTGTGTTGGTTTTGCAAGAACGAATGCAAAATCTTACGTGGTCATACAAATTATGGTGAGGGAGGGAGAGGGGGAGTAGACAGGGGTGGCGTTTCATATAGTAAGGAACAAAGCTGGTTCTTTTCTAAAAAGGTTTGAACTGGCAAAAAGGTTTCTTAGAAAGGTTTCGAAATCTAAAAAACATTGGTCAAAAACAAGGAAGTAAGTGATTTTATTGTATATATAATATTGTTGTTGGCCAGATGTTTAATATTTCGCCTTTGAAATAGTTTTTCGTGTTGTATTGTACTGACCAAGCCGTAAACAGAGTCAGACAGCGCTTGGTCGAAGATTTAGTTACGTGCTGTTGCTATCACGAACATGCTTGTTTTATCCGTATGAGGATTAGCTTTTTGCTAAGAAATAACGACTGTGATGCATGAAAAAAGAATACGTGTTTGCTGTCGGAAGACCATGTGCAAAAGTGAAGCTGTCTGGATCTGTGCGCCTCTCATGTGATTCCGAGTGGCATTGACTGATGGGAGGTAGAATAAAAGTTTCATTTGGTTTCTTTCATTGCGTTTTTTATCTTGCTAAACGTTGGGTTACCATCTTGTTGGTGGAAGGACGGGAATGGTGGCAGCAAGTGGACACAGGGTTCAGGAACGCTTTGTCACGAGGGTGTTCTCTCTTTGTCTTTGGTGCGTATCTTCCGTGTGCGAGAGTTGCTAGCCAGGTCAATTACATTCTTGTTGAATTGGACACATTAAAACACATGAATTTGCTATCGTTGTTGTTTTATTCTTGCCTTTTTATTCTCTCGCCTGTTGAGAAGGTTCTTTCTGAGTAAAAGCCTAGTTCTTGGAACATTTTCTCGACCTGGCTCTCAAGGCAGGTTACATGTGCTCCGATATAAAAGTGGAGATAAGCTAATTCAGAGCTCTTGCGAAGTAAAACTGACGTTTTATTTTTGTAAAATGCTCTGTTACGAGTAAAAGCGTAATTCGCGTTCTCCACTTTATCTTATCTCCCCGCCCAACCACCCCCCTTAATCTGGGTACGGTTGGTACCAGAGAGCAAAAGCTTGAATAAGGCTTGTTGCTAGAGTACAAATAATTGAGTGTAAATGACTCGCCGAGATGTGGGCGGGACTATACGAGCCACAATGAAACAAATTGTTCTATTTTGCGTGATTCTCTTGCAGTCTCTTAGAGAAACCCTCAATAAAGGTGGAGAACGCGAACTACTCGTAACAGAACATTTTTCGAAAATAAAACGTCGGATCAGTGATAAGTTATGTCATAACAAATAGCAAACCACGGCGAATCTCACATTTTCGGCGGCTGCTTTGACAACCCAAGATCCAAGTATTATGATAATGTATTTCTAGTTAGTTAGTTAGTTAGTTAAATGATTTGTTTAACGACACGACCGACCCTTAGCGGGTTACATTGTGTCAGAACATGTCAGTAATCAGTGACTAGAAGAAATGGAACAAGTTAAAATCAAGGTAAGATAAAAAATGTATATTCTAAAATCATAAAGTAGAAAACGACTAGAAATACTGATACAGGTTAATTTCTTTTAAGAATTGTATAAATTTGCTCGGTTCTATTTCATCAAAGAGCTGTCTCAAGGAGTCAGCTCTGAAATGACGTGAGCGGGCGTCTTGGAAATCGGTACAGTCTATTAAAATATGTTTAACGGAGTAAGGTTCCTGACAACCGACACAGTCGGGTGCCGGCTCGCCTCTCAGAAGATGTTTGTGGGTGATATATGTATGTCCTATTCTGGCTCTATGGTAAACCATTTCATCTCGCACACTGTTAAGTTGCGAGGGTTTTTGTCCGACTAAGGGGTTTATTTGATACAGCTTGTTGTTTGTTTGTTTGTTCCATCTTTCTTGCCACAATCTATTTGTGTATCTTGTGATGTGATATTTAAAATCGGAGGCTGGTATGAGCATATCGATACAATTATCATTTAGAGCCTCTTTTGCAGCTTTGTCGGCTATCTCGTTTCCTCGGATACCCACGTGGCTTGGAACCCAGCAGAACACTATGTCTTTGCCAGCTTTGGTGGCATCGTCATATCTTTCCAGAAGGTCAAGGATAAGTGGGTTTGATATTTGTAGGTTTTCAATTGATTGCAAGACGGACATAGAGTCCACGCATAACATAAAATTTTTGTATCGGCTGATCTTCACTATCTGGATAGCGAGATGTAGAGCTTTAATTTCGGCTGAGAAAATAGAGGAACCATTTGGAAGTCTTGTTTTCAAGGTGTTATTTTCAGTTACAACGGAAGCAGCCGATTTATTGTCGAGCTTTGAGCCGTCCGTGTAGACGAAATGGTAGTCTTTAAATTCTTCCTTGAGCTCTGCGAAGTTTGATCGAAATAGAAAGGGGCTAGTTGTTTCCTTTGCATAGACCGTGAGGTTCTTTAGAACCACAGGTTTGGTGAGTTTCCACTGTGGTAGTTTTGGTACTCTGTATTTTGCAATTGATTCTATGGTGATGTCAGCATTATCGAGGTGAGGCTGAACTCTCGCTCCAAATGGAGGTATTACGGTGGGAGCTCTTTCATGGAAGCGGGAAAAATCTGATCTAAAGACTGAGTTATACGTGGGATTCTTCTTATTTGCATAAAGCTTTGTTGTGTACTGCATAGCGAGTTTAACTCGACGAATGTTAAGTGGCTGCTCATTGGTCTCCACATGGAGGCTTTCTGCTGGTGATGTTCTAAAAGCATTTAGACACAGTCGTAAACCTTGGTTTTGTATCGGGTCTAGCATTTTTAGGTATGAAGGTCTTGCTGATCCATAGACAATGCTGCCATAGTCTAATCTAGACCGTATCAAGGCTCGGTAAAGCATAAGTTTTGTATCCCGATCAGCGCCCCAATCATGGGCCGATATTACTCTTAGGAGATTGAGTGCTTTTTGGCATTTTCGTTTGAGTTCTTTGATGTGTGGGATAAAGCTTAGCTTGGAGTCGAACAGTAAACCCAGAAATTTGTTTTCTTTAACAATAGGTATTTGAATGCCAGAAATGTATAGAACGGGATCGTCGTGTTGTTTGCGTTTATTGCAGAAGTGCATGCAGACTGTTTTAGTTTGTGAAAATTTAAAACCGTTTTGGTTAGCCCATGTTTGAAGTGAGCGTATGTTCTGCTGTAAGCGTCGCTGTATTAGATTCATATTCTTGCCTCTGCAAGATATTGCGAAATCGTCAACAAAGAGTGAGCTGTCTATCCCCTGTTTTATGTTATGTCGGATGCTATTTATTTTTATCAGGAACAGAAGAACGGAAAGGATGGATCCCTGGGGGAAGCCTTCCTCTTGTTCGAAGTAGTCTGAGAACACGGCCCCAAGGCGGACCCGAAAACGTCGGTCTTCTAGAAAGCCTTTAATAAATTCAGGTAGGCGGCCTCGCAGCCCCAAGTCAAAGAGGTCTTGTAGTACTCCATGTTTCCATGCTGTGTCATAGGCCTTTTCCAAGTCAAAGAAAACCGAAACGACATGTTCGTTATTGATAAAGGCTTCTCTTATAAACGTTTCTAGTCTTACAAGGTGATCCAGGGCATTTCTTTGTTTTCTAAAACCGCTCTGTATATCGGCAAACAAATTATTGCTTTCTAGATACCAGGTGAGTCTGTCAGCTATCATGCGTTCAAATGTTTTACACAGTGAACTTGTTAAGGAGATTGGTCTGTAATTTTGTGGGCTTGTGGGGTCTTTGTTTGGTTTTGGTACTGGTATAATAATAGCTTCTCTCCATATTTCTGGAAAGTTGCCAGATTTCCAGGCTTGGTTAAATAGGCCCAATAGTATTTCCAAGGTTTCATTTGGCAAGTGTTTAGGGGTTTGGTAGTGTATGTCATCTGAGCCAGCAGCGGAATTGTGGGTTTTGTTTAAAGCCTGTCGGAGTTTATTCAGTGAGAAATCGCAGTTGTAGGATTCACTATTGTCTGAGTAAAAGTTCATGTTGTTTCGTTCTTTATGTGCCTTATATCGTCTAAAGTCTTCGTTATAGTGTTTAGAGGATGAGTTGTGTTCAAATGTTTCTCCCAGGACGTCAGATATTTCCCTTCTTCCCGTTACAGTGGTATTGTTAGTTTGTAAATGGCTCACAGGGCCTAGACAGCCTTTGCCGGATATCTTCCTAACCATGTCCCACGTTTTCTTTAATGAAGTTTTCCCGTTTAACTTGGAAACAAACTCCTCCCATGAGCGTTTCTTACTTTGTTTTACAGTCTTACGAGCGATGGCATTGAGTCTTTTATATTCAATTCTTCTAATGGTGTCCGGATGATTGATGAACTGTTTTAGTGCTTGTTTTCGAACAGCTATTGACCGTTTGCATTCATCGTTGAACCAGATTTTGTGTGATCTTGTGCGAGATCCGGATATTTTCGGGATAGTCTTTTCCATTATTGATTGTATCAAAGCGGTGAATAGTAGAATAGGGTCATTATCACTTTCAAGGTGTTCTCGTGTAATTGACTGATGGCATAATTCTTGGAATTGTAGCCAATCTGCTTTGTTAAAATTCCACTTGTCTACTCTTTCTTGTAGTTGTGGAATGCTTTGTTTAATTAAAATTGGAAAATGATCGCTTCCATGTAGGTCGTCTATAACTTTCCAGCTAAAATCCAGGTACAAGTTAGCAGAGGCTATACAGAGGTCGATAGAGGTTTTTGAACCAGTGCCCATATGAAAATATGTCGGTGTTTTGTCATTGAGTAAAGACAGATTGTGATGGTGTAGTAGGTTTTCTATGACCTTTCCTTTTTGGTCTGTTAAATGGTTGCCCCACATTGTACTATGGGCGTTGAAATCACCGACCCATAGTATGGGTTTTTGCAGTTGGTTTATGAGGTCTGAAAATTCGTGTGGTTGTGGTTTTGAAGGTGGTGGCACGTAGATGTTGCACACAGTGATTGTTTTGTTAAAGGTAGCCCTGACAGCCTGGGCCTGTAGGGTGGTATTTAGATTTATTTCACTTTGGGGTATATCGTTTCGAACAAACGTTGCAATTCCTCCGGAGGCTTTGTTGCTAACGTGGTCTTTGATGAAGGGTATATATCCCTTCAGCGTTGGTTGGTTGTTGGTTTTAGAGAAGGTTTCTTGTAGGCAAATTATTGCTGGGTCACTTTGGGATATGAGTGTTAAAATTTCGTGATGGTTGGTCCAAAAACCTCGTATATTCCACTGAATTATTGCCATATGGTCTTATTTATTTATGCCTAGGGGTCTTTGTATTCCGACACTAGGTCTTGAAATTTGGTTCTTTTTATGGCCACTTTCCTTTGTTGTTTTGGAGGAGAGGGGTTCTGACGGTGTATGTTATCGTCTTCTTCCATTAGTGGAGAGAACCTATTCTCTACCTCGCTGGTTAAAGAGGAGCGCAATCTTTCCTTGGCTTGTTTGGCTCTCTCTTTAAGGTTGGCCTTTACCTCCTTGGGTAAATTAGATGGAGGACTTGTTCTTTGTTGCGGTGTTGGTGGGGAGGGGGTGGGGCGTGCGGCCGCCACTGCACCATTCCTCTTTGATGGTGGTGAGCTTTTTGCACACTGCTGATTTGGAGTAGTCGCTTTTGGTCTTGCACCACCTTGCGTTTGAGAGCCAGTAGCTGTAGTACGCGGTTCGCTCAATTTTGTCACCTTGGTGCTTTGTGGTGGTATGTTGCAGGTTTTCTGGACTGTCAACCATGTCACCTCGGTCTGGCAAGCTGTGTCCCGTGATGTCGGTTTGACCGCGTTGGCGTAGCTTTTAGTCCCAGGTAAGGGTTGCGTTGCCAGTTTTCGGGCTTGCTGGTATGTGACCGACTGTTGATATTTAATTTCTTGCACCTTTTTTCCAGCTTCCAGCGCGGGCAGTCTCTAGAGGACGCCGCGTGGTTTCCTTCGCAATTTGTGCACTTTGTGGTGGCAGCGGTACAGGTGTCGTGGATGTGTCCTTCCTCTCCACACTTGGCGCACCTTGGTTGATTGGCTCTACATTTAATTTTAGTGTGGCCAAATCTCTGGCAGTGAAAACACCGCATGGGGTTGGGTATATAGGTGGTGGTCCGCAGGTTTAGGTAGTCCATTTTTACTGTGGTTGGCAATGTAGCTTTACAAAAGGTAAGGACAACAGTGCCCTTTTGGCCGAGAAATCGGGCTTCTATAACACCCTGTGGTTTCAGTTCTCTGACGAGTTCGTCTATGGAGCAGAATTTGAGGTCAGGGTGGGCGACTACTCCTTTTGAAGTATTCAATGTACGGTCTGGTGTGCACTTTACGGGGACATTCACGAACGTCGTGAGTTCAAGCAGGGCTTTGCTGTGTCGTTCATATATATGAATTAATAGGTCACCCGATCGAAGTCGCTTTACCGTGAACCGCGTGCCGACAATACCGTTAAGCCCCTTTTCGACTGCGAATGGAGAGAGCTTAAGGCGTCCGTCTCTTGGCGTTATGATAACGTATTCCGGGAAGGGTGTCGGCGGTGACTCTATTTCGATATGAGCTCGTTTTGCTGGTGTCCTCGTTGCACCTTGTTTATTCGATTCTTCTTTATTTGTCTCCATAAAAATTTAAATAGATTTCTTCCAGGTCTGCCGGCCCCTGGCCCTACTCTGACCAACCTTTTGGCAGCAGGGTTAGCCCGCTCGGGGCTAGGACACCTGGAATACTCTACTACATGACGGCGACGTCCACAGCCAGTCATGCCTCGATTGACCCTACAGCCGCAGTGTGGTTAAACTATTATTGATCGTGACGGGCCAGTTCACGACCACCCTTCTTGGGCCGAAGAGAAGGACCAAAGGCATGTATTGGCAAACAAGTCCCTTAGCAGAATATGTATTTGGAAAGCCTGCCTAAGGGACAAGAAGCCTCAATACCCAGGTAACCGCTCTCCTTCCACTAAGGGATGCAACCCACGGCAGAGTGCGCCCTTATGACTGGTACTATCACCAGCTACTGTGAGGTATCTTGGTGGACGCACAACAGGTTGCCACGCTTTTATGCGCTTTGCGTGGGAACGGTGTAACACAGGTCTTTGTTGTAGGGGGTATAACAAAGCTAACGTCTGGAGTACTACAATTAAGTAGACCCCAGATGATAATCCAGAAATGGTTTGAGGGTTAAACAAAAAGGTAAGTAAGTATTTTCTTTATTTCAATTAATGGCATCATGTTTATTTAAAAAATTATATTATTAAGTGGAAAAGGATTGTTATTAATTCTATTTTACTATGTATATTTTTTGGAAGGTTGTATAGTAGCTATGAAAATGGTAGTGATTATTAAGGAAGTAATGATATTTTTTGAAGGCAGAAAGGGAAATGTTGGTGAGATGATAAATTGGTGGGAGGGAGGATGGTTGGGAGGGGGCGAGATACCAGTAGAACTGAGATAAACCCAGTAAGACTGGTACCCCGAGGGGGGTCGGAATATCTACTCCGGCCTCCCTTTGGGCCAAGGGGCTCCTTTAAAAATAAAGGGTCGGACCCAAGTGAGGCAGTTTAACGTCATGCCCGTCATGTATTTCTAGTGTGATCTTAATTGTCTTCGCGTAAACTATTAGAATATCTAAAACTGCGTTATTAAGATGATTCTTTTCAAATAGTTTATATTGCTCACCCAAGTTAGTCACACGTAAAGAGAGGCAAAATAAAAAAAATGTTGTTTCTTATGATCCACCAGGTCAGTAAAATCGAAGGAACATTCTGATCAGCCAAGATGTAGTTAAATCAGGTATCAACTAGAACCTCATTTCGCTAGCGAAATGTTAAACACTTGACAAAAATTAAAGCGCAAAAATACTTCCTTCAATGGGTTATTTCTTGAATAATATATTGCAAACAACACAGCTTAAATACGTCTTACAAGCCGAGTAGTGTTCAGTTTTTGTTGACTTAAGGTTTTATTGACTGATCAGGCATACGCCGTGTTATCTGTTTACGCAGTGAGAGCTCGCACAAAGCTCACTGAGCAACTTGTGTTCTGTGGTGTGCGTTAAATGCTCTGAATTTACTTGCAAAACATACACTCTTTTCACATTTCGTTTTAACAAAGAAAACGAAATCGGGGACGAAAATAAAAAGTGAAATGCACATGTTCAGATCACGCTCTTCATAAGTCCCAAGTTTCATGCTCCTAGGGCCCATAGTGTCAGAAAAGAAGAAGACACAAAAAATCGGAAAACTGTCAAGAAGAAAGAAAGGACGAATCGCTGCTCGCACAAATTCACATAACCCTTGCAAGGCTTGTCAAGTGTTAAAAATTCTGTAGGATCGTCACAAGGTGGTAGTAGCATTTTAAAAACTGGTAACTGAAAATTGTTGAAAGACCGGTTCTTGTCTAATCTCTGATGGATCCCAAAAAAGCGAATTTCAAGGAAGCTCTAACCTTGGACTTTGCCTGAAAAATTTACAGCAAATTAACTAAAATTACTTGCAGAGGCAAAACTATTTTGAAAAACTTCAGCTCTAAAAGTGACAATTTTTGAAGATGCACCAAAAAGTAATTTTTACAGAAAAGATCACATGAAGAGGATTATTCTAAAATTTAGAATAAATCCAATCAAACTGCAGCGGGCAACTCATTTTAGAAAATGCCTCACAAAAAGATTTAAAATACCTCCAATTGGCCATTTTGGCGAGTCGCCAAAAAAAAAACATTTTAAGAGATGAACAATCCAACCGTTTCCGAGATAATGGTCAACTTCCAGTTTTTCACTTTGACCATGAATGAGGAGATCAAGGTCGCCGAAATTATGGTCATGGTAATAGTCTCGGTAAAAATAATGCTGATTTCATGGATCAGACAAGCCAAATTTCATCTTTCTATGTAAAATAGTGTGAACTAAAATATTTTTTAAAGCAATATATATATTGTTAGACCCACCAAGCTTCCAACCACGAACTTCCTTCCACGAAGTGTTTCTCGAACTTCTTATATCGATATGTAGCATAATTTTATGGACATCAAATTTATTAGCGAAATCTGTCTAGTTTAGTATCGTTTTGTTCCTCAGAGTATGCTCCTTTCAATGCGCATTTGAAAATTCTTTTTAAATTTATTTCGGTTTGTAAAGTGAATATAAGCCGCGTTTTGTGTGTGTGTGTGTGTAAATATCAGTACAACTTGAAATCATATCGAATTTATGCTCTACGACAAAATAAGCAACGGATTTGAATTTAATTGTGATTATCACAGCGGATAACAACAATAGCGGAATGTTGTTAAGTTAGAAAATAACAAAAATTCAAGCGAAAACTTTAGTTTTCACAGGATACTAAGTCTTTCACGTATTGTTAGTTAGCTGTGAAAGATTACGAGGGTTGTTCAGAGTTCATTGTGTATCAATTGTATTCACATGGATACAAGATATTGTGGCAGTGTTACATATCGGTCATCTAACTGAATATTATAACGGAATACAAGCTAGCAGTGAACCCTGATCAAGTCTGTAGCCTAGTAAACCGCAATATCTGGTGTGTCTCTGTTCGTTTCTTATCGTATCATGTTGCTAGTACGCATAGAAGATAAATTATGACATAATTGTGGGCGTCGGAAAACCTAATGTTTTTTAAGTAGAGTATCATTACCTCAATACGGATTCACTTGTAATATGAGTGGCTAAATTACGGTCAGAATTATTTACATGTTGTTAAAACGTTGTTCATTCTCTGTTACGATGCAGAGAGTCAGTGTCCGAAGTGAGCGTTCTGTACATAATAAAACTTGCATAGCATTACACTAGCGTGTAAAAAAAGATGTAATCCTCCTCAATTGCAATTGGAGCTTCATTATTGATGAATGCGTTTTTTCAGAGTTGCTGATTATAAGAGTAAATTTTGCTTTTAAGTCATGATCACAAGTACTAGTGCTTCTATGATCAGTTTCCTTAATTGCAATTGGAGTTCCATTATCGATGAAAGGGTTTCGTAACAGTTATTGATTGCATGAGTGAATTGGGCTTTTAAGTAATGATCACAGGTAGAAGTTAATACTTGAGCTGTTTTTAATTTCAATTGGAGCAGTGGCTTATAAAAATCTTTTATACCTATTTTTGTTGGGTACTATAACGCCAAACATCATAAGTTTTAATGCAAAACAGATCAAAAATTACTTATTTGTATTAATAATGTGGTTGTATGTTTGTATTAATAAAGCGGGTGCAAAATAACGTCTTATTGCATCAGTAATAACAGCACCGTTTACACATTAATACCGTATATTTCGGCCATACTATTCAATATCAACAGTACTTTAGCTTCGTCAATCATTTCAGCGGATCTGTAGAATTTTCTCGGCCCAAAATCAGCGGATCTGTTAGATTCGCTAAAATTTTCAGCGGATCTATAGATTCGCTGGTCAAACCAGCGTATCTACAGATTCGCTGAAATTTTCAGCGGATCTATAGATTCGCTGATTCTACAGATCCGCTGTAACATATACACTTCTTTTAGACCCAAAGAGTGAAGACTCGATACTCTTTAGCCAATGAGAAAAACTGAAACGCTGCAGTCAACATACACACAAGCTGTAATTGCTCTCATTGTGTACAGATAGCCGATCAATACCCGAACACTCGCGTAACGTCGGGCCGACGTCGGAACGGTATAAATAAGGTCTTAAAACGTCGGCATCGGCTTCGTTGCATCGGTAATGCATCGGTTATAGGTTGGCAATAGTCGAATTTTCATTTTTCCCCATTCGTCGGAAGTTCATCGGTTACCGACGTTGGTCCGAGGATTATTTTCCTCAGTTTAATAGATGTTGGCAAATATTCATCGGGCGGACATCTTTTTCCGACGAACTTCCGACCAATTGGAATTTTTTTTAAAAAAATATTATATTCATATATTATACGTATTTCTCAATGCATATATTATACATATATTTTTATGCATTGGTTATACGTTGGAAATAGATAAACTTCCGACCAATGGTAAAAAAAAATTGAAACGGATATTGCATACGTATATTCGATGTATTTAATTATACGTATATTATACATATATTTGTATATGTTGGCCCAACGCCTGACATAGACTGACTTCCGACGGAAAAAAACTTGTTTTTGAAAATGATATTACTGATGTATAACCGACGCATTACAATCATCGTATAATATACAAATATATCACTGCATCGGCTATACGTCGGAAATATACCGAATTCCGACGGAACTTTGTTTTATTTGAGATATTACGAGCATGTAATGTGCGTATAAATATATACGTATATTATACATATAGTTATATTTGTTGGTGAAACGTCGGAAATGTACCGATTTCCAATGGATCTCTAAATTTGTGTATTTCACGCATAACTTGAAATGAAAACTTTAATGATTTATATATATATATATATATATATATATATATATATATATATATATATATATATATATATATATATATATATATATATATATATATATTGCGTTGTGTACGAGTGCTCGACATCGAAAATGCGTCGGAAAAAAAATGTCGATATTGCCAACGCGTATTATACGTATTTTTTTAAACTTCTATAAAACGCATATTTCCTATGTATAAACTGTATAAACGTCGGAAATACATCGGAAAAAGATGCCGATATTGCCAACGTGTATTATAAGTATTTTTTATACGTCTATAAAACGCATATTTTCCGATGCTTATTCGACGTTGTAAATTATCGATTGACGTTTTGTAGGGGACATTATGAAGAATCAATAGTGGAGCATTATGAATATACTTGAAAATTATCATTTGCCTCAATAAACTATCCCTCAGCAAACATAAAGCAGGAAAAGACAATACAAATAACTAAATTTAAAAGCGCCAGCGGTAACAAAAAACGAAAATGTAAGAAGTAAACTTTTTGGGACGAAATAGAAACATTAGACCACTTAATTACACTGCCGAGGCAGCCCCAGCCGCCGTGGAGTAGAGGTATGTTCCGCGCCTAGGATGCAAGAGGTCCCCGGTTCAAACCCGAGTAAGTACTAGTGTTTAGTTGCAATATATAAATATGCTATGTTGTATATTGATGTGCTATGTTGTATGTATGAACATGTGAATTATGAATGGTTGGTAAGGGTTCAATGGGTCAGTTAAGGTCAGAAACAACATTTTTTCAAATGCGCACACGCATTTTATATACGTCTGAAAAACGCATATTTTCCGATTGTCACTTGGTCGGAAATGCATTGGAAAACCTCGGAAATATGCATTTTATACGTATAAAAATTATCCGAAGTTCGTCGGAAAGGCATCGGAATATAAACGCATAACCGACGTATAGCCGACGCATTTTATATGCATATCCGACGTCGAAGAATTTGTAGGGATAAATCCGACGGTGGCCCGACGTATTAAAGATATATCGGCCCGATGTATATCCGAGGTATGAAGCCGCTATATCTATTATGCGTCGGGCCATAGTTAATCCTATGTGCAACCGATACATCGGCCGACGAAGTTGCCGATATTGCCGATCTAATATAGATGTATTTTAGACGTTACGCGAGTGTTCGGGTATGCTATACCAGGTGCCTTAACTGCACAATCAAAGTGTTTTCGTGCCTTATAATGGACGTGAATGGCAAAATTTCAATGTCCATTTTTGCATATTAAATGTTAACGAATTTTCATAAAAATTCAGCTGACCAACTACACATACCACATTATTTCTCTGCCAAGTATGGAAAACATAAAAGAGGGAATAAAGCCTGAATCGACACTGTGAGGTTTCTCAGACTTGGAATGGACGTCATTCAGTTGTGTGAATGAATGATTTTGAACAAACCTTCCTCATTTCGGTATCTGAAGCCAACCCATATTCCACACGTTACACAAACACCCAAGTAACGAGCAGGGGGAGGAGGGAGGGGGCGGGGGGTGATTTGCTTGTGCGCTCACCATGCCAGCATGATATCCGCCAGTGTGTAGTAGAAAGCCGCCGGTTCCCAGAAAAACTCCACAGTGGCCCTTGCAGCATTTCCACCACTCGGGCTGGGTAAAGTGAAATCGTAATTGTGGGCATTTGTTGTTATACTCATGGCATCGCCTTCGGCAAGCGTCGCCAAGTCGTCGTTATAAATCAATGGTGGTGCCGAATGACTGACTCTCGCTTTGTTATGACCGTACATTGCCGCTGAGCAAATCGAGACTGGATTGTCAACATCTCCAGCTGAAAACAAAAAGTGCGCAGAAATGAATTCCCAGACCTCTGGTTAACGAGAACTAGAAATGTGTCCGTATGAACAGGTATGACATGTCAGTGGAACGTGGTTGCATAACAGTTAAATACAGTACTGTTTACTTCCAAATACTTAATATTAAACACAACCATTAACACGCTATTCTTGAAACTGGTGCGGTTCTAGAAATAAAAAACACCGGATTTTTTCTGAAACAGAACAATTAACGTTTATACGCTCGATTTGAACACACAAACGCATATAAATCGGTCTAGTTTTCAGTTTGAGTCCAGTTTCAAAAGCTTTTGGATTACTGTCCTCACCCATAGTGGCTTCATAACTCCAGTTATAAGAACTTATTTACTCCATCCGCGACATTTTTTAATATGAAGAAATGATTGTTTTTTATCATTAGTTACTTAACAGACTTTGCTATAGTTTACAACTTTTTTCGCATATGAGTTTTTTTAACTGGAATTACCCTGGATATATTTATTGAGGTGTCATTGTGCTGTGTCACTCAGAAACAGCAATGTGCACTGTTATTTTGACCATTTCTCATGAATCCGAGCAAAGATACAACGCTGCACACCTGCAATATGTGCTCTATCCGTATGTGAAATTTCAAAACAATCCGACTTACAGGCTCGGAGCTGACACGACATCCCATTATGTCGACAAAATTACATGTTTTACCAAATTTCAAAATGCAGGCATTTTGACAATTTTTGGTGAATTGGAATTAAAATAGTATTAGTAGTACAAGCGGATTCAATCCAATTATTAGTTTTGGAGATCTAGCCTGGAGACGACATCGAAAATAAGCTAAGTTCCAATAATGGAAAAAATGCTGTCATTTTGTCAATTTATCATGAATCTGAACGACGTTGCACATCTTAAATAAGTGCTCTATCCATTTGTGAAATTTCAAAACAATCCGACCTATAGTTTAGTGGATATAGCCCGTGGACACATGCGGATGGCCGGACAGACGGACAAGCTCATAACTGTATCCTTCCGTTACACGAGTGACATAATACCTTTAAAAATGCAATATAATACTACAATATATATTTTTTTCACTTCATAGTATTCAATTCTGGGAAACCTCATTCGTTTGAAATACTCAGTACCAGATCTTTAGTGAACGGGATACAAAGCTATTACAAAAAAGTTCGAAAAGTTACTTATTTTCAGAAAGACAGGACACAAAAGTTTCCCAACAATTTTTTTCAAAAGAGGGTTGGTCTGGGCGGAGATCACGGGGGTGGGGGGGGGGGGGGCAGTATGCCTTAGGTTGTTTTAGATTCCAAGCTTTCGTTAACTTAAGTACTTTGTAGCGTATTAACAGTTAAGAAAAGTCGGGTAACAAAATTTATCGTTTTTTTTTGTTTAATACAGTTTCACTTCGAAATTGAACGTTGAAACTATCAAAAACTAAATACAGTAAAACCTGTCTATTAAGGACAGCGAGGAACTGAGCGTTTCTGTCCTTAATAAACAGGTGTCCCTAATGGACAGGTTGGACATTTTAACAAGACAAATGAGAGCCTCATCCATGTTGTAAACGTTTTTGGGTTCATAACCATCAATCACCGTTTTCACTTTTTCCTCCCTTACAGTATCGGTGTTCACATCAGCACCTTCACCAGAAACAGCTTGAAAACGAACGGCATATCGTTTTCGGAAACTTTCAGGCCATCCATTCGAGGCCTTGAAATCGGCCATGCCTGAGGGGCCTTTCCTTGAGAAGTGCCCGATACTGGCACGCTGCTACTACAAACCCTTATAAACCACGAATAAACCAGTGAATTCAATTCATCCCTTTTAGGCCGAGTGCACACATTCTTTTCATTTGTACATTTTCGGCATCGTTAAACTGATCCAAATAATATCTTTCTTTTATAAAATGTTTGCAACTTGCGTTTTCCCACAATTAAATTCATCTGCCAATTTTCTAACATTTTGCCATTGCTAGTCTTGATTATTTTCACTTGTTCCGCCAGTGAAAGTTCATTTCTCTTCCGCTTAACACCTCCGATTTAGATTTTTTTTCAAAGCGATATCTCAATATTTCAATTGCAATTCAGTATACATTACCCTTAAGCTCCCCCAGTAATTCATAGCAAAACGATAACTCCGTAATATCATTGTCTTACTACGATTAATTCCTGTCCAAACAATACGTGAAACGACGTACTCAGGTTTTGCTTAAGATCAGTGAGCAGGGATTAAGGAAGCATGCAGCAACGAGTGTCGCTTTGGGATTTTGTTTGTTTGTGGCGAAAGACTGCTGTCATCAGCAGACAGGTTAATCTCAATGCATTTACGTAGTTACGGACAAATAAAAGTGTACTTTGTCCCTAATTGACAGATTTCCCTAATTGACACTTAACTTACAAGTCAATGGATTTTAAAACGGACTGACAGAAAGTACAGGTGTCCTAATGTACAGGTGTCTTAATAGACAGGTGTCCTTAGCACAGGTTTTACTGTATGTAAACATGTGGACATTTCGAAATGTGTGTCGAAAATAAATGCATTACTTTCTAATGTTAAGTGGAATACAAAATGCAATTGATATTTTAAATTTGCAAGCTGATCAAGTAAAAAAGATGTTTATCACATACACGTCTATTTATGAAAATTTCACGCAGGTACCCCTATGTCGTCATTTTGGCCCAAATGGTGAAAAATATGCTCCAAATCTCTCAATGTCTAACCGATTTCAAGATAATTTTCATGTTCAGGTTTTTTAACCTTGGCCATGACCAAGAAAGTCAAGGTCACCGAGGTACCTCTTCGTAACGTTGTTTAGGCCCAAAGGGTAGAAAATAAGCTTAGTGTAGCAAATATGAAGCTGACTCAAGGGCTATGAGGAATTTTCTGGAAACCATTTTGTAGAAAAAATAACTTTGACCGCAATTTGACCTTGACTTTTGAGGTAACAAAAATTGTGGATTCACCAAGACCTTGCCCTCTACATGTTTGTCAATTTCGTTTTCTTCCGTCAAATACTGTGGGAGGAATAAAAGAGAAGATAAAAAGGAAAACAGGACAGAAACTTCCAGAATAACTACGAACTTATTATCAAAGTTTGCAAGTGGGAAGGAGCACTTTTGGACGAGTTTTTAGAAGCATATTTGCCACTCTTTTCATTCATATCTGCAGTGTTTACAGCAAGTTATCCACCTGGACCACCAGAGGCGCAATAGTCTGTGCTGTTACATGAAAATGGCTTGCTTTCCCTTCTTGTTATTTACACACTTTGATTCGCACTGCCGCGTGCTCAGGTGGGTTATAAATAACAAAGAACCCTGCATTATTGTGTACGAATAACTCGCTACTTCACACCTTTCTAAATTTATCGAAAATCGCTCTTCAGTTTCAAATCAGTTAAACACACTCAGGAAATTAAACCAAAACAGTGCTGCTTTTTTGGAAAGTGTCCAGTTGGCAATTTTCGGTTGAAAAGTGCCTGGTTGGAAAATGTCCAGTTGGAAAATGGCTGGATACCTACTTGTACACGTCGTGGAAAACTATTGTTCAAGTGCATAAATCAAGCGAGAAATTTTGTTTTTGGTAGCCCCTGATTAAATACACAATATCTTCTTATTCCTGATACATACTATGCCGTACAGGAGTCCCCTGACCGGTATAGGTAGCAGTAGGCCCTGTGCTGTACGTGCAGTCAATCAGAACTGCAAGGAAAATACATTAAAATATATGCTTCACCTTTTGTATTCCATCTGATTAATACAGCACTATAATAAAGTCGTGTCCATTTTTTGCTACAGAACAATAAAATAAGAAACAAAAACTTACAAAAAGTAGTTTTTACTATCGAATAAAACATTTAAAATGATAGAGAAATAAACAAATGTTTTGTCTTCCATAATCAATCAAAACCCAGCGTTAATCAGGGGCGACGACTATCCAACGTAGATGCAAAGTCGAAAAGTTTACTGGGAATGTGAAAGGAGTTGTGGCTGTGTCCTCGCTAACACATTATTGCATACCCGATCGAAAAAACGTTGAATAGACGTCGGTCATCCGGTCACACAAGATACGTATGAAGCCGATCTGTATGAATATTTTTTAAAGTATGCGGAACTTGCACGCTCTCGAATGTTACGTCTTAGTTTCAGTCTACTTTCAAAGTGACGTGTCATGGCTCAATATTGCTGGTGAGCGCTAATACAAGGATGTTGTTTGTTGGTCGTAAATCCAGCATCTATACAACGTCGTCTATTCAACGGTGCGCCAAGTTGATCAGGCGTCGGAGATAGTTACGTTACTAAACAACGTTACTCACCCAACGTAAATTCAACAGTGTCAAAGATGTTGGTCAGACGTTGATCTATGGCCACAACCAAAGTACAATTAGAGTTATGTTGTAGTTTGCCCGGATTGACGTCGCAACTTCACATCGACATTGGTGTCGACCTTAGAATGTTTGCTGGCAATGTGATTTAGTTTGACAATTTTCAGCATACCTTCGCAATTATCGCCCGTGCTGATACCGGGGACGCACTCGCACCTGTAGCTATCTTCAGTGCGATGACACACACCATCGAAGTGGCATGGATTGCTCCAGCACGCATTGTACTCTTATTGCAAGAAAAAAAATCACAAAGTTACTTCCTGTTCTCATTGATTATTTTAGGATAATCCAATCAAACAACAGATTTTGGGATCATCCAATCAAACAACAGCAGTTCTTCACTGAGGGCAGTCCGCTTTTTTTAAATTTATTTAAAGTGAAATGTATGTAGACCATTGGGTAAAAATCAACAAAATTCCTATCTCCTATTTACACAAAAGATTGTTCTGCTTTATACCCAGCAAGGAATAAAATTGTAAGTAATTTACACTTGTTTTGATGTATGCTATAATAGAACGTAAATAGACAAAGCAGAAAAACTTGAAATATTTAACTATAAGCTGAGTATGTATTAGACGCAATCATAGTTTCAAGTATGAACTGATAACAACTTAAAGACTGAAGTGTAAGCTGGTTGGGACAATTTTCTTTGCCATTATGAATAAGTTATAAATTGATTTTGCAATCAGGTCTAATCGAGCATCATAATCCTTACAACTCCACCTTTTCCGAGATGACGAGATGATGTAATTGTAATGATTGAAAATTATATTAAGTTATTTCAAGTATAAAAGTGTGATTAAATTTTGCTTCAGGTTTAGTTGTATTTTGGTCTATAGTACAATTAATTAGCCAATTAATTAATTCATAACGCCATTAGATTTACTTCTACGCAATTTGGGTGTAAACTGTCTGAGATATAATTTCCTGGATATATATATATATATATATATATATATATATATATATATATATATATATATATATATATATATATATATATATATATATATATAAAGAGAGAGAGAGAGGGAGAGAGAGGGAGAGAGAGAGAGAGAGAGAGAGAGAGAGAGAGAGAGAGAGAGAGAGGGAGAGAGAGAGAAAGTTATAAATTAGGCTTTCTTGAGTTATTATCAGGCGAACTATCTTTGCTTTTTGGCGGAAAATGGTAATGTTCTCAGGTCGATTTTTAGTCGATTTTTAGGCCCGGTCGGGTCACGGTTATTTGCGATTTAAGTGATCTGGCATGTGGATGGGAAAGAAGGTTATTTTTTTTCCTCGACTGAAATTGTTTTAAGTGCATGTATGTGTTAAAAAGATGAAAAGAATTTGCAAATGATATACACTATATTCAAATCATACATTATGCATTGCCGTGCAAATGACACACCTGTACAATCTGTGCCGATGTAGTCTTGCTGACATTCACACGTGTATCCGTTTTCGCCGTTTTGGCACGTGCCGAAGGGGGACTGTTCACATGCAGAACCATGGCAGTAGTCAATTTCTAAAAAAAAAACCGAGGGAGGAAAATATAATGTTATGAACAATTAATCCATGTAACAAAGTTTGTCATGCGGAAAAAATTGAAGAATACTCATACAAAAGCAAGTATATTTTTAATGCACACCTAGAAATATAGCAACAGCGTCTGTGAAAACCAATAGGAGTATCACTGGGTCGCTAATAGATTACGCGAAAAAAAAAACTACCCGAGCAACCCCTCAACTCCCACCCCCACTCACCCGCAGCTGCTGCCCCCAGCCTGGCGAACACAATGTGATCCAAATTTTTTGACGCAGAAAATGAAATATGGTGTGCTTTGGAGCAGTGCCAGGTACTACTTCGCCCTCCTCCCCTCTTACTCCAAAGCTCATGGCATGGAGCCCCCCCCCCCCCCCCTCCCCCAAGGACATACATACCGTCACAGTTGACGCCCAGGTAACCGTCATCGCACGTGCATGTGTACTCGTTGATGCCGTCAGTGCACTCTCCGTGAAGACACGGTTGGTTTGCACAGTCGTCAATATTCTCTGCGACACGCAAAAAAAAAAGGTTAAGACGAATTAAAAATAAACAAAACGACGCTTAGGCAACTCTCGATCTTCATACGCTGTCTGGAGCAATGGGTAAAGTTATTGGTTCGTGTTAATAAGAATGCTAAAATCCTTCTTTTACAATAGTTATTGCTTCGATTACATAGACTTTCATTATTATTATTATTATTATTATTATTATTATTATTATTATTATAATTATTATTATTATTATTATTATTATTTTTATTTTTATTATTATTATTATTATTATTATAGATTCAAGAAAAATGCACAAGATAGCACAGATAGTTTGATGGTTTTCTCCATACATTTTCAGGTTTCATTCAAGTGCATGATTTTTTGTGTGATATAAATCCAGATGGGAGAGGCAGACCTGCGCAATTCAAGCCCGTGTATCCAGGGGTGCAGACGCACGAGTAGCTGTTTATACCGTCCAGGCACCTGCCGTGTACACAGGGGTTGTTAGCACACTCATCGATGTTTTCTGCGACAAAAAAAAACAATAAAAGGAAGTGCTAACGCGCATGAGCAACCACGTGACGGATTCGAATCACGTGATCAGCACAACCAGTGTCTATGCGCGTGCTGGAGTTTTTATTTTCATGTTTATATTTCGTGAACTGGATGAAATGTTTATAGTAAAAGCACTGTGAAACCTCGAGAAAGGTGGCTAATTTCTATTCATGAGTTTCTTTTAATCCTATAGAAACTGACTGACAGAAAACCATCCAAAAATATATTGAGTGAATGACTAAATCAGTAGTATTTACGGCCGCATCTCCTTCCGGTGTAGCCTGGATCGCATTCACATCGGAAACTGTTAACGCCATCTTCGCAGACACCGTCGTTACAATTTATACCCTCACAATCGTCGATATTCACTGAAATGAATATGAAAACAAGAATCCACAGTTTATGTATAAGGCATTGTGCGATCCGGGTTTTGAGATAGCACCAATGTGAACAAACGCAAAACGAAACTGCAAAACGAAAGTGCATCAAAAGAAAACCATGGTTAAATATTTGACTTGTTTTATATTTAATTGACTTTTTCTTCTTTATTGCGTTTTATCGAGATCTTTTTGCATAATTGTACTACCGCAGCTTTTTCAGATAAAAAACCGTCGTCAAAAAGTATTAATATTATTTAATTTCTGTGATTCTAAACTCAACACATTATTTTACCTTTAATTCATACCACCGTTTTTCACATCGTTGTTTCAGATTTTAAAGAATAAACAAATTGCAAAAAATTAACAAAAAAAATCTGGTTGAAAAATGAGCTACCAAGTGTTGAAATTTACAAGTTCCAAACTTATAGTCGCTCCACCAAAACAGATTTGAAAGTTATTCCAAAAATTATCTCCCTCTATTTAAAGAAAATAAATAAAACACATAAACAGTTGCCAGGGCTGTGTTGGCATTTAACCAGAGAACGCAAAGAATCTCAAACCAGAAGCAACATTGTTTTTTTTTTTTTTCACCTCCGCAGTTGACTCCTTCATAGCCATCCATGCAAATACAGACGTATTCGTCTTGTCCGTTTTCGCACTGAGCACCATTGAGGCATGGGTCAGATTCGCATTCATTGATGTCACCTGTAACGTTATCAACCAGATGACATTTTGCAAAAATCACACATATATCTAAGAAAGACTTGGACCCGTATTCCCGAGATCTTAAGATGAAGAACTTGTCCTGAACTTATGTGAGTGACCTCATATTTAAGATAAGTCACCTAATTTTGGCACATCCGTATTCTCAAATAAGTTTTGGCTTAAGTCTAAATCGCCTCAAAATAACTCTCTTACATCTTGGTGAAGTTAACAGGTCCCTTAGAATTAAGCATATGTTTGACTTATTTTGAGTCCACATGAAGTATTATCGCCCACTAAGAAAACGTTGAGTTTTAAGTCAACATTTATGTAATTTAAAATGTGATATGTTCATGCTGACCTGAAATAAGTATATGATTGGTTGCATGACTTAATTTGCGCTTTGATGACAAATAGCTGCAATAAATATCCACCGCAAAATTATTAACTTGGTAATCGACCAATCAGATTGCAGTATTTATTTCAGTCATGTAACAAGTCCAAATGTTGACCATATAAATATGCTGTGTCTTACTTTCACAGTTGCTGCCCGTGAATCCATCGCGACAAGTGCAGGTGTACTCAGCAATGAAGTTGTTGCAGCTTCCGTGTACACAGGGAGAGGAGGCACATTCATCAATCTCGGCTTAACACACAAAAAATAATAAAACTATTGCAAAAAGTTGTCAAGAATAGGTTATACAGAACTGGCAGACGTTAGGTCACTCTTTAAATTATATCACGGAAATAGTGTTTCCCTTTCAATCACCAATATCAACCAAAAAAAAAAGAAAACGAAAGTATAAATTGATGTCAACAGGAAAAAATGTCATTTAAAAATGGCTGCCGACCGGAAAAAGTCATCCAGAAAATGGCTATCATGACAATCACTATGACTTGGTCTCCATGAGATTGTTTTATAAGTGTTCCAAAGAATCGGTTTCTTTCAAATAGTATTTTCAAATAGCATTTCACATTCTAATTTTCTTATGCTTAATTTTATACCATTTTAAAATTTATTTTTCAAGAACTGCTAATTTGATTTTTTTTTTCAATACTTATGTATGTAGTTTTTTTCTTTTTAACAATTAAAATATGTTAAATTGATAGTGCTGAATTTTACTCCCAAAATCCGAGACACCATGATATTTTTATGAGAAAAATCGGGACTACAAATCCTTGAAACAAGCAGCAATGTTTGTTTACTTTGGCAATTGACGCTCTCGTAGCCAGCGAGACAATGGCAGATATAGGCGTTTTCTCTGTCCTCACACGAAGCACCATGACGGCATGGGTCAGATGCACACTCGTTGATGTCGACTGCAACATTAAAAGACGATATGGCAAATCGCTCTGATTAAAAATCAACACTTAAGATTCTTGTGTTTTCGTTAGTGGTATTTTAGTGTAGTCGTATATGGGGGTGTATTTTAACTTTGGAGACATACAATTTCCAGTCTTTTTAATGGCTTATAAGATTTTACCTAACGTTAGTTTTAATGTAAATATGTGTATAGTGTGTGTATATATATGGTAAACGGTAAAACATTAAAAATATATTAAAAACAGATAGTAACATAGTAACAGTAATTTAAAAATAAATGATTATATAAAAAGAGTAACAGCATGCTGCAATCAGTGGTCACAACCACGAACAAAAAATCAAAGCGTACATGTTGAAAATTTTATTTTTTCTCGCGTTCATTTGGATGGCCTCGAGGCAAATTTTCTTAGCCGCGCAACATTTACATTTCATATGTTATTTGACTATTTATTTCGCGCTCTTTAATTTCGCCATAATTTTATCCCGAACCATAATTAAACGTCTTGTGTTTTAAAGAACGTTTGTCTGACGATGCACTTTATCACGTAATTTAATTTCTTAATTTTGGAACGCGAAAAGTGAATTATAGGGCGCGATAAATTGAATTCATTCTATCATTTATTTTTTTAATAATAAAAAACCACGTGCAGAAATAAACAGTGACTTGGATAACATAAAAAATGGTTCGCGAAAGAATTAAATATTTTCTCATCCATTAATTGCACATAAATACCATTGCGATAAAAAATAAATGTTGGAGCGCGAACGCGCTACGCGTCTCTTGTGGAGCCTATCTAGCGTAAAAAAGTCGGTCTTACTTTCGCAGTTGCTGCCCGTGTATCCGTTGTTACAAGTGCAGGTGTACTCAGCAATGAGGTTGTTACATGTTCCGTGTGCGCAGGGCGAGGAGACGCATTCATCAATTTCAACTAAACACATAAAAGCAAACAGCACATTTTTTTCACCAAGCCGACACGTGGGTTTTGCCATTCTTCTAAAATATACTACAAATAATTTGCAATTTGCAATAGAATTTGCAATGAAAAAAGAATACTCTTCAAGAAAAAGTAATAACTACTATATGACCCCTCCCCTGGTTCCTGTCAAATAGTAAATAGGACTTTTATAGTTTTTGGCACTATGCATTGCTCTTAGCCGCTGCTCTGCTTAAAATATTACAATAAAAACAAAGATAATCATAGGAAGGAGAAAGAAAAAAGAGAAAAAAGAAAAAGAAGAGAAGAGAAATAATAGAGAAAAGAAATAAAAAGTGCTACCTTCACAGTTGACGCCGGTATAACCCGAGTTACAAGAGCATGTGTAGTGATTGACAAAGTTAGAACATTCTCCGTGGTGGCAGGGGTCGGAACCGCATTCATCGATGTCAACTAAAACACGATTTATAGAGTTGGTTTTTTTAATGTCAAGTTATGCCGCTGCGTTACATATTGTGTATCCCTGTTGTTTAGGTCTTGGACACCCAGCAGCGTACACGAGAAATGTTTGTAATGGTGCCCACCATAAAAGTGCATGTTTGCCGATACCCCGCAGAAGAATGTTTGTAGGCACTGTGCATAGGTAGTTCATGTCAGGTGGCACTCTGCGTAAGATGTTCATGTTTGCAGGGTAGGGTATAAGAAGTTCATGTCTGTAGACATTATTCTAACAAGTTCATGTCTGTGGGCACCAAACAAAGAAAGTCCATGTTTGTAGGCACCAGACAAACGAAGTCTATGTTATTAGCACAGGGCATCAGAATTTCACGCCTTCTTATAGGGTATGTTTTAGCTCGAATTTAAGTTTTTTGTAGTGTCCTTAAAACAAAGAAAAAAATAACATAACTCAGGGAAACACTTGTGTGTCCAGGGGAGCACTTGTGTGTCCAGGGGAGCACTTGTGTGTCCAGGGGAGCACTTGTGTGTCCAAGGGAGTACTTGTGTGTCCAGAAAATAATGCGGAGAAATGGGGGTAATTTTGAGGCCAGACGCGGTCTGCGCGGAATACCAATTTTGTTTTAAAAAGTGGGGGATAATTTTCGTGCAATACTCCGCGTTTCTCATAAAAAGTTATGGACACCTCTTGCAAGCAGTTGGCACTGGAGTGCCCCCCCCCCCCACACACACACACACTGGTGGTAATATTCACAAAAGGCGATACGCAATTTTCTTTGTAAACGATCTTTTTTTTTCAACATAAACTATACAGATATGTGTTAAGACATACTTTCACAGTTGACGCCCATAAAGCCTCCAGCACAGCGGCACGAGTACTCGGCTACCCCGTCGTCGCATTCGCCGTTGTTCAGGCACGGGTTGGGGTCACAGTCATCGATGTTAACTGCCGTCAGATCAAAGGTAAAGCTCATTATAGCGCTATACAGCCACTACCCACCCCTCTATCCAACGCCATCCCACTCTGCTTCTGCATTTTTTTTTCAGCTTCCGTTGAGCCACTTCCTGATTCTTCCACAGAAAGGGTCATACTTTATGTGCAAGGCATGCTAAATAAAATATCCCAACATTGCACACTTTCAAAGATTATTAAATTGATAATGAAGTGACATTGTAAGGAATGAAAGCGCGGTGAATTGAACAACGCTGGTGCTGGCAATATTTCTGACGTGACTCATTTACTCCGTGCGAAATTTCCGCCACTCTGTTAAAATGACTTACTTTCACAGTGGACTCCAGTGTAGCCAGTTTCACAGTGACACACATAGTCATTGACTAAGTCCTGGCAAGTGCCATGACCGCAAGAGTCAGGGCAGTCGTTGATGTTTTCTGTAAAGCAATTACAGACAGGTAACTAAAGTAGTTGGCATAAGGCATTCAGATTTAGAAAAAAAGTTGTAATGTGAACCTACATGCATTGAAACAGAGGCAGCAGGAGATACAGAGACGGGGCGAGACTGATAGACAAACCGACAGACAGGAGGATAGACAGACAGTGCGGGAGGGAGGGAGGGAGGGAGGGAGGGAGGGAGGGAGGGAGGGAGGGAGGGAGGGAGGGAGGGAGGGAGGGGGGAAGGGAGGGAGGGAGGGAAGGAGGGAGGGAGGGAGAAGTAATATTTGCTATGTTACATGATGTATACCGGGTCTTATTTCTAAATTTTTGAGGTCTGCTGCTGTCTATTGTAATTTGATTTTATGAATCTCACCTTCACAATGGACTCCGGTGAAGCCGCTGTTACAGCTGCATTCATAGCGATTGATCTGGTTCAAACACACGCCCTCGTTGCAGTTGACATTTTCGCATTCATTGATATCCACTTAAAATTAAAAAACAAAAACAAAACATTCATAAACTGAACAACCAGCAGTCTATTTTTCGTTCCAAGAAGCGCTTCAAACTTGAGAAGCAATTATGTTTACTTGGTAACACGATACTATTAATAATAATAGTAATATTAATAATAATGATAATAGTAATAATAACAATAATAAACAATAATAACAATCATAACATTAATAATGATAATAATAGTAATAACAACAACAATAATGCGTTATTTATACGTAATAAGTTTTATCAAAGGAACGTCTTCATGGAAAAAGCACAAGATTTTTAAACCCCGACCAACGTACAGTACTTTAAAACTCTAATGAACAGATAACACGCGTATGTGTGGTCCATATCTACACTGACTTTATTTCATTTCAAAACAGTGATCTGGAGTGGTATTCTGCTCTGTCCTTATTTTTAAGGATGTCCTTATTTTTAAAAATAAGGATAAAAAAGCTATTCTGCTCCATCCTCAAACTTAACAAAGGCTTTTAAAAATAAGGATAAGAATTAAGAATGAACCATCTTATCTCAAGAATAAGGACGTCCTTAAATATAAGGACAGAGCAGAATACTACTCCTGTAAATCAGAATAAACTGTTTACCGCTGCAGTCGTCGCCTGTGTATCCGGGATCACAAGTACATACGCGGTGATTGATGCGGTCATCACAAGATCCATGCGCGCAGGGATATAGTTCGCACTCGTCGATATTGACTGAATAGAGATAATGCAGCAAAAATCGATTGAACACCCCAATCAAAATATAACATAAATTTTCGTACGCGTACACCAAAACGGTTTGAATGTGAAGTTGGACTTTTTTTAAAGACTCCTTACTGTCTTTTTTATCGAACAAAAACAGACGAAAGTTCATGTCACGATATAGCCTGACTTTTGTTGCACAGCTAAAAAATGAAAACAACTGACGAAAACATAAAAGATTTACTACTTAACAGACAGAAGAGATGTCAGATTTAACCAAGGTGCACTCCAAAATGTACCAAAACAAAAAAAATATACACGAAAATGTATCAAAATGTATACCAAAATGAAAAAATATACCAAAATAAAAAAAAATAAACCAAAATATAAAAACAATATACCAAAATGTATCAAAATGTAAAACTCCACAACGATTCAGTATGGTGTCTGATCTAATTAAATGCTAATGTTAAATCAGAATATATATCAGAGAACGGGCTTTGATTGATGTGTGAAAGCGAGAGGATGCGCGTGGGGAACAAGCACAGTTGTTGACTTCAACTTTTGAAAAGATACCATTCTTAAGAAAATTTCATGCTCTTTTTTTAAAATAAAAGACGCCGATGACTTGCTCCCTGGAGACCCTTAAACCAACACAGCTCCATCACCACATGGGATTGGGGTCAAATGATTCCAGGAAAATCTTACTGTCACATAGTGCTCCAGTGAAGCCAGGAGCGCAGTGGCAAAGGAAAGTGAAGAGGACATTATCACACTCGCCATATTCTCCGCACGGGTTCACATCAGCATTGCACTCGTTGATGTCAACTAAAAAAAAAGGGGGGGGGAGGAATGATTTTCTTACAGTTAGACATACTCGGTATGATCTGGAAAACCGCACACCAACGACGGTATGGATCGATGTGCGGTTAATCCTACACAGAAGCATCCGGATTGGATTCACTAGTTGAGGTTTAATACCCGCAAATAACAGTTACTGGAGGATATGTTCTAGCGATCATTTCACGATTAAGCTTGAGTTTTTTGTTTTTTGCTTTTTTTATAATTACTGTGATTGCTTCAAGAAGATTTTAAATTGTCAAAATGTTTGGTAGCTTGTCAACCCTCCCCCACCCCAACCCTACAGAAAAAAATCAATCACAAACTGAAGTCAGAAAACAAATACCTTCGCAGTTTGTGCCGGTGATGCCAGGGTCACAGAAGCACTCGTAGAGGTCAATGTCCTGCGTGCATGACCCGTACATACACGGGGATGACGCGCACTCGTCGATGTCGACTGTTTTCATAGATGAATACAAACTATGAATTAACTGTATTGTCTCGGGTAGTTACGACCAGTATCTCAAGGTAACAATCATAATTCAGAATCTAGAATATCCTGAGAAAAGACCACTTTTTCTGAACCGTTATTAAATTATTATTGCTCATATATATTTTTTGGTTTTTCGCGTCATATTAACTGAGACGAATAAAATAGCCTAGTTCACATTTTACAAAAAAATAGCATTAATGAGCTGGGAGTCCACCAGAACAGAACACCCAACCCTGCACCCCTCCCCCTACACCCCTCCCCATCAACCCTCCCCTAAACCCATCCCCCTTTACCCCTCCCCTACATCCCTGCCCCGTAACCCCTCCCCTACACCTCTCTCCCTTCGCCCCGTACACTCCCTTCACCACTCCACCCCACATCCCTCCCCTTCACCCCTCCCCTACACTCTCCCCCTTCATCCCTCCCCTTCACCCCTCCCCTACACCCTCCCCCTTCATCACTCCCCCTACACCCCTCTCCCTTCACCCCTCTCCCTGCAACCCTCCCCTTCGCCTCGCCCCACACAAATCTGCTTTGATTGTTTATTTCACAATTCATGTGATACGTTAATATGACGATAAACTGAGGTCATAAATAGGGTACCCCGACATTCAGCCAAAACATTCAGCCGAGCGACATTTAGCCAAAATTGGCATCTACGACCTTTATTCGTGATTTGTAATTGTGAGTAATATCTTTTTAACTGATTCGCCAAATAGAAAAGGGAAAAACTGAAATAATAATTTATATCAGAGGTTATTTCATGACATTTAGTCGAGCCACATTAACCGAGCCACATTTAGGCGTGTGTCACTTTGCCCTAGTCACTTACTGTCGCAGTCGTAACCCTCGTATCCAGCATCGCAAGTGCACGTGTACTGATTCACCAGGTTATTGCAGACGCCATGGACACAGGGTTCCGATTCACACTCGTTGATATCGACTAATAACCAATAACAAGGCAATACATTTCCCAGTGTCATATCAAGTTTCAAGCATTCAGTCGCATTTACTGAAATCACTTATGAAATTTTTTGACGTCCAAAATTTTGTAATAATATTGTGAGTGTGTGGAATACACTTAGAATTTGCAATCCTGCGACAGCTTAACAAACGTGCCCAGTTGACCAACAGTGTAATAAGACTGTGGAACATTATAATTACTACAATATTACCTTCACAATCCACTCCAGTGTATCCGGGCATACATGTGCACTCGTAAGCGTTTATTAGATCGGTACAACTGCCCGCATTCAAGCAAGGGTTGGGGAGGCATTCGTTGATGTTCGCTAAAACGGAAGAAGATCATCGTTAATATAATGAGAAAACGTACACTTCAGCATTAATCAAATGTCATATGTTTTCTATTCAAATGTGTCATTCGAATGAAAAGTCTTGCCCCTTCACGTAAGTATCGCAGTACCAACCCCCTTCCCTCCTCCTTTCTAACTTATGACGCGAACGTTTGTTGCTAAAGCGTAATCAAGCAGCTTTGGTTTTAGACGGCTAACCGCTGGCATTCTATACTCACGAGTTTGTAGATTAGGTCCATTACACATTTCATCTGTTAAACTAAAGTAACTTCGTGTTGAAATTTGAACAATCAGCGTGGACAGTGAGTACATAAAAACTTCGCCAAATTTAAACAAATGATCTACATACTTTGGCAGTTGGTTCCTGTGTATCCAGGCACGCACTCGCATGAGTACTGGTTAACGTGGTCGACACACTCTCCTCCATTCACGCAAGGTGAAGAGGCACACTCGTCAATATTCACTAATAGAAAGAAAATGTGCTGTTTTAGTTCAGAATTTAATATGATAAAAAAATGGATCGAAGCATTTAATGAAGTAATCAAAAGTCCTTAATTATCACCTAAAAGTTAGCTATGTAAACACAGAGCCGTATCACACACCTTCGCATGTGGCTCCGCGGTATCCTGGCACACACGCGCATGAAAATCGGTTCACGTGGTCAGTGCACGATCCGCCGTTCATGCAGGGCTCCGACGCGCACTCATTGATGTTCACTGGAAGAGAGGGGACACCAACTCATGTGGACATTAACACAGGGTAAAAGGATATGAAATTAAATATGCAATGCAGTCTTAATGTATACTCAATGCATACACGAATCAAGCAAAAACTATAAGCCTTCGACTTCTGGGTCGGGGCTATATAAATCGAATGTATATTAATAAAAGAATAGAAACGTTAGTGACCTTCGCAATGAACACCGCCATAGCCATCAACGCACGTGCACAGATAGCCGTTAACGCCATCAACACAAGAACCGCCGTTCTGGCACGGGTCGGAAGCACATTCATTGATGTTGACTGCAAAGAAACCAGAAGAGTCACAGCATGGAAGTAATGTTTGGTTTTGCCTTCCTCTCTCAGTAAATTGAGGGATCCAAATATTTCTCAGTTTATCCAAGCTTAACGGTAATTAACTGATACTATAAAAGTGTGGAGAAAATAACTTACATGAAACCAGGTTTTAATAAAAGGTTACTTGATCAAAGCTGAATATTCTCTTTTGCTATTCTCTGGTCGATATTGATTTTTTTAAATGCTATTAATATCCGAGTATGTGGCTTACTGAGGCAGTGAGTTCCGGTGTATCCCGGCTCACACACACAATGGTACCCGTTCACCTCATCCACACACGCGCCACCGTTCATGCACGGCTGTGAGCCACATTCGTCGAAATTCTCTGAAAATAATATCCAAAATGAAAACTGTACCAGTGCGTGGCTGTATTGTCTGTTAAATCTTGCGTTTTAATTCTAAAAACAGAATATGTTTGTTTAATTGCTATCAAAGATAATTAACAAAACGGTTTATTACACACAGTTCGACACATGCCTTAAATAAGCTGACAAATAATTTTATTGCTTTATCAGTTTAAATAAAAAATGAAGCATGTGTCGCTGTGCGTAACTGGGAAAGAAGAGTCGCAAACCATGTGGACGTTAAAGACAACTTTATCCCTCTTGGTTACCATATGACATGCGTTGAGTGACTGACATACGTTGAGTGACTGACATACGCTTATTAAGATAAGGTTCGCCTTGCGTTACACATACGATTAACCAATGTGCTTAAAACGAATCGTTCACAAAGTTTAACTTTTACAAATAAAAACAAAGCTGATAATTGGAGAACTCAAGTTTTAGATTTAATATTGCATGCAAACAATTCATGTCAGGCATTCCATTCTTTGTTCAGACTACGGAAAGGAAACCTTTTCAAAACGACAATTTTTAGATTTGTTGAATCAGTTCCTTTTTTTTAATGACTAAAGATGTTGACAGACCAAAACAGATTAAAACAAATACGTACCTTCGCAGTGCACTCCGACATAACCGGGCACGCATGTGCACGCGTAGGATGCTACGCGGTCCACGCAAGAAGCACCGTTCATGCAAGGGGCTGATTCGCATTCGTCGATATTAACTGATAAAAATATGAAGTGAGAAAACAGTGTAACAACCATTGATTAGTTTGTGTATTTCAATCCAGGTATTTACTATTTCTTAAGGAAAACAAAAGAATTCATATGAAAGAATTTTTTCGAGAAAAGAAAGAAAAAATTATTTGAAAAATTCCCGTGGCCGTTGTAAAAAAATTAACTGATATAAACAACAAAAATCATCAATTACAATTTTTTCGTGTGAGTGTTTGTGTGTTTCTCCAAACGATATTTTTCAGGCGATGCTGAGGTCTGGAGGAGGGTTTGAGGGGACATGGAAAGGGGTGGGGGATGGGTTTTATGGTTGCACTTACTGCTACAGTGAGATCCGGTCCAGCCGGCTGCGCATGTGCAGTAGTAGCCGTTGACCTCGTCGGTACACTCACCGCCGTTCATGCAAGGTGCTGAGGCACACTCGTCAATGTTCACTGCAGGACACAACGCTCATTTACACAACTGAATAAAAAAAACTCAAACGGGGTTCCATTGTTATCAGTGAAAACTGAACAACCGCTAGCAATTATAGAGTTATTAATAACAGAAATTTCAAATATTTTTGACCAGAAAATTGGCTGGGATAACATACGAGTCAGCTGACTTCAACTTACCACAGTGAATCATTTCGTAGCATAACCCGAATCTGCCACCCTTTCCTCCGAGATTTTCAAATGGCATACAGTTGTAGCAAAAAATACTAAAAAATATATAACGTATATCTTTTGGGACCCCATTGCACAGCGCTTCTCCATCTAGCCAACTTCAGAGTGAACAGAATGGGAGAGGTCCTGGGACAGGGGAGTGTGGGCAGGAGATAGTGGGAACTATTTTAATGTACCTTCGCAGTGCGTGCCTCGATATCCAGGGACACACGTGCAGGAGTAGCGGTTTACAGCGTCCACACAACTGGCGCCATTCTGGCAAGGCGAAGAGGAGCACTCGTCCGTGTTAACTGACGGAATATATAGCACATGAATATAACTAGGGTATACCAAAACCGTCCAGCTTTCTGTTCAACTAAATATGCTAACGATTGGTGCTAACCCTAATACGCTTTATAGCCTTAATAAAAGTGTAAATATTGCCAACATGGACCAAAAAAATGAAGCAAAATTGTAGAAAATGCTTCTAAGCCTTCGCTTTCTTTTAATCTGAGCTGCCTTATTGGCTTGAGGAGTATTTTTGATCAATTTGCAATTGGTTTTAGAGCAATAAATATATAAATAAATTAACTTATTTATATGATAAAAATTCTTAAGTTTCTTAAGTCGCATGTGCATTTGTGCCACTAATTTCTCTAAAAGCAGTGTGATAATCTGGTCTAAATATTCGGCAACAATATCAGAAATACAAAAATTTCAATAAATCGTAACTCGTTCAAAAAGGTGTATAAAAGATGTGAATTCTTTCACCCCGAAATATTAACAAACTGTTGATATTTACTAAAATGTAATTGACTTTAACATTTACAGTTTAAATATTTCCCGTTTTCCCCATAAAGTGTGAGGATGAATAATATTAATAATCATAATTTATGATAAATTTGTGTTCACAATAACCCTTGTAGTGTCTTTTCTAGTTTTACAAATATGTTCAGCTCAATGAAGTGGATAGATAATTTATTGGTTGTTTGATTGATCGGCCTCTTGATTGATCGGTCGCTTGATTGATTGATTGATTGATTGATTGAAAAAGATAACAAGTTTTGTTTACTTGTGCAGTCGCGCCCTTCCCATCCAGGTTCACAGACGCATTCGTAATCGTTGACCAAATCATTGCAGGCACCGTTGACACAAGGCTCGGGCGCGCACTCATTGATGTTAACTAAACGCAAGAGAAAAGAAAAGATGCCGTCAAACCTGCCCTCAATTCATTTTGAAATTCTACTAATAAGAAATGTCCCTGCAGTTCTGGAGGGCCGTATCTGTTAACATCACTTCGGTTTATTTGGAAATGGGATAATTTGAAGTATTTCATTGGCTCCGAGCACTTCAAATGATCCGCTTTCGACTGTCAATAAAAAGATGTCTGAAATAACTAAATCAATCAATACACAAGAAACAAAATAAAAAATGAACAGAAAAATTATTTTAAAAAAATAAAATATTCAGCTGATTATCACAATATGTTATTAATCCACGGAATTCCACAAAGATACATTAACTGAATAAGGAAAATAATAGAAAAAATATATAAAATTACGCATGTTGAATCAGGCGATGATGTTACTTCATCTGGAGAGGGAAAAAGGAGAGAAGGAGTTTATATTTTTCTAGGGCAGCAAAGGTCATAAACAAAGCCATGCATATTGGTTTAGGGGAAATTTCACTTCTTTGGTGACTTCAAATTTATGCTTAAAATATGACTTCGAAGTTGCGCTGGGATTAAGCAAATCCCTATGCCGCTTAAACTGAGGATCTACTTGGAAGTATGGATTATTTAATAGTCCTCTCTCTCGCATTTCATTTTGACTTGACCCAAGGTTTTACGTAACATCAGGTGCCTCATAAATAGAATCGAAGTGGATAAGGTTTGACCAAAAGAAGGTCAAGGTGAAATAAAAAACAAAAAAATAGCTTAAAATACAAGTTTGTCCAAGGACAAAGTCCCAGCTTACGAAAAGCAATAAGACCCATTCAAGCGTGCATGAGCGAAGGAATTTCCCTGAAATATCAAGCTTCAAAAGATGAGACGGTAAAGAGCTAGCTCAATAATTAATTTAGCACTGGACCAGAACATAGACCGATAAATGCATACAAAGATTTCTTTCCCAGAAAAATGGGGAACAGATTTTTTGTATATCTGGTAGAATGGATAGTTTGCCATAGATACCTTCAAACAACGCTCGCATTTCGGACCAGTGCGCATATTTATGTAACTTGCCTCGATGCGCGGTTCTGATTCAGACAAGTGCGCATGTTTATTTAATTTGCGTTGATGCGCGGCTCTCATTTTGGAACAGTGCACATGTTTATTTAAATTAATAAAGATAAATGCGCGGTTCTTATTCCAGACCAATGCGCATGTTTATTTTACTTTCGTGCTTATTTTGGACAAGTGCACAAGTTTCCTTAGGTTGACTTGATGCGCGGGTCACAACTTTCGTGTTTTCGCTATTATTCCCTATTATCGCCCACACGAAAAATATTATATTTATCATATTTTCGGGTCCTAGAATTGTTTCCTGCACTTTTAAAGCGAAAATTACAACTTTCTTGCATTATCGCCCAATATTCCCTATTATCGCCCACCCGAAAAATATCACATTTATCATATTTTCGGGTCATAGAATTGATTCCTGCACTTTTAAAGCGAAAATTACAACTTTCTTGCACTATCGCCCAACGTTCCCTATTATCGCCCACCCGAAAAATATCACATTTATCATATTTTCGGGTCATAGAATTGATTCCTGCACTTTTAAAGCGAAAATTACAACTTTCGATTATTATCGCCCAATATTCCCTATTATCGCCCATCCGAAAAAATTTCACATTTATCATATTTTCGGGTCATAGAATTGATTCCTGCTCTTTTAAAGCGTAAATTACAACTTTCTTGCTTTATCGCCCAATATTCCCTGTCATCGCCCACCCGTAAAATATCACATTGATCATATTTTCGGGTCACAGAATTGATTCCTGCACTTTTAAAGCGAAAATTACAACTTTCTTGCATTATCGCCCAATATTCCCTATTATCGCCCACACGAAAAATATCACATTTATCATATTTTCGGGTCATAGAATTGATCCCTGCACTTTTAAAGCGAAAATTACAACTTTCTTGCATTATCGCCCAATGTTCCCTATTATCGCCCATCCAAAAAATATCATATTCATCATATTTTCGGGACATAGAATTGATCCCTGAACATTTAAAGCGAAAATTACAACTTTCTTGCATTATCGCCGAATATTCCCTATTATCGCCCATCCGAAAACTATCATATTTATCATATTTTCGGGATATAGAATTGATTCCTGCTCTTTTAAAGCGAAAATTACAACTTTCTTACATTATCGCCCAATATTCCCTATTATCGCCCACACGAAAAATATCACATTTATCATATTTTCGGGTCATAGAATTGATCCCTGCACTTTTAAAGCGAAAATTACAACTTTCTTGCTTTATCGCCCAATATTCCCTATTATCGCCCACACGAAAAATATCACATTTATCATATTTTCGGGTCATAGAATTGATTCCTGCACTTTTAAAGCGAAAATTACAACTTTCTTGCATTATCGCCCAATATTCCCTATTATCGCCCACACGAAAAATATCACATTTATCATATTTTCGGGTCATAGAATTGATTCCTGCACTTTTAAAGCGAAAATTACAACTTTCTTGCATTATCGCCCAATGTTCCCTATTATCGCCCATCCAAAAAATATCATATTCATCATATTTTCGGGACATAGAATTGATCCCTGCACATTTAAAGCGAAAATTACAACTTTTTTGCATTATCGCCGAATATTCCCTATTATCGCCCATCCGAAAACTATCATATTTATCATATTTTCGGGATATAGAATTGATTCCTGCTCTTTTAAAGCGAAAATTACAACTTTCTTACATTATCGCCCAATATTCCCTATTATCGCCCACACGAAAAATATTATATTTATCATATTTTCGGGTCCTAGAATTGTTTCCTGCACTTTTAAAGCGAAAATTACAACTTTCTTGCATTATCGCCCAATATTCCCTATTATCGCCCACCCGAAAAATATCACATTTATCATATTTTCGGGTCATAGAATTGATTCCTGCACTTTTAAAGCGAAAATTACAACTTTCTTGCACTATCGCCCAACGTTTCCTATTATCGCCCACCCGAAAAATATCACATTTATCATATTTTCGGGTCATAGAATTGATTCCTGCACTTTTAAAGCGAAAATTACAACTTTCGATTATTATCGCCCAATATTCCCTATTATCGCCCATCCGAAAAAATTTCACATTTATCATATTTTCGGGTCATAGAATTGATTCCTGCTCTTTTAAAGCGTAAATTACAACTTTCTTGCTTTATCGCCCAATATTCCACGTCATCGCCCACCCGTAAAATATCACATTGATCATATTTTCGGGTCACAGAATTGATTCCTGCACTTTTAAAGCGAAAATTACAACTTTCTTGCATTATCGCCCAATATTCCCTATTATCGCCCACACGAAAAATATCACATTTATCATATTTTCGGGTCATAGAATTGATCCCTGCACTTTTAAAGCGAAAATTACAACTTTCTTGCATTATCGCCCAATGTTCCCTATTATCGCCCATCCAAAAAATATCATATTCATCATATTTTCGGGACATAGAATTGATCCCTGAACATTTAAAGCGAAAATTACAACTTTCTTGCATTATCGCCGAATATTCCCTATTATCGCCCATCCGAAAACTATCATATTTATCATATTTTCGGGATATAGAATTGATTCCTGCTCTTTTAAAGCGAAAATTACAACTTTCTTACATTATCGCCCAATATTCCCTATTATCGCCCACACGAAAAATATTATATTTATCATATTTTCGGGTCCTAGAATTGTTTCCTGCACTTTTAAAGCGAAAATTACAACTTTCCTGCTTTATCGCCCAATATTCCCTGTTATCGCCCACCCGTAAAATATCACATTGATCATATTTTCGGGTCACAGAATTGATTCCTGCACTTTTAAAGCGGAAATTACAACTTTTTTGCATTATCGCCCAATATTCCCTATTATCGCCCACACGAAAAATATCACATTTATCATATTTTCGGGTCATAGAATTGATTCCTGCACTTTTAAAGCGAAAATTACAACTTTCTTGTATTATCGCCCAATATTCCCTATTATCGCCCATCCGAAAAATATCACATTTATCATATTTTCGGGTCATAGAATTGATTCCTGCTCTTTTAAAGCGTAAATTACAACTTTCTTGCTTTATCGCCCAATATTCCACGTCATCGCCCACCCGTAAAATATCACATTGATCATATTTTCGGGTCACAGAATTGATTCCTGCACTTTTAAAGCGAAAATTACAACTTTCTTGCATTATCGCCCAATATTCCCTATTATCGCCCACACGAAAAATATCACATTTATCATATTTTCGGGTCATAGAATTGATTCCTGCACTTTTAAAGCGAACATTACAACTTTCTTGCATTATCGCCCAATGTTCCCTATTATCGCCCATCCAAAAAATATCATATTCATCATATTTTCGGGACATAGAATTGATCCCTGCACATTTAAAGCGAAAATTACAACTTTCTTGCATTATCGCCCAAAATTCCCTATTATCGCCCATCCGAAAACTATCATATTTATCATATTTTCGGGATATAGAATTGATTCCTGCTCTTTTAAAGCGAAAATTACAACTTCTTTACATTATCGCCCAATATTCCCTATTATCGCCCACACGAAAAATATTATATTTATCATATTTTCGGGTCCTAGAATTGTTTCCTGCACTTTTAAAGCGAAAATTACAACTTTCTTGCATTATCGCCCAATATTCCCTATTATCACCCACCCGAAAAATATCACATTTATCATATTTTCGTGTCATAGAATTGATTCCTGCACTTTTAAAGCGAAAATTACAACTTTCTTGCACTATCGCCCAACGTTCCCTATTATCGCCCACCCGAAAAATATCACATTTATCATATTTTCGGGTCATAGAATTGATTCCTGCACTTTTAAAGCGAAAATTACAACTTTCGATTATTATCGCCCAATATTCCCTATTATCGCCCATCCGAAAAAATTTCACATTTATCATATTTTCGGGTCATAGAATTGATTCCTGCTCTTTTAAAGCGTAAATTACAACTTTCTTGCTTTATCGCCCAATATTCCACGTCATCGCCCACCCGTAAAATATCACATTGATCATATTTTCGGGTCACAGAATTGATTCCTGCACTTTTAAAGCGAAAATTACAACTTTCTTGCATTATCGCCCAATATTCCCTATTATCGCCCACACGAAAAATATCACATTTATCATATTTTCGGGTCATAGAATTGATCCCTGCACTTTTAAAGCGAAAATTACAACTTTCTTGCATTATCGCCCAATGTTCCCTATTATCGCCCATCCAAAAAATATCATATTCATCATATTTTCGGGACATAGAATTGATCCCTGAACATTTAAAGCGAAAATTACAACTTTCTTGCATTATCGCCGAATATTCCCTATTATCGCCCATCCGAAAACTATCATATTTATCATATTTTCGGGATATAGAATTGATTCCTGCTCTTTTAAAGCGAAAATTACAACTTTCTTACATTATCGCCCAATATTCCCTATTATCGCCCACACGAAAAATATTATATTTATCATATTTTCGGGTCCTAGAATTGTTTCCTGCACTTTTAAAGCGAAAATTACAACTTTCCTGCTTTATCGCCCAATATTCCCTGTTATCGCCCACCCGTAAAATATCACATTGATCATATTTTCGGGTCACAGAATTGATTCCTGCACTTTTAAAGCGGAAATGACAACTTTTTTGCATTATCGCCCAATGTTCCCTATTATCGCCCACACGAAAAATATCACATTTATCATATTTTCGGGTCATAGAATTGATTCCTGCACTTTTAAAGCGAAAATTACAACTTTCTTGTATTATCGCCCAATATTCCCTATTATCGCCCATCCGAAAAATATCACATTTATCATATTTTCGGGTCATAGAATTGATTCCTGCTCTTTTAAAGCGTAAATTACAACTTTCTTGCTTTATCGCCCAATATTCCCTGTCATCGCCCACCCGTAAAATATCACATTGATCATATTTTCGGGTCACAGAATTGATTCCTGCACTTTTAAAGCGAAAATTACAACTTTCTTGCATTATCGCCCAATATTCCCTATTATCGCCCACACGAAAAATATCACATTTATCATATTTTCGGGTCATAGAATTGATTCCTGCACTTTTAAAGCGAACATTACAACTTTCTTGCATTATCGCCCAATGTTCCCTATTATCGCCCATCCAAAAAATATCATATTCATCATATTTTCGGGACATAGAATTGATCCCTGCACATTTAAAGCGAAAATTACAACTTTCTTGCATTATCGCCCAAAATTCCCTATTATCGCCCATCCGAAAACTATCATATTTATCATATTTTCGGGATATAGAATTGATTCCTGCTCTTTTAAAGCGAAAATTACAACTTCTTTACATTATCGCCCAATATTCCCTATTATCGCCCACACGAAAAATATTATATTTATCATATTTTCGGGTCCTAGAATTGTTTCCTGCACTTTTAAAGCGAAAATTACAACTTTCTTGCATTATCGCCCAATATTCCCTATTATCACCCACCCGAAAAATATCACATTTATCATATTTTCGTGTCATAGAATTGATTCCTGCACTTTTAAAGCGAAAATTACAACTTTCTTGCACTATCGCCCAACGTTCCCTATTATCGCCCACCCGAAAAATATCACATTTATCATATTTTCGGGTCACAGAATTGATTCCTGCACTTTTAAAGCGAAAATTACAACTTTCTTGTATTATCGCCCAATATTCCCTATTATCGCCCATCCGAAAAAATTTCACATTTATCATATTTTCGGGTCATAGAATTGATTCCTGCTCTCTTAAAGCGTAAATTACAACTTTCTTGCTTTATCGCCCAATATTCCCTGTCATCGCCCACCCGTAAAATATCACATTGATCATATTTTCGGGTCACAGAATTGATTCCTGCACTTTTAAAGCGAAAATTACAACTTTCTTGCATTATCGCCCAATATTCCCTATTATCGCCCACACGAAAAATATCACATTTATCATATTTTCGGGTCATAGAATTGATTCCTGCACTTTTAAAGCGAAAATTACAACTTTCTTGCATTATCGCCCAATGTTCCCCATTATCGCCCATCCAAAAAATATCATATTCATCATATTTTCGGGACATAGAATTGATCCCTGAACATTTAAAGCGAAAATTACAACTTTCTTGCATTATCGCCGAATATTCCCTATTATCGCCCATCCGAAAACTATCATATTTATCATATTTTCGGGATATAGAATTGATTCCAGCCATTTTAAAGCGAAAATTACAACTTTCTTACATTATCGCCCAATATTCCCTATTATCGCCCACACGAAAAATATTATATTTATCATATTTTCGGGTCCTAGAATTGTTTCCTGCACTTTTAAAGCGAAAATTACAACTTTCTTGCTTTATCGCCCAATATTCCCTGTTATCGCCCACCCGTAAAATATCACACTGATCATATTTTCGGGTCACAGAATTGATTCCTGCACTTTTAAAGCGAAAATTACAACTTTCTTGCACTATCGCCCAACGTTCCCTATTATCGCCCACCCGAAAAATATCACATTTATCATATTTTCGGGTCACAGAATTGATTCCTGCACTTTTAAAGCGAAAATTACAACTTTCTTGTATTATCGCCCAATATTCCCTATTATCGCCCATCCGAAAAAATTTCACATTTATCATATTTTCGGGTCATAGAATTGATTCCTGCTCTTTTAAAGCGTAAATTACAACTTTCTTGCTTTATCGCCCAATATTCCCTGTCATCGCCCACCCGTAAAATATCACATTGATCATATTTTCGGGTCACAGAATTGATTCCTGCACTTTTAAAGCGAAAATTACAACTTTCTTGCATTATCGCCCAATATTCCCTATTATCGCCCACACGAAAAATATCACATTTATCATATTTTCGGGTCATAGAATTGATTCCTGCACTTTTAAAGCGAAAATTACAACTTTCTTGCATTATCGCCCAATGTTCCCCATTATCGCCCATCCAAAAAATATCATATTCATCATATTTTCGGGACATAGAATTGATCCCTGAACATTTAAAGCGAAAATTACAACTTTTGTGCATTATCGCCCAATGTTCCCTATTATCGACCACACGAAAAATATCACATTTATCATATTTTCGGGTCATAGAATTGATTCCTGCACTTTTAAAGCGAAAAATACAATTTTCTTACATTATCGCCCAATATTCCCTATTATCGCCCACCCGAAAAATATCACATTTATCATATTTTCGGGTCATAGAATTGATCCCTGCACTTTTAAAGCGAAAATTACAACTTTCTTGCATTATCGCCCAATGCTCCCTATTATCGCCCACACGAAAAATATCATATTTATCATATTTTCGGGTCATAGAATTGATTCCTGCTCTTTTAAAGCGAAAATTACAACTTTTTTGCATTATCGCCCAATGCTCCCTATTATCGCCCACACGAAAAATATCATATTTATCATATTTTCGGGTCCTAGAATTGTTTCCTGTACATTTAAAGCGAAAATTACAACTTTCTTGCAGCATCGACCAATATTCCCTATTATCGCCCATCCAAAAAATATCATATTTATCATATTTTCGGGACATAGAATTGATCCCTGCACTTTTAAAGCGAAAATTACAACTTTCTTGCTTTATCGCCCAATGTTCCCTATTATCGCCCACTTGAAAATATCGTAGAAATGACCTATGGACAACAAAATTACTGAAAATTCCAACCAAAAGTACTTGCATGTAACATATTGTGCCCCTCTGCAAATTGAAACTTTGCTTTTTTAAGAAGAAAAATGGAAATTTCCAATTTTTTAAAAGCTGCAAACTTCGAAGCTCAGTAGATTCAAAAATAAGGCGAAATTCAAAAATCGAAAAATGCACTTTTTTCGACCCTTAGTTCTAGTTTCTTCATAACAAATTTCGGAATCTTCCGATGAAAAATGAGGGACTAGATAGATTTTTTCGTATTTTGCCCAAATTGGCAATAAAATCGCTAAAAATGGTTTAAACCAAAAAATCAAAAAAAATTCCTAATGCAGGAGAAGGTTAAAAACTCGCGTTTAAAATTTGGTACGAATCGGATGAAAAATAAAAAAGATATTCCACTTTAACTACTTTGTTAAGAAAAAAAATGGAAATTTGCCAATTTTTAGAAGTTGCAAACTTTGAAGCTCAGTAGATTCAAAAATAAGGCGAAATTCAAAAATCGAAAAATGCACTTTTTTCACCCCTTAGTTCTAGTTTCTTCATGAAAAATTTCGATATCTTCCGATGAAAAATGAGGGACTAGATAGGTTTTTTCGTATTCTGCCCAAATTGGCAATAAAATCGCCAAAAATGGTATAAACCAAAAAATAAAAAAATTCCTAATGCAGTAGAAGGCTAAAAACTCGTGTTAAAAATTTGGTACGAATCGGATAAAAAATAAAAAAGATATTCCACTTTAACTACTTTGTTAAGAAAAAAAAATGGGAAATTTGCCAATTTTTAGAAGTTGCAAACTTTGAAGCTCAGTAGATTCAAAAATAAGGCGAAATTCAAAAATTGAAAAAAGTACTTTTTTTACCCCTTAGTCCTAGTTTCTTCATAAAAAATTTCGGAATCTTCCGATGAAAAATGAGGGACTAGATTGGTTTTTTCGTATTTTGCCCAAATTGGCAATAAAATCGCCAAAAATGGTTTAAACCGCAAAAATAAAAATATTTCCTAATGCAGTAAAGGGTTAGGAACTCGTGTTTAAAATTTGGTAAGAATCGGATAAAAAATAACAAAGTTATTCCACTTTTAACGGTCGCGGGACGGACAGACGGACGGACGGACGACACTTGCCCCCATCTGTATAGCCCTGTTGGCTAAAAAGCCAACTGGGCTAAAAAAAAAAGACATCGGATCAAAAATGTAGGACGAGATACATTTTTAATTTTTTTCTTCAAAAATTCCCCAAAAATTAAAAAATCACCCGATCGACTAGAAAAGCACAAGCCGTATGCACGACACTTTAGGGGTGCCTCATACCAAAAATAAATCACATCGGGTCAAAAATGTAGGAGGAGACACATTTTAAATTTTTTTCTTTAAAAATTCCCCTAAAATTCAAAAATCACCCGATCGACTAAAAAAGCACAAGCCGTATGCACGACTCCTTAGGGATGCCTCACACCAAAAATAAATGACATCGAATCAAAATTGTAGGAGTAGATGCATTTTGAATTATTTTCGAAAATTTTGCTTTAAAAATTCCCCAAAAATACAAAAATTGCGCGATCGACTAAAAAAGCACAAGCCGTATGCACGACCCTTTAGGGGTGCCTCATACCAAAAATAAATGACATCGGGTCAAAAATGTAGGAGGAGATACATTTTAAAATTTTTTCTTTAAAAATTCGCCAAAAATTCAAAAATCACCCGATCGACTAGAAAAGCACAAGCCGTATGCACGACCCCTTAGGGATGCCTCACACCAAAAATAAATGACATCGGATCAAAATTGTAGGAGGAGATGCATTTTGAACCAAAGTTTACTAAATAAACAACTAACTAACTAACTAACTAACTAACTAACTAACTAACTAACTAACGGACACCGCCCGCAAACCGATAGGAATACCCCAGCTTACGTGTAACGTAAGCTGGGCTAATAAAACCGAGTTAAAATGTTCATTTTTTTATTTTGTTTCATTTATTAATAAAATAAATAATATTTAGTAAATTGAGTTAAATCCTAAGTTTCTCATTAACATTAAATTTAACCCGCTGCGCTTGCCATTAAAATGCTTACTTAAATTAAAATGCTACAACATCCCTCCTCCATTTTGTTTTTTTTAAATGCCTACTTTCGCAGCGGATGCCCTCATATCCGGGAACACAGTCACAGATGTAGCCGTTCACACCATCGACGCAGTCTGCCCCGTTCTGGCACGGTGAGGATTCACACTCATCAATGTTAACTACGAGGTAAACAAAATAACCAAAAATTATTTGTCATTTTTTTTTTATTTTCCGTTTATTTCAATCAGAAGAGAATAATGCCTGTTTTATTTACTCGAATAATTTTTCATACTAGTAAATATTTTGAGACATTTCTAATTGAAATTTTAGATATTTGTAATTATTTTACAAACTTCTTTAAAAGCATACAGCAGCATCTATTGCAAATAAACAAAATACTTGACCAGTTGTTTCTGTGCAAAAGCTCATCCAATGTCAGTATAGCCTCCACGGCAACTTTATGTTCTTAACTTATTCCACCCAGTGCTTCTGCTTGAGTAGCCTGTTGCTGCTTTTGATACCAACCGTAGAGGCCCTTATCAAACTTGCTTTGCCAATGCCGTGAACTTACTTTCACAGCTGTCGCCGCTGTAGCCAGCCAGACAGACACATGTACGGCTGTTCACGGCGTCCTCACAGGCCACTGAGTTCTGACACGGCTGAGTCAGACATTCATTAATGTTGGCTAAAATGGAAGACATGTAAGGCCACCGTAAGTACTTCGCGGAGCAATATTTATAAAATAAGCATAGTTTTCAACTCACTTTCTGTCTATCTATCTATGATCTATCTATCTATCTATCTATCTATCTATCTATCTATCTCTCTATCTGTCCATCTGTCTGTCTATCTGTCTATCTATCGATCTATCTATCTATCTATCTATCTATCTGTCTGTCTAAAAATCTATCTGCCTTGTCTGTCTATCTGTCTCTGTCTGTCTGTCTGTCTGTCTGTGTACCTGCCTATCTGTCTTTCCTTTTTCTATTATTTCTTACGTTCATTGTAAATACAACATCATAAATTATTTGCATTAAAAACATAAAGAAACACCGATATCACATCACTAAACAAAACAATAATGTGCATGGAACGAGCGGCCAGAAGCCAGCACCCTCTTCCCTTAAGTCAATCAAGAGAAGCATTTCCTCACTTTGGCAGTTTTCTCCGGTGTAGCCATCCACGCATGCGCACTCGTAGCCGCGTTCACCGGTCGCCGAATAGCTGCAATTGCCTCCATTGAAACACGTGTGGAAGTCACAAATATGATCTTCAAACAAAAAGAAAAAACAGTTAGCTTGTCTGTGTTTGTGTGTGTGTGTGTTTTTTTCTTAGTTTGAAGACATTTATTAAGTAATGAATGATTGAGACATTAGTAAAAAAAAACGTTTCCCGTTCAACATTTCATTCCAGTTTCTTATTCGTTCGCTCGTTCACTAAATGATTCATAAACTTTCTCTGCTCTCCGAATTTCACCAGAATTTCTTTTAATTAAATTTTGATGGAAATTTAACTAGTCTCTCTCAAATGCACACAGCTATTCAATAGTGGAATATCAGGCAATAAGAAGACGTAAGATTAGCCCCAGATGTCATCTGAAAAACATTTCAAAGCTACCCCGCTCATCTTCATCACCTTTGTGAGATTCTAACGGCTAAGGCTAAGAGGGGACTTCGAGTAACTGTGTAGTTCTTTTTTTTTTTTTTTTTTTTTTTTTTTGGAAACGGCTGCTTACGTTGGCAGAAAGCTCCCTGGAAACCCGGCTGGCAGTCACAGCTGTAGTCATTGACTTCATCAAGACACGTGGCGTCATTGACGCAAAAATTCGTCACGCAGTCATCGATGTTAACTGTAAAGAATGTGTCACTAAAATATATACGGGTTCCTGATTTCTATGAGAGTAGGGAGGGGTGTGATCTTTTACCAGCACCCCACTCGCCCATCCCTAACTCGCAGATTTCTTTGCGCCACTTACGCAATTCATTTGTACCAGTAAACGGATTTTTTTCTTTAGGAATACCTCGAAACTCAATGGAGAAGGGCGATAATTTGGAATTCAACCACTGGAGGAATTCGACTCCACGACCTTGGGAATTAAAAATATGACATGAGGGGGAGAGGGGGAGAGGAGAGCACGTGCCTGCCTTCGATAACAGATAGGGTGGGGGCTACTCTTCACAGAAAAGTTTACCTCCCATTTTGCTGAATTCCTTGGGATTTTACAGAACATGAGACGTGTAAAGTCATTTGCAGTTGTTGGCGCAGAAGTAAAATATTTGCGCCAGTTGTCCAGTTTATATTTCAAACATAACTAGACCGATTTTCGCTACCTTCTAGCGCCCTTCTCCGCAGCTTGATTGCGAAATGTTTTATGGTAACCATAGCCTGCCCGATGTAATATCACCTCATTGCATTTGTGGCCATACACATACAAGGTGGGCGTTTGAGGTCAATTACATTCCGTCCAGTAGCATTAGAGGATTGCATGTAAATACATAACATTTTAAACATTGAAAGCTATTATTCTGTATAAAATACAACAACTAATCACAGATACAAATGAGCTCAAGACCTATCTATGCTGCGGATGTGAGCTCCCTAGGTTTTATGGTTGCGGATAAAATGAAATCACTTTTGTGCAAATTTCCTTTTTTTTCTTTTGCTTCGTACAAAAACAATAAGACGAAGCGGAGCCACTTTGTAATAAAAAGTCTCTTGGTTTTAAAATGGCATCATGCAAAACATGCACTAAAATCCAATCTGGCCTTTATGATGTTGCCATCTTAATGTCTCATACATTTATAGTATACCTTCCATGTCTACGTTCTTACTTGAGAAATGGTGTGGAGCAGGGGAAGTCTAAAGCAGTTAACACTTACTGTCACAGTTCTCCCCTTCATATCCAGTTTCACAAAAGCACATGTAGTCGTTGACGAGGTCTACACAGGAGCCATGTGCACAGGGGCCCGTCTGGCATTCATCTATCTCAACTGTAACACACAATGTCATCATCATCATCATCATCATCATCATCATCATCATCACCGTCACCGTCATCACCAGCACCGTCATCATCGGCAAATCACAGGGATTAACAAAAAACGTTTCACTAGTTTGATTCGCTATCTCAGGTGTTGAATCTTCCTGCCACCCACTCCCCTCACACACCCTCGACCGAAATCTTGAATATCCATCATCTCCCCCTCCCCCCTCCCCCCAGATACCCATCATCGCTGTTATGAGGCATCACTCACTTCGGCACTGCATGCCCTCGTAGCCCGTATCGTCGCAGTCACATGTGTATGAATCCACACCGTCAATGCACACCCCATGGACGCACGGCGAATTGGCGCAATCGTCGATGTTATCTGTATGACATAACAAAGTCAAATTAGCGGTCTATTTATTTATTACTGAGCTTAGGCTCAAGACATGGGAATTACTATGAAAGAGCTGAATTTACTCATATATCATCGTTTCTATTGCCATATAATTGCGCTTCTTTTCATGTCATTGATTTAACTTTAATATTAGTGATTGAATTTGTTTTTAAGCAGTGAATTTTCCTTTCAAGCGAGCTAACTGACTTCCAAATGATGAGGCTTGAGGACAAGATATCTGACTATCTTTCAAGTGATTAACCTTACGTTTCACTCTATCAAGACTTACTTTCAAGTGAATAACCTTACGTTTCACTCTATCAAGACTTACTTTCAAGTGATTAGCCTTACTTTTCAGACTTATCGAGACTTACTTTCGCACAATGGGCCATTGTAACCAGTATCGCACACACATTCGTAAGTGTCCAGTCCGTCATCACAGGATCCATGGCCGCATCCGGATTCCGGACAATCATTGGGATTTTCTGCCGTAAAAAAAAAACAAAAACGACATTAAACTGCCAGTTTGGAATTAAATAGTATAAAAATGATCTGATTATAACTGTAGGCTTGCTTTATTTTCCCCCATGAGAAACCCCCTGTCTCATTCTACGGAACACTCACCCGAGCAATCGTCTCCGTAATAGCCTGTGAAACATTGGCACGTGTACTCGTCGAGTCCGTCAATGCAGGTCCCTTCGTTACAGTTCACTCCCGCGCAATTATCCTCATTTTCTGAATGTCGGCAAAACATATCTCTATATAGTTTACTTAGTCTCTAACCTTTATCAAACTTTCAATAACTCAAAGAATTAACAGGCATAAAGAAGATAAAACGGAGATAAAAAATGGCATTACAGAAAAGCACAGATAACATTTGAGCGCCGCGTGGCTCGTGTTTACTTCCGGTCTGCATTTCGGACTTGGAACTTGGAGCTTCTTTTTATAAAATGCATTGCACTTTGGCCACACGCATGCGTGTTTACCGTAGCAGTGATAGGTGACGCCGTTGGTTTCCATGTTGATGTAGCCTACGTCACACTGACAGGAGAAGCCATTGACAAGGTCCGTGCATTGTCCGTGGTTGCAGGGTGCCGTCGCACAGTCGTCAAAGTCCTCTGCAAAAATTATAAACAATGAAAAGCAATAAAGAAAATCGTTAACATATAACATGTCAATTCGGAGAGCGCCCGTTTGAATAACGTGTGAGAGGTCAGAAAAGGGGAAGTCATGCCGGCTTTTTAGCAATTTTCAATCGTTAATATTAAAAAATGAATAAAGTTCGGTAGAACCTCGGCAAAATACGCTGTTTCTGAAATGGTGTTCATACATATGTAGGGTTAAAGATTTCCAGTTATCATTAAAAACTACATAAAAACATAAAGCATGGGAAAAAATAAACAGCAATGGCCGCAAAAAAGACGCTTTTAAATTATCAACATATTGATCGCAAAATGTGTCGTTCATTATGGAGGTTATATATTTCAAAAACTTGTACTTATGATTTCAGTTCCCTACGCAATACAGAAATCTTTCATAGATATCCCGTCTCCATGGCAACGAAATAAGGTGGAAGTGACGCACCTTCGCAGTGCATTCCAACGTAGCCTGGCTGGCAGTTGCACGTGTAGGCAGCCACTTGATCTTCGCACACCCCGCCGTTCTCGCACACCACGCCCTCACAATCGTTAATGTTCACTAAAATAAAGACCGACCATGACAGCAATAACAGTGAAATGATCTGTTGCCTGATTCAAAGGAAAACAGGAATAACAAGCATTGATAAAATTACTCTGTTTTTTTAAAGCCATTTTCGAACAAACATTTCAAATGGAAGGATTTGAAATTCACGGAAGTGGTAGTATTGCAACAGAAGAAGTAGTAGTCGTAGCATTGGTAGTGGTAGTAGTACCAGCAGCAGACGCTGCACTACATAAGTCTTATTAACAGTAGTAGTAGATTTGGTAGCAGTCATTGTAAAAGTGATAGTAGTAGCAGTAGTAGCTACAGTAGCAGTTGCTGTAGCAGTAGTAGTAGTAGTAGTAGTAGTAGCAGTGGTAGTAGTAGTACTGGTAGAAGGTGCAGCAGTAGTTATAGTAGTGGTAGTAGAATGGTAGTAGTAAAAGTAGTAGTGGTGCTAGTACTAGTAGTTGCAGTACGTAGTAGTAGCAGAAGTAATGGATGTAGAACCAGTAACAGTAGCAGTTGCAGTTGTACAAGTAATGGGTGTAGTATTTATAGTAGTAGCAACAGCAGCAGTAAAGTAGAAGTGGTAGCAGTGGTTCTTGCAACAGTTACTGCAATAGTAGTAGAAGTAGTAGCTGTAGAAGAAGCAACAGTAGTAGTAATAGTGGTAGTAGTAGCTATATTGGTATTAGTGCTAGTAGTAGTAGTGATAGTAGTACTTGTGGTGGTAGCAGTAGTAGTAGTAGATATTATAGTCGAAGTAACAGTATTGTTATTATTATTACTGTTTAATTTGTACTGAGGACTAGTTACCCTGGCAGCGGTCTCCGGAGTAACCAAGCGCGCAGTCACACGTGTAGCTATTGACGCCGTCAACGCACATGGCTCCATTCTCGCATTCGGAATCAACACAGTCGTCAATGTTTTCTGCAGAACAAAAACATCGTGTATTGTAAACGCTCACATACTCAAAAGAATAAATAAATATACTATTAATTTTTCAAGCTGAATGATCCTCCATGTAAAACAAAGTTAGTGTATGAAAGAAATCGGATAACAGATTGGTTGCAGCATGAAATGACGTCACCCACCTTGACAGTACTGTCCCTCGAAACCTACTGCGCATGTGCAGGCAACGCCGCTGTCTGTAGCTACACACTGGCCGCCATTCATGCAGTGAATGTCGTCACACTTGTCGTCTGAATGCCACAAACAAATAAATGAAATGGAAAACATTTTAATTTTTATATATATACATATATATATATATATATCTGCGTGTGTGTGCGTGTTTGCGTGTGTGTGTACATCTATGCTAACTCCAGAAGTGTTCCGGCTTGTCACGAAAATTTAATGATAATTTAGCTATTAACTTTAAACGTTTGACATAAACGAACAGAAATATGGCCTTAAATGTCTTTTATTTTATTTTAAAAATCACACAAAATACACATAAAGACACAGAGAGAGAGAGAGAGAGAGAGAGAGAGGGAGAGAGAGAGAGAGAGAGAGAGAGAGAGAGAGAGAGAGAGAGAGAGAGAGAGAGAGAGAGAGAGAGCTAAAGACATAATTTCGAATTTCGTTGACTTTCTTCCTCATGGAACCCGTTCCTACTTTAGCGAATGAACTGATGGGCGTACCGGCACAATATTGTCCGTAGTAGCGAGGTGTACATTCACAGCTGTAACCATTGACCTCATCCACGCACTGCCCGCCGTTAGCACACGTGGCTAGCACACAATCGTCAATGTCCACTAAAACAGAGGGGTATAACATTCCATACAGTAAGAAACTGTTTTCTTGTAAATACTACAAAATTAGGTGGAAATGCGGAACTCATATATATATATATATTTTCAAATCAGCGAAAAACATGACAAAATATTAAGATAAGTTTACCAGTATGCGTCAGAATAACTAAATCTGCCCTGGACATTCTGCGCAGATGTTTACTGTGCAGTAGCTTACCGCCATTAGGCTTTGGTTATAACTTCTAAATCCATCACTCTATGTTTTAAACATAATCACAATTCTGCAGCACCTTGCAGATCGTAAATAAATATAAACATAGATAGAAAAAATGAATGCATTAAAAAAGGAAAACAATAAGGCTGGGTACCATCGCAGTGTGCGCCTTCGAAGCCTGGGTTGCATGTACACTGGTAGGCATTGATGAGGTCCTCACACACGCCTTCGCCACAGTTGACATTCGTGCATTCGTTAATCTCCACTGCTCAAAAGAATCCGACAAATAACTGTATTTTTGTTTTTAAGTTCGCTTTACACAAATGCAGACACATGTTTTTTTCTTGGGGTGGTGGGGGTGGAGGGTCATACTGTTAAAGCAGCAATCATAAATCACCTAAAATGTACACTGCAAAAGGTGACTTTGGAGTTATACATAAAATACGAACCCATGGGTGGCGGGTGAGGGGTTGAGTCTGGAGGGGGTGACGTCACAAGTTTAGGAGCCATCCATAAAATGCGAACCCATAGGTGGCGGACGAGGGGCTGAATCTGGAGGGGATGAATTCACAAGTTTAGAAGCCATCCATAAAATACGAACCCATGGGTGGCGGGCGAGGGTGGTGAGTCTGGAGGGGGTGACGATACAAGTTTAGGAGTCATCTATAAAATGCGAACCCATGGGTGGCGGGTGAGGGGGTGAGTCTGGAGGGGGTGACGTCACAAGTTTAGGAGCCATCCATAAAATGCGAACCCATGGGTGGCGGGTGAGGGGGTGAGTCTGGAGGAGATGACGTCACAAGTTTAGGAGTCATCCATAAAATACGAACCCATGGGTTGCGGGTGAGGGTGATGAGTCTGGAGGGGTTGACGTCACAACTTTAGAAGCCATCCATAAAATACGAACCCATGGGGGGGGGTAAGGGTGGTGAGTCTGGAGAGGGGTGACGTCACAAGTTTTGCGTGCAGGTGATAATGTTTTTTGACACTGGTTACAACAGGATCACTTAAAACTGTCACTTTCTTTGCCA